>ML778145.1:509421-541451 GCA_009831015.1 Picea engelmannii | reverse complement strand
TCTCTGTCATTCCTCATGACTGTTGTCGTCATGATTTCCTACTTCCTGCTCATGGAAAAGTACATCTCTACTTGCAAATACTTTGTGAGTAGCAGGATCAAACAGTTTGTATGCTTTAAATTCATAACAGTACCCAATGAAAACACATTTAGTGGCTTTAACATCCAATTTCCTCCTATTCTCTTTCGGAATATGTGCAAAAGCCTTACACCCAATTACTTTTAAATTATGAACTGCAGGTTTGGAACCATTCAAGGCTTCGAAAGGAGTAACATTATCAAGACACCTTGTTGGACTTCTATTCTTTAAATAAATTGTAGTATTTATGGCTTCAGCCCAAAATGAATTTGAGAGATTCTTACCTTTCATCATACTGCGTGCACACTCTACCAAAGTTATGTTTTTCCTTTCAACGACTTCGTTTTGCTGTGAAGTGTGAGGTACTGTAAACTGCTATACTATTCCATTATCTTTGCAATATTTGTTGAAGTCCCCTGATTTATACTCTCCCCCATGATTTGAACGAAGGATTTTGATGGATTTTCTTGTTTGCTCTTCCACCATGGTTCTGAATTCATTAAAGTACTCGAAAACATCACTTTTTTGTCCAAGGAAGTAAACCGATGTGTATCTCGTACAATCATCAATAAATAACAGTAAGTAAAATGCACCTCCTAAAGACCTAGTCTGCATAGGCCCACAAACATCAATATGCACAAGATCTAACACATCTCTCTTTTTCTTATCAGGATTAGAGGGGAATTCATCTATGTGCATCTTTCCTAATGCACATCCATCACAAGAAACCTTCTCATTCTTTAACATGGGAAGTCCTTCAACCATATTATTTTTCTGTAATAACAATAAATCAGGATGAATGATGTGTCCATACCTTTGATGCCAAAGAATATCTGTTGGCATAGTTGCATAAGTCAGTGCATGATGTGCTTTTCTGGTAACATCAAGTTTGTATAGACCTCTTTCTCTGACTCTCGTTGCAACAATTTGGAAGTGGTCCAGCAGATCCTTCACTATGCAATAATTCTTGAAGAATTCAACCTTCAAGTTCTGATATGTAATGGTGGACACATAGATCAATTTTTTCTTTATTCCTAGCACACACACCACATTGCTTATGTGATGAACAGTACCATTTGGAAATGTCACGGGAATGTCTCCATATCCCTTGATCTGATGAGTGCGGTCATCTCCAAGATATATGCTGGCACCATTCTGTGTTTCTTTAAAATTAGCATACCAATTTTTATTACAAGTCATATGTACTGATTCTCTAGAATCCACAAACCAGGCATCATAATCATCCATTTTAGCAGATAAAGAAGTGTTAGACACAAACAACCTAATATCCCGTGAGTCAAAATTCAGGGGTTCATCAATATCAACACTAGCAATAAATAATTTGAGATCTTGATTTGAAGATTTTTCTGCATAATGACCTGAGTGTGTTCTTGGTTTATTCCTAGGCTCATAACTTTTCTTCTTATGATATTCTTTAACCATATGTCCAGGTCGACCACATTAAAAACAACTCTTTGATTCATTCCTATCAGATTGCATACCTTGATTTGGAGGTTGTCTTCTCTACGATGAACTGCCTCTCTGCCATGAACCACCTCTCTGCCATGAACTGCCTCCTCTACCTCTTACTCCTGATCTCCCTCTCACAGATCTATTATTTGACCACAGTGCCAAATCTTTACACTGAGGCTTCAAATTCCCGCGCCTCTCTTCCTCTTGTAGCAAAATGCTTGTTAGTTCTTCAAACATAGGAGGTTTCTCCCTTGCTGTGAGACCTATTATGAACATATGATAATCTTCTAGCATACCATTTAAGGTAATAGTCACTAGATTAGTGTTGGAAATAGTTTCCCCTATATTTACTAGATTGTCTTTCACCTCTTTAATGTGACCCAAAAATGAACTAACAGATTCATTTCCATCCATCTTAATGCCTAGCAATTTAGTTTTCAGGAACAAAATGTGATTTGTGTTGCCAGTTTCATACAATGCTTTAAGAGTTGTCCATGTTGCAGCATAAGTTGTAGCGTCTGTAATATGTGGAATTATGCTATCATTAACTAACATGCACAATAATACCTTTGCCTTATTTTCACGCTCCTCCCAATCTTGGATCTGTGCTATTGTCGCACCGATAGCCGCATCAGGTTTTAGTTCAGTTCCCTTCGCAATGTTCCAGAGACCATATCCCTCCATGAGCATCTGCATCTTGAATTTCCAGTTAATTAAGTTCGAGCCATCTAGCTTGTTGGCTTCATTGAGGTAGGTCTCCGCTAGAGGATTCGCCATCGCTGCAATTTAGTCTTTGCAGGTAAATCACCAAGGATATGCAACTTTTTGTAGAGTTATCTCTTATGTTGAGTAGTTCGTCACTTTGCCTTCAGATCCACTAATCCAACTCTACTATGTTCTCTACTTAAATCATGCATGCATCCACCTTTAAATCATAACATGCATCCATGCATGCACCTTTAAATCATAACCCCCACTTTTAAACATCCACCTCACAATTTCTTACCCACTTTAATAAAATTTATAGTCCACTTTATAAAGTTTTATATCTCACAAAACAAAACAAAAAATATCCACTTTACTATTTATAAAGCGATTTATAAACATCCACCTTTTAAATAATTTAAACTCCACATGCATACAATTTATCCACTTTTAATAATAAAAAAGAAAGTAAATAACTCCTTCCATCATTTGCATGCATAAGAGAAATCGTGACACTCTTTTTTCTTAATACTCCAAAAAAGAAAACTCACGCAATCCTCAAAAAACCATGCATGCCAAGAAACTCACGCATGTTGTGATTATGCATGCTCCAATCCTGATGTAGCAAGGTTTCCTCACAAATAAAAATTGGTCGAATGTGATTTGTTCACTCTTCCACGCGATTTCAACCTCACGGTATTTCACAAATGCAACATAACTCCACGCATGTGTAAACATAAGAGTTCTCGCGACTCAACCTGACCGTAGACTACGGGAGGTTCGTAGCTCATGAATCACTTGCCTACAAAATTTTTGAAGGATGTTCGCACTTAAATGCACAACAGTGTGCAAAAAAATTTGGTTCCGAGCATACGCAAAAGTGTGAGTAATATGCTTCCGCACCCTACCAAAGGAGGGACCTGCGAACCTCTAGAATTTTCACACCTCACTCCCATGGCTCTGATACCAAGACAAAATATGTGAAACAAACACACGGTGAGGCTACGCTCACTTCTATATTGTTCTATGAAGAGGGATTACATCCTTATATAGGAAAAGACTCTACCGAGTCGGTTACATGCAAACCAAAGACAACTAGACTCTTAACTATGAACTGACTCTTAACACGCCTACAACTGACTCTCACAACTGAAGCTTATAACTGGTGCTTACAACTGGCACTTACTCCATTATTTCCAAGTTTTTATGCATGCAAATGCAAGGATGGCCTCACTGCCCTAAGAAAAGTCAAAGTCTGTTATCTTTCTCAAAATTTTACATTAAATCATTGAAATGGATGGATTAGACATCGTATGTGATCATTGAGAACTTTTACATTAAATCATTGAAATGGACGGATTAGACAATGTATGTGATCATTGAGAACTTGGTTAAATTTTCATTCTCATCATTCAAACCATTAGTCTCTGCCTTGTGAGCATGAGTAAGTTCAAGTTCAAGAAGGCTTTATAGTGCTTCTTCACCGCATCTCCGTTCTTTCTTGAAGCCAAATAAGTCAATAGATGAGGAAGCCCAAGCTTTGTGGTCACATTAGTGTGTATGATATTTCATAATCCAATGTTGGAGTATCCCAATGTATTTTATAATCCATGTACTAGGGACCTTGACTATCACTTGTCTCTAAAATGTTGCAATGAACTATATCTATACAACTAAACAAAATCATGGTTTGTAGACATCTCTTCACTATGAATCACATATTGATATACTATCAAGATTGTGAAAAAACTATGGTAACATGATGAGATACAATTATTGATGAGCTAGTATTTATTTTGGTTACAATTATTGGTAACATGTTGTCATACCCAATGGGACAATATTGTTAAATTATGAGCTTAATTTCTTATGCGGATTAATTCTTTTATTTTCTTCAACACTTTGATTCCAGCTTAATACACTTGAACAACACCAAATCATAATCGAATATCAATAACTATGTAGATGAGTAAGCATGTGCATCATCAACACATATACCCTGGGGAAACCCTATACAGGGATAAAAACCCCATTAAATGATATTCCTTTATTGCATTAATAATGTAATATCACTTACAAATATGCACCATGAATGTTCTTCTCTTAAAGAGCTTGCCAAGATGACTATGACCTGATAAAGACCTAAAAGACCTTGTTGAAATACACCTATGATATGTTGCCTCTATTGTTGATATACAACACTGATATGTTTCTTTGGTATGTTGCCTCTTTATCACTGATATAAGCCTCTATTGCTTCACCATTAACCTGCATATCAAACTATGTTGAAGAGAGGGGTCAACATCTTCTTATATGGACTGAAGAGGAGAAGAAGAGAGACTCAAAATAGTAACCTATTTGCATGAGTTAATCATAACTCAGATCCATACTTTAGTTCAAACTTAGAACTAGACTTGAGACTGGTTACAACTTAGCATTACAATTTAGTTTGAAAATAGAACTAGACTTGAGACTGGTATGCTTTAGTTCGAAAATAGAACTAGACTTGATACTTCAATCGCAAATCAACATTACACATTTGTTCAAAAATAGAACTAGACTTAAGACTTCAGTTGCAACTCAACATTACACTTTAATTCTAAAATAGAACTAGACTGAAGAGTTCAGTTGCAACTCAACGTTACACTTTAGCTCTAAAATAGAACTAGACTTAAGACTTCAGTCACAACCCAACATTACACTTTAGTTCTAAAATAGAACTAGACTTGAGACTTCAGTTACAACTCAACATTACACTTTAGTTCTAAAATAGAACTAGAATTGAGACTTCAGTTACAACTCAGCTCTTTACAAGGAAATTTGAAATTCTCTTCATGGTGGATAATGTTACACATGCCAACACACTAGATCAATACATTTATATCATTTGCAATATTAGGAATATCGTTTATTTCTAGCTCATAGGAATTTTATATTCAACCTAACCTTTTCTAGATGCCTTGAATTTTTATCATGGCTCACAAGGTTTGACTAGGCTCACAAAGGTTGTATGTTCCCCATGACTTTTGTACTAGTTTTTCTATGCTCACAGAGGTTGTACGTTCCCCCTGAATTTTTCACTAGATTTTCTATGCTCATAGAGGTTGTACGTTCTCCCTAAATTTTTCATTTGACTCACATAGCATCTCGTTCGTCCTGAATTTTGGTTTAACTCACAGAGGTTGTACGCTCCCCCTAGATTTTCCCAATACCTCACAAGACTGGTTGATTGTCCAAATCTCCCTGGATAGCCTCAAGGTTGCCCATATGGCCTCTCATTGGAAAATGACTATAGATGCTGCCAAATTTAACACTCCCTCTCAGTGAGGGAGTCATTCTCACCCACACCAATCTTTCCTTTCAGCTGCACAAACTATCTCGAGGTGAGAGGCTTGGTCATGATATTAGGTACCTGCTCGCTCGTGGCTATGTATTGTAAATTTACAGTTTTTCTCTTAACAAAGTCTCAAATGTAGTGGTACCTCATGTCAATATGTTTTGACCTGTCATGAAATTCCAGGTTCTCTGTCAATTTTATGCAACTTTGAATATCACAATGAACCACCCTCGTCTTGAGCTTATCACCAAACAACCCAGAAACCATTTTTTTGAACCATACTGCTTCCTTGCTAACATCACTTGTTGTAATGCACTCAACCTCTATTGTACTTTGTGCAATGGATCCCTACTTCCCGGTTGACCAAGATATCATAGGGGATCGTAAACTGAAGTTGTATCTCAAAGTACTCTTTCGATCCACTGGGCTTCCTGCCTAGTCAACATCTTCATACTCATGCATAAATAAGCCACCACTGGATGTATATATCAGACCATAAGTAATGGTCCCTATGAGATATCTCAAGATGTGATTTGATGCCATCCAATGTCTCTATCTTAGTTCAGTCATGAACTGACTCATTGCAATCACTGCATAGAATATATCTGGCCTAGTGTGGATCATGTACATCAATGATCCAATTAGTTGCCTATACATGGTGGGATCCACCAATTCTAAACCTATATCAGAATCATGCAACTTCCTCAGGTTGGTAATCATTGGAGTAGAAATGGATTTGTAATCCATCATACCAAACCTCTTTAGTACATCCACTATGTATTTTCCTTGTGCCAGAAATATCTCACCTTGTCTATTCCATACATCCAATCCTAGGAAGTAATGCATCAAGCCTAAGTCTTTCATCTTGAATTTTGAGGTTAGCTCCCTCTTACACCGGGCTATTAGCCCTTCATCTCTTGTTAGAAAGATATCGTCAACATACAATATTATTATAACAAGTTGGTTACCTCTTACCTTGAAATACATATTTGCATCAGCATCACTTTTCTGAAATCCCAGGCTTTTAAGAAAGCCATCAATCATGTCATACTAAACTCTGGGATCCTTCTTAAGACCATACAAGGCCTTCCTTAGATTGCATGCATGAGTGCCTTTGTTATGCAGTATAAAACCATCTGCTTTTTCTACAAAGACCTCATGTTCAATATTTCCATTCAAGAATGTTGTTTTTACATCCATCTAATGTATCTTCCCACCAAGAACGGGAGCTAAATAAATAATAGTTTGGATGGAGGTATACCTGGCTACAAGAGAAAAAAATTCTTCGTAGTCGATTCCTTCTTTCTAAGTGAAACCTCTAGATACAAGTCTTGCTTTGAAATTTTCCACACATCCATCAGCTGCATGTTTGATCTTATAGATCCATTTGGAAGAAACCACTAATTTGTCTTTTGGCCTCGACACAATGTCCCAAACATTTTTATTTATAATAGACTTGTATTCCTCAAGCATGGCATCCCTCCATACTTGTAATTTATGTTCTTATTAAAATGAAGAAGGTTCAACATCACTAATTCTTCTCATCAGTGCAATATAGCCTCCAAACCTATGAGGCCTCTTCCTTTCCCTGAAAGTTCCTTTGGGAGAAGCTATCCTTTCTGCTTCATGCACTATTTATTTAAGCCACCCTGGCCTCATTTTGGTTGGAGGTTCTTCAATATTTCTTTCTAACAGTTTAGCATGTTCTAGGGGCTCATTACTTGGCCCTTCACAAGGTTCCTCCCTCTGATCATCTGACTCTTCATTTTCAGAAGAAGGTGAAGCTGGATGAACTACTTCTGATTCATGTTGAAGCTCTCTAGATTTCTTAAATGTGGCTTCCTCATGGAAAGTCACATATTTTCTTACCTCTATTTGCTTATGACCTGGTACATAAATCCTGTAAGCCTTGGAGTTCTCACTGTACCCCACAAAAGCCACACCTAAGGGTTCCATCTTTGTCCTCTTTTCCTTAGGGACATGAATATACACAGGACACCCAAATATACTTAGATGGCCTACTTAGGTTTGATCCCTAAGAATACCTATGAATGAGTCTTGTCCTTCAAGATATCACGTGGACACCTATTTTGAATATAAATGGCGTGGAGGTAACTTTTTCCCATAAATAATTTGGCAAATCCTGGTCTAAAATCATTACTTTCGCTACCTCACAAATATTCTTGTTTTTCCTTTTGGCAACACCATTTTGCTAAGGGTTGTATGGAATGGTCAACTGTCTCTTGATTCCTACTCACTTATAGAAGTCCTCAAACTGGAGAGATTCAAACTCTCCTACATTGTCTATTCTAAGGATTCCGATGTGTTTCCCTATCTTCTTCTCAATAAAGGCATTATACTCTTTGAATTTATCAAATGTGTCACATTTAGATTTAAGAAAATATATCCAACATTTTCTTGAGTAATCATCAATAAAAATGACATAATACAAAAAACCATTGAATGAGGGAGATGACATGGGACCACATACATTAGAATGAACCATATATAAGATGCCTTGAGCTTTGTTTCCACTACTAGGAAATTCTTTCTTTATATTTTCACCTAGCATGCATCCATTACAAATTTCATTTTTACTAAGAGAAATAGAGGGTATGCCTCATACCATGTTCTGTAGATCTAGAAGAGCTTTGTAATGAAGATGTCCAAGTCTTCTGTGCAACGACTCACTGGAACTAGTCACATCATGAGCCAATGCTTGAACTGATTGTCCTGAAACGACGTACAATCCTCCACTATGAGTTTCAATGGGTTCTTATATACTTAAGTTACTACCTTTATCCCATATTAATACCTTCTTGTCCTAGAAGATCACCCAATATCCATTGTCCTCAAGGATTGCAATTGATAATAGATTATTCTTGAGCCCTGGAACATATAATACTTCATCCATATGAAGTCTAGCCCCATATTCAAATCTGAAGGAGATAGATCTTAATCCCTCTATCTTGTAGCATTTTTCATCCCCAAGCTCAACCTGCTCTACAAAATATTTTGTCTCAAAATCTGAGAGGATCTCCTTGTACCCTGTCATGTGCTTTGATTCACCACTATCTACTAACGAAGTTTTCAGCCCTGGTAAAACTAAACTGGATAAGGTAGAAACCAAGTAATATTCTTTTCTATTTTCCTTCTCATTAGAAGGAATTTTTTGATTTCTTTTGGATTCATCATCCTCAACAATTGAGGCATGATGTTTCCCTTTCCTTGGATATTTCTTTCTAAACCAACAATCTTTAGCAAAATGACTCAACTTATTACAACTAAATCATTTAATCTTAGATGTATCAATATTCTTTCCTCTGAATGTACCTTTGGTGTTTGGCTTCCTCTGAGAGCCTTTATGGAAAGTGCATTTCTTCTTTCCCTTGAATGTTGATGCTAAAGATGAGTGCTCTTATTTTGTTGGCTCGATCCTAGTAGTTGTGTGACTCTCCTCCTAGAAGAAATCATCCCATAACCTCTCAAACGTGGGCTGAATTCCTCTCCCACTTACACTCGATAAGAAAATCTCCCATAAAGAAGGAAGGCCGTAAAAAATGGCCTGCACTAAATCATCATCATCCACTATCACCCCTGTAACCAAAATATGATCTCTGATCTGGGCTATCCTGAGACAGAAAGATGCCACTGATTCACATTTCTCCATCCTCAAGTACTTAAGATTGTGCTTAAGTGTCCTCTTCTGACTTGGATCCTATTTCTCATACAGATTCACCAAGGTATCCATACATTCCTTGGTAGTCATTAACGAACTCATTGCAAACATTATACTATATTTGACCGAGTCAAATATGATTCGCTTAGCCTTTGCTTGAGTCTTCTTGAAGGCCTCTCTTCCTGCATTATTCGTGGGTTCCTCCACCACTCTGGTCACATACTTCTCAAGATCATGGTCCTATAAGATATTTTTTATCTAGAGCTTCCACACATTGAAGGTGGAAACTCCTTCGAGTCTATCCTCGACTGTGACTGAAATGGAGGTTTCCATGGACCTCACACTGGAAACTTAATCAATCTAGGTTGGATCTATGCATACTTGCTATTGCACTTCAACACATTTTAACACACCCTAAGCTCTGATGCCATGTTAAATTATGATCTTGATTTCTTATGCAGATTAATTCTTTTATTTTCATCAACACTCTGATTCCAACTTAATACACTTCAAAAATACCAAATCATAATCGAATAGAAATAACTATGTAGATGATTAATCATGCACATAAACAACACATATACCCTCGGGAAACCATGTACAAGGAGAAAAACCTCAGCAAATGATATTCCTTTATTGCATTACTAATGTAATATCACTTACAAATATCCACCATGAATGTACTGGTCTTAAATAGCTTGCCAAGATGACTCTAACCCGATAAATACCTAAAATGCCTTGTTGAAATACACCTCTCATATGTTGCCTCTATTGTTGATATACAACACTGATATGTTTTTTTGGTTTGTTGCCTCTTTATCAATGATATATGCCTCTATTTCTTCACCCTTAACCTTCATATGAAATTGTGTTGAAGAGAGGGGTCGACCTTTGCTTATATAGGCTAAAGAGGAGAAGAGGAGAGACTTGAAATAGTAACATGCTTGCATGAGTTAATCATAACTCATATTGATACTTTAGTTTGAACTTAGAACTAGACTTGAGACTGGTTACAACTCAACATTACACTTTAGTTCAAAAATAGAACTAGACTTGAGACTAGTATGCTTTAGTTCGAAAATAGAACTAGACTTCAGACTTCAGTCACAACTCAACATTACACTTTAGTTCAAAAATAGAACTAGACTCAAGACTTCAATTGCAACTCAACATTATACTTTAGTTCTAAAATAGAACTAGACTTAGGACTTTAGTTGCAACTCAACATTACACTTTGGTTCTAAAATAGAAATATACTTAAGACTTCAATTACAACCAAACATTACACTTTAGTCCTAAAATAGAACTAGACTTGAGACTTCAGTTACAACTCAACATTACACTTTAGTTCTAAAATAGAACTAGACTTGAGACTTTAGTTACAACTCGACTCTTTACAAATTAATTTGAAGTTTTCTTCATGGTGGATAATGTTACATGCGCCAACGCACTAGATCAATACATTTATATCATTTTCAATATTAGGAATATTGTTTGTTTCTAGCTCATAGGAATTTTATAATCAACCTAACTTTTGCTAGATGCCTTGAATTTTTCTCATGACTCATAAGGTTTGACTAGGGTCACAGAGGTTGTTTGTTCCCTCTAAATTTTTTACTAGTCTGTTTATGCTCAAAGAGGTTGTACATTCCCCCTGATTTTTTCACTAAAATGTCTATGCTCACAGAGGTTGTACGTTCCCCCTGATTTTTTCATTAGACTCACATAGCATCTCATTCTTCCCGACTCTTGGTTTGACTCACAGAGGTTGTACATTGCCCCTGGCGTTTTTTAGTTCCTCATAGACTGATTGATTATCCAAATCTCCCTAGTTAGCCTCAGGGTGGCCCATCTGGCCTCTCATTGGAGAATGACTGTCAATTGTTCCAAATTTAACAAATATAAAGGTTCGTGTTAAAGAAAATGTCATTTTTTTTTTATAGATAAGCATTTCAAAATATCAAACTTGCAATGTTCGATTATATGATCCTTATTCATTTCTTGATATATTGTTATTTATTAAGCTACATGCATGCACAATATCTCAAATGAAAAATTAAAACAATTAAAATGTAAATTAATTTGTAGCAAGAAATTATCTAGTATCATCTCTATCATGAAGACACGATTATCGTAGAAAATAGAAACTAAATCTAGGGGGGTTTGGAAATTTTGAAAAAGAAATGAATCCACTATGTAAGATAATTTTAGTGAAGTCCAACAATTAGGAAACAAGGACAATATTTGGGACAAAGAACATTGGTTCTTGAAGACACTCAAAGTGTTGGTTAATGGTATAAATAATAAATTGTTTTTATTTAACCCTATCACAATGTACCTTTCATCATGATATATTGGTACAAACATATGTAATTAAAACCTATGTTATTATAGGATTAGTCAGCATCATCTAGCTAATTTTATTATAAATGACAAGATTTAAAAGAATTGAGTTCCTGGGGTTTCTTTTTGAATTGATTTTGGTGTCACACACACACACACATATCGATGCATGTGATAACATGGAACAATAGAGTGTAAAAATATTTTAGACCGACTAAAAATAGACCTTTTTTCTCCTACCTATGCTAAAAGAAGAACAAGGAGAAGTGCCTCTACAAAAACATATTTTTTCTTGTAGTGTATTTTGAAGAATCATGACATTTACCAGTGTAGGCCCTATAGTGTCATTATCTCCCTGGAATATTATCTCTATAGGATATGAGAGGTATCCCCGACTACTGTAGTCTATCATAACACTACTAAGCAATGATCAAGATATTCTCTTGGATTGAGAGATTATCCTTTTCATTGTTTGTCCAAAAGGAGTAAAGAAAATTATCATGACCACCAAGGCGTCTATAAGGGTTACCTATATGTAGCATATAGATGTAGACTAGTTGGTGGAATAATACATAGACATATTCACCTCACTTATAATAGTGCCTCTACATTGTCACATAAAGCATGTTGATGATTTGACATTAATTTACTCTCTATTGAATGGATCTATATACAAAATATATCTTCAAGATAAGGAGGATATCAAACACCAAATTGAAGAGTTAATATAGAAAGGGAAAATTCTACTAGACTCCTCACCCTATAGGAGCCCTATTATGCCACTTGTACATTTTTCTCATTTTTTGACTTCGTTCCAATGCCCATCCAATGGACTCCCATGTAGCTTCTGAAAAACCCCATTTTTAGATATTAGATGAACCCCTTTTGTCGCACTCTCGACAACACAAAAAACATGTTGAATATCCGATGTACCAAACTACAAAATGGATTATGTGGAGAGATTTTATGAAATAGATGTTCATTGGACATAATCATCGTAGTTTCGACCATCATATAAATGTCTATATAGCGATGCATGTGTCTTCCACATGACATTTTACAAGAAATCATCACCAAGAAAACAATCCTTTTACCGACATAGGTGCGTGTAACTTCCATTAGAAATTTGACACAGAGACCATTGAAATTGTGACTATAGGGCCTACGTGGAGATGCTCTACAACGCGTAGTCTATTGACGATCAAATGACATGGTGGAAGGGATTCATCAGATGCATGACACCATGGTAAGAAACGTTCTTCGAAGTGGCGATGCATGAGAGATCCAAGTCCTATCAAGGAAGGAATGAACGTACACCATAGGTTCGATGTTTGTATAATAAAATTAAAAAAAATCTATATTGCATTGGACATAGGGAGTAGGTTCATCTAGATGTAGATGATATTGTTCTCTATATACGATGATATAGGCAATAAGGATTACGGTTTCTATTGTTGAATAAAACCCTTATTAAATCTTGCTATATTCTCCACAACTAAAAAGACATAGTCATGCTTAGGAAATACATGTTTTTCTTTTAAACTATAATTTATGTCCTTGTGTAGAAATGCATGCCCGACTTCACTAAAATGCACGCCCGAGTCTTAACAACCTTGAAATTTGACCGGTGCAAGTTTCTAAAGGTGTCTTATATAATTTTAAACATGTCTACACAATTAGATTTTCATTTGCAAACATAAAAGCGGTTGTTGTGTAAAAAGAGAAAATCCTACCTTGTAAATTGAGAGACCAGAATAGTAGAAAGTGACCTAATGGAAATGCATGCCCGTAATTCTATATAGCTCCAAATTTAGTTATCTAAGTTTTGGGGTGAATTTAATAAGTCTCTCTCTCTCTCTCTCTCTCCAAAATGTTTATAAAATACAGGGTAAAACCATCTTACTGTAAAATGCACGCCTAAGGCTTTTATGACCTCCAAATTGAGTGGTTCAAATGGTGGAGTTCATATTTTAGCATCTTACATATGTTCATACTTTAGTTGTGCATTTTGAAACAAAAAACCCTATGGTGTGCATAAAGGCTAAAATTTTCCTTGTAAATGTAAAAAAATGCATAAAGGGAAAAATCCATAAAAATTCAAGCAAACGGGGCATGATGAAAAATGCATGCCCTAGGAAGAAAAACACATGTATGGTGTTTTTAATTTACATGTTACAAGTTACAAAACTATGGATTTGTTGTAAACCCTAAAGAATGCATATTAGGGTGATTTGTGCCTAGAATTTAGTAAAGGGTTGAAATGTACATGAATGTTTGGAAACTGTGGACACACACAAAGTAAAATGGAAAAATGAGTCCTAAATACTTGCTTGTACAACCACATCACACATAGTCTAGTTGTTAGTTTCATTTCCATTGAAATGAACTATACAAATCATTAGAGAATACAAGGTTATATGACTAAATAATAATTAAATAAATAACAAACATATCAACATGTACAAGACTCTAGAAAAACTAAAATGTAATATCTGATTGAGAAAATACTTGTTTTTCTTTTAAACTGTAATTCCTAAATTTCTGTAGAAATGCACATCAAGATTCAGTAAAATGGATGCCCAAGTGTTCACACACTTGCAATTTGAGTGATTCAAGTTTCTGAGCATGTCTTAGATAATTTTACACGTATATACATTTAGTTTTTCATTTGCAAACATAAAGGTGGTTGATGTGTAAAATAGACAAAGTCTACCTTGTAAATCGAGAAATGCATGCTCATGTATGGTTTGGGTAATTTACAAGTTACAAGTTACAGGGTTGTGTCTTTGTTGTAAACCCTAAATACTATATACTAGGGTGCTTTGTGCCCATAATTTGGTAAAGGGTTCAAATATACATGAATCTTTGAAAATTGTGTAGAGACACGGATTAAAATGATAAAATGAATACTAAATACCTGTCTCCATGAGCGCGATGAGACATGAGCTTATAAAACCAGATAACACATAGGCTAGTTGTTAGTTTCATTTCCATTGCGAAGACCTGTAGAAATCATCATAGAATACAGGGTTATATGATTGAATAATAATTAAATAAACAAACAAACTTATCAACATGTACGAGACTTGAGAAAGACTAAAATGGGATACCTAATTGAGAAAAACATTTGTTTTGATTTTAAACTGTATTTTTTGCATTTTTGCATAAATGCATGCCAGGATACACTAAAATGCATGACCAGGTATTTACATTCCTGCAATTTGAGTGATTCAAGTTTATGAGGGTGTCTTAGATAATTTTACACCTGTATACATATTTAAATTTTCATTTGCAAACATATAAGTGGCTATTTTGAAAAAGAGGCAAAGTCTACCTTGTAAATTGAGAGACCAAAATAGTAGAAAGTGACCTAATGGAAATGCACGCCCATGCTTCTATATAGATCCAAATTTAGTTATCTAAGTTCTCAACATGCAAAATATTCCCACATTCATGTGGGAAGAGATGTATCAACTCTGCCCATATCCCCATGGGAAGAGTTGCCATGTTACAACTCTAACAACATGGAAACTTTGCCCATAGGCCTATGGGGATAGATGTGGAAACCTTTCCTATAGGTCGATGGGAAAATTTGTATATGCTACAATGCTACCCACATGCCTATGGGTAGAGATGTGATAACTCTTCCCAGAGGTCTGTGGGCAGAGATGTGATATATCTTCCAACATGTCTGTGGGGAGAGAATTAGATGCTACAACTCTACCCATAGGGCTATGGTCAGAGATATGGAAACTCTCTGCATAGGCCAATGGGTAGAGATGTGGAAACTATGGATACCTTGGATGAATTTCCACATCTAAATATATTTTGGATTGAAGCATTTCAAGGTTATTTCACATAAATCACAAAGTTCCTCAAGTTGGGTTTTGTATCAAATATGTATTAACATAAATAATGAATATGATTGGTTATCTACTATGTTAAATACAAGTTCACCAAGCAAAACTTATATAATATTTCCATAAAGAGTGTTTTAAAATAATGCATTCTAGATCATAAAGTATAAGTCATCCTTTGCCAGGCGCATGGAAAAGAAAGTGTAGGGAATTATGGTGAAGCAAGAACTACTAGGTCATAGTTTCTCTATGTTATACTGTGGCAGTCGACACTATGTTAAGATTCCATGGAATATGAAAATAATTGCAACAAGTGTCAATAAGTTGGTCACCCTTATGGTCGTTATGAGATTCCATTACAACCCATTGTGATAGTGTGAATTTATTAGCAAATAAGACATAATAAATTACATTGAAACACCAAACAAAGATACAAGGTAATAAAATTTGGAGATCATTTTAGTCTGAAGTGAACACCCCACATATCCAGAGAAAATATAACTCGACACCATTGCCCTTGTTGGAGAAATGTGGAAGCCACTCATGCATGGAAAAATCGGTTTTATAACCAACAGTTGCAAGTGTTTCTCTCACTTCCATATGTGTGACTCGGTTAACTAATGATTGAGTGCATCAAATAACTAGGAATATGCAACATATTACTTCAGTTTCTATCAGTGAGCATCTAGATCTCTTTAGATCACTACTATGGAGACTTCACTCAGCCGTGTAGAGCATATTATGTGTAATTAATCATTCACTCAAACTGCGATCATTGCAATTTTCTAGAGGGACAACCTACGATGATGTAATAAAACCATTCCTCAGATTAGTTAACCTGCTTTTCAATCCAGCGACCAAGTTGTCTTCTCCTTCTCTCTCTGCTCCTTGAACTCTAAGATCTGATACCACTTGTTAGGAAGTAGAAGAAAAAAATAACATATAACAGAGCATAAAATAAGCAAGATCAAACACACATTAAACCAAGCACATCAATCATACACTTGACACAATGATTTATGTGGAAACCCAAGACTGGAAAAAAACCATGGGGAATGATTATCGGTATTCTTCTTATTCAAAGGAGAATTACAATAGCCTTCGTAGGCATACAATCATCCTCTCCTCACACACTCTGCTCTCTGATCCTTGCACACGCTTGCACTCACATTGTACTCTACCTCTATGGGTATGTTCACATATATAACATTTATCACTTAATTATACAAATTGATCATGAATGGATCACATAGTTACACGAGAAGCTCATAAATAGATTGCATGCATGCACATTAAGATAGACGTATGCATGTTCATTTGACTGCATGAGGAAATTCGTTGGCATGTTTCCAACAATAATAACTAGGATTTGTCTTTGATAATTAAACATGAGATAATGGCTCAATATTGACTTTCTAGGTTCTGTTAAACAAAAGCATGGTTTTAGTGAAGGGAGCAACAAACTAACTATAGTAAAAAACTTAAGAACACACTCATAATTACATTAATAAGGTACAACTCATAAAATTTGATACCAAATTTCATTACTTGCATTGCTTTGTAAGTGATATATGTACACATAGACAATTTCTTCTATAGAAATTTCTCAAGAAAAATTTAAAGAAGATCTATCTAAAGCAATATTTACTAATAATAAACAATTTAGACAATTTAATTCTTCTAGAGATTTCTATCTAGATCTAACTAAAACTTTTCCAAGTCTTTCTACAACTAGAAGGCAAGCGTAATTACAATATTCCAATAGGTTTGAAATCCCATACGTATTAGTTTCAAGAAGAGGTTTGGCTCGAGTATTTGGGCATTTTCCAAATTGTCGTTCTAATGTAAGGGATTTTCTTTTCTAATTTATATGAATATAAAAAGGAGAACACAAGACCGCTAAGTTTACATATTCCATTGCAAAAACATTTAATATATCATAAGAAATGTGATCAGTAACATCTATGTTGTGAAAATTGAATGGAAAAAATAATCCTCTTAAAAAATTCTCTTTAAATTGTCCAAGGAGAAGGGCAGCAGTTCATGGAGTTATTTAAAAATAACCCGACTCTGAAGGAAGATTACAAAAGAAGAGGGGAAGATTGATAAGTGTAAGGTTGAGAAGATGGAATCACAACAAAAATATAGTTAACAATCAGAACTAACAATAATTTGCAAATGACTTGGTCATTGAACTTTGAGAGTATTGTGAGAAGAGAGTTCTTGTTAGGTTAAATTTCACTAGGTGAAATGGTCAACGTTGTTAGGACAAAAATATTGGTGGCTAGTGGTTTTAGAACCCATGGATTGTATGTTATGAAATCTCTTAAAAGGTTGGTGACACTCCATTGTAATGTGTCAGAATGTGAGGGGTGAAGGTTTAGTTGGTGTCAAGAGATTGTCTCGCTTGGGTGGGCTTAGTAGCTAAAGGATCGACTTGTTTTGGACTTGTAATATATTTTTCATAAAGCTTTTAGTGGGAGCTCTGCAAAGAAATGTTAGGATAAACTTGACTGGGTGAAAGAGTCAAATCTTGTAGGTCAACAATGGGTGAAAGTCAAAGTTGGTAGGTCAACAATGGTGGTTTAGGGAGCATGGTATTAGTGACTAGTGTATTGAGTCCATGGATTACATGTAATGAAATACTATAAAAGAGTGGTGATACTCCATTGTAATGGGTAAGAGTTGAGGGGATAAAGCTCAACTAGTGAGGTCTAGGAGCTTGACTGGGTTTGACCAAGAAAAATAATAAATCTAGTGTTGACTTGTTTTTTCTATTTAAAGAATAAAATCTTATTATTATTGTATTCTTATACTTTTTATTTCTCTAAAATGTTTATTTCCTTCATATGGTATGAGAGCTCTCCCACATTATTAAGACATGCTTCCACAGGAAAGTATTATGAGTAGAGAAATGCTACTTTGGTAAGGCATGCTTTTATAGGACTCATTACATTTAGAATAGTGAGATACTTTACAACTTACCATGGGGGAATTATTGTAACATTGTTACTTTATATTATATTAACTTAATCCTATCTATCAATCAATGTAATCACATATCTTAATGTGTAATGTTTTTATATTTAACATGAAAGAATGCTTAGGCAAGCGTTGTTCTCCATATGAAATAGAATATGACTATCACAAGCCCTCCATTTCCTAATCGCTCTAATAACATCAACTTTGACATCATCGTGTTAAGAATATAGGAATATGTGCCATACAAATGTAATCAAAGTTGTGTTACATTGGTCGTCATGGTGTTTAGAGCGTTTATGTCGTTTTGCAGGCCGTTCACAAAGTTTTTTTTAGTGAAATCTGTTGGCACCACCATGTGGGTGTTGGGAGTTGACTACTGAACCTTGTTAGACAAATTGTAAATTTAAAATCTGTCGACACCACTATGTGGGTGTTGGGAGTTGACTATTGCGCCATGCCATACAAATTCTACATGTAAGATCTTGCAGTGGAGATCAACTATATCGTAGGATCATGGCAGTGATAAAACTATGATGTGGCAGTTCTAATTTGGCTATGCCATTTTAGTGAGAAGCAGAATATACAAGAAGGAAATAATCTAAATCATTACTTTTTTTTGATTAATATATTTTTGGACTAATTTGGTTTTAGAATCTCGTCTTCGAATTACATATAAATGTTTTGGAATATCATCAGAAATGGTTGGAATTACATATTAATGTTTTAGAATCTCGTCAGAAATGGTTGGAATTACATATTAAAGTTATTAAGTATGTACAGTTCAAATGCCCCAGGAATTTTCAGCTACTAAATTTATTTATACATTAAAAATATGGTTGGAATTACATATTAAAGTTATTAGGTATGTACAATTCAAATGCCTCAAGAAATTTTCAGCTACTAAATTTATTTATACAATAAATTTATAATTTAAATAATAAAAGGCTATGATTTCAGGAATAACTGTATCACCTTCGGTGTAAAAAGAAAAAAATAAGATAGAACATTTAGTCTCATCCTGTATTACCTCCGGTGAAAAAAGGAAAAAGATAAAATAAAACATTTAGACTCCTCCTATACAAGAAATATAGATAACTTCATTGTGCAATATTGTATTAAATTTAGTGAGACTCTGTTGATTTGTGGACTTTCGTACCATCAAATCAGTAAATTTGTTTTTATGAGATTTTGCTGTTTGAGCAGAATTATATTTAGGAATTTACCTTCTAGTGCAATGCGCTTACACGTAGAAGTGAACAGGATTATATTCATTGGTAAATAGCAGATTGGGTTACTTGTCATGGCTAAATTCTTCTGAAATTTATAGATGTTTTGAAATCTTGTGACTCTGTTATATGGCTCAAATCTTGTCGACTGCTTATAATTTTTTCTATGTATGCTAAGAATTTTCCGGAGCCTTGTATTATGTGAATTATGTGTAGAAATAATTTGTCTTCTTTCGTTGTTGATGGATGATAGCCTAAAACTGCTACGTGGAGGTAATAGGACCTATTCTGTGAAGTAATTAATTGATATAGCTCTAAATTGAAGACTATGTACTCTACACTTATTGCATGCCTTAAGAGGGTATACATTTATATCGATGAATCTTGTTAATTATATCTGTAACATCAACAATCAACAATATGTGATTGTACACTGTGAGTTGTCATGGCCATTTGTATGATTGTTTCTTGATTTTCTTGATTTGTTGAAGCTTATTTAGCTCAACTCTTTTCCTTTAATGAATTGCGCTCTTCTCATTCTTGTTTCTAATTTCATCTTCTTTGTATTATATTCTTTTCTTCTCATTTTTTCATGGTATAAGAGATTAGGACGTAACCCTCTTCACAGTGCCTAGAGAGCATCCCGATCATAAGAAGAAGAGCGTAGAGCTTACATTGTCTTGCATATGAGAGCACAAGACACAAGATTCTTTATAGAGCCTAGAGAGAAGTTTGCAGTCTGAAGTGCGGTCAAAATATTGTTGGAGACAAGAAGCGCGAGAAAGCAGAGCTGCAGATGGACGAAACAATTAAATATTCATGTGAATTAAAGAATTTGTGAAAGATTCGCTAAATTCTTTCTTAAGGAGAATGTTTTCAGAAGAAGTAAAGGAGAAGCTACTTCAGCCGTAAGATTGGACGTGGGAACAAATCTAATTCTTTAATTAAGCTCAGAAATGACGAGCCTGTAGGTAAGGACATTTTTTTTTCCATCTGTAAGATCTGAGCGAGAGCAAGAATCATCGGTTAGATCAAGCAAAGATTAAGTCACAATTGTGAAATCTCATTAGAGAGAGATCGGCGGTGGGGAGCCATTGCGGGGATTGGGACGAAAATTAAAATTTTTGCAAGTTGTGAGCCCGCAATCTCTCAAGATCGTTGATCTTGCTAGATCAACAGATAAACAGCGGATATCGATCCCGCTATGAACGAGCATCTTCACATTGCGGGGATCAGGAAGGAAATTAAAGGGTGAGAAAGTTGTGAGCCCGCAATTACTCAAGATCATTGATCTTGCTATATCAACAGATCAATGATGGATATCGATCCCTCTACGAATGAGCATCTTCGTATTACGAGGATCGGGAAGGAAATTAAAGTGCGAGCAAGTTGTTAGCCCACAATCGCTCAGGATCATTGATCTTACTAGATCAACAAATCAATGGTGGATATCCATCCCACTACAGACGAGCATCTTCTCCTTGCGGAGATCAACAAGAAAATTAAAGAGTGAGCGAGTTAAGTGTCCACAATCACTCGTGGTCGTTTATCTTCAAGCAAGTGACACTTTTTAGGCAATCTCATACTCCAGGAGGAAGCAAGCAGAAGTTGAGGAGTAAATGACTCTTGAATCTACGAAGAGATGAAGTAGATCTAGATCGTTGATCGAAGTGTACACGTGACAGGAGTTCCTGCACTGCGATGATAATCACTTCGGAAGAAAGACAGATGCGAGAAGCCATAACTTCCAAAGGCCCAAAGCCTGGAGTTTATCTAGACCATCCATCAACAAGGACACGTGATGCCAGATCCCTCACTTCAAAGACTTAACACACTGGAAGATTTTGCGGAGTGAGATGTAGCTGAAGTCCTGAAGTAAATCTGAGCCATTGAAGGTTGAGGATAGGCATCGACAGATCTGTCACTTTGGAAGGTCAACACTTCGGAGGATTGCACGAAAAAGTGGACGAAAACTCCCAAAGATCGAACTCCCGAAGTACATCTCAGTCATCCAAATCAAGAATACAAGTGGAGGCAGATCTCTCACTTTGGAAATATGACACTTCGAAGGATTGTACGAGCAAGTGGACGAAAAATCTCAAAGCCCGAACTCCCGAATTACATCTCGGCCATCCAATTCAAGAGGACATGTGGAGGAAGATCTCTCACTTCATAGATACGACACTTTGAAGGATTGTAAGACCCCTGCATTGA
Source organism: Picea engelmannii (assembly GCA_009831015.1). Lineage (NCBI taxonomy): Eukaryota > Viridiplantae > Streptophyta > Pinopsida > Pinales > Pinaceae > Picea > Picea engelmannii. The sequence goes on along the minus strand of ML778145.1, from coordinate 519,557 downwards.
AAAGGCCCGAAGTTTGAAATCTCGAAGTAATTGTGGACCGTTGATCTAAAATCAATAAGAACCGTTGATCTTTGCAGCAGTAACACTAGAAGGCCCGAGGTCCCGAAGTAATTGAGGACCATTGATCTCAAATCAATGAGGATCGTCAATCTTTGAAATAAGATTGTTATTTGTCCATCTGACTATTAAGAGAAATTGACACCTTCAACATCTAAACGCCCAAAGCTTGAAGACCTCAAACACCTGGTTCCTAGGCCCCGATCACATGAGAAGATAAAATTCATTTTTTTTTTTGGCTCTCGAGTAAACTCAGAAAGCCCAATTCTACCATTAGAGGGGATACCATTGTTAAAGAATAGAACTCAGGTCTCTGGATTTGTTGCTCTCATGCTTGGATAGTCAGATCCAGCCAGATTGATATTAAAGAAGTGGTCTACCCTGTGATTTTCAGGCCTAAAGTCACACAACGAATTTCACGGACATGGTTTTACGCGCAGAAAATAGGTAAGCATGCAAATATCTAACAATTTTTTTTTTTTTGTTTCAAGATGGCCACCTCTAGTAATTTAGGACCAACACAAGGATCGATTATCCTTGGAAAGAACTATGAGTTTTTGTCTCTTAGAATGAGATCATTTTTACATGCACAAGAGTGTTGGGATCTAGTGGATCTTGGCTACATGAACTAGATCCAACAGACCTTGCTGCCATGACCAATCAATAGAGAAATGCTTAGGAAAGACAAAGGAACAAAGAGAATAAAGAAAGATTATGGATTCAAAATTCAATGGATGACTCGATTTTCTAAAAAATCACATGCGTTTTTACTTCAAAACAGGCCTAGGACATCCTTAAACCAACTTACCAAGGAAATGATAGGGTCAAAAATGTCAAGCTGCAAACCTTAAGGAGACACTTTGAGACTTTAGAAATGACAAAATTTGAAAACATTGATCAGTTTATGACTAGAGTCATGAGAATTGTAAACCAGATCAAATTGACTGGTGAAGACATCCCTGATCAAAGAATTGTTGAGAAATTCCTCAAAATCCTACCAAATAAATTTGAAATGGTTGTTACAACCATCCCTAAATCCAAGGATCTGTCAAATTTTTCAACAAATGAATTAATGGGCTCTCTATTGACACATGAGACTAGACTAGATCTAGAAGATGAGTCAATAGACGATGCCTTCAGGACTCAATTCTCCTTCAGCAGAGGCAGAGGTAGAGGTAGAGGAAGAGGTCACCAAGGAAGAGGGAGAAGTCCAAGTAACCATCACTCAAGTGAAGGTCATAGACAACATAACAAGAATCATAATTTCCAAGGCCACTGACAATAGAACCAAAATCATAATTTCCAAGGTTACAAACAACAAAACCATAATCGGAATTTCCAGCCTCAAAGAGGCAGAGGGAGAAGATTAAATGAAAAATCAAAAATACAATTATATTACTACAAAAAGTATGGGCACTATGGATATGAATGCTAGAAAAATAAAGAAGATCAACTCTCAGGCATAACACATCTCTCAAATCATGAAGGAGAAACCTCAGATGGTATATTTCTCTCATGCCACAAGATTGAAGAACAACACAAAGATCTCTGGTTGTTGGACAGTGGATGCAATAATCACATGACAGGTAACAAAGATTTACTTTCATGCATTGATTCTTCAATTTCATCTAGTATTACACTTGAAAATGATTCATTAGTCAAAGTTCAAGGAAAAGGAAATCTACCTATTCTTACTAAACGAAATGTAAAGAAAGACATAAACAATGTCTATCATGTTCCATATCTGAAACATAATATGTTAAGTGTAGGAAAACTAATTGAACAAGCATATAAGGTACTTTTTAAAGGAGTATCATGTAGGATACATGATGAAACCCCGAGAAAAAAATTGATATCTGAAATCCACATGACTAGGAATAAAATGTTTTCCCTGACCCTTAGAACTGCAAATCTGATCCAATCGTATGCACAAAGTGAATCCACCCCCAATGAAACTATGGTTTGGAATGAAATATTTGGACATATACCCTTTTAGAGTCTAAGACTTCTATATAACCACTCCATCGTCAAAGGTCTACATGTATTCAAAGAGCACAATCCCCCATGTGAGTCTTGCATTCTTGGAAAACATAAGAGAACTAGTTTTTGACATTCCTCCACACAATCCAAACAACACTTAGATCAAGTTCACACTGACCTATGTGGACCAATGAAAACAAATTCAAATGGTGCTAGCATTTATTTTCTAACATTTATTGATGACTTTAGTAGGAAAATTGGGATCTATCTTCTCAGACACAAGTCTGGAACCTTTGTAAAGTTCAAAGAATTCAAAGATGAAGCTAAAAAAAAGAGTGGAAAATATGTAAAAGTTCTCAGGTCATATGGAGGAGGAGAATACAGCTCCAAAGAACATATGAAAAATAGTTGGGTTTATGGTTTACATGATGCATTGATGATGGAAGAAAGTGGGTGTGCTAGTGAAATTTGAGACCAGAAACCATCCCATATCGGTAAGGCATGTGAATAGTCTATCCAGGTCAAATTTCAGTGTATATAGATATAGTTTGAAAACATTTCGACATTGTCCCCATTCACATGTCACTATTGCTCGCCTCTAGTATATTGATGGTGTTAATGAAGCAATAAAAAAAATAGATGGATTTTTCATCACAGCTATGACGCAGATACATTGTATATACATTAATGTAGAACCTGAAAGAAAAATGAATAAAGATCGACAAAAGCCTAAAACTTGTGTCAACCAAATTGGGTACTTTGAAAGAAAATTAGGGTTTATGGTTGACATGATGAAGTGATGATGGAAGAAAGTGGATGTGTCACTCAAATTTGAGTGCAAAAACCCTCCCATGTCATTAAGGCATGACAATAGTCTATCCATGAAATTTTTCAGTGCATATAGAAATTGTTTGAAAAAATTTATACGTTGGCCCCATTCGTAGGTCCCTGTTGTCGGACGTGTCTAGTCCTCATGCAATTTACATTCCTCGTTACTTGACCATGGTGTATTCCCCAAGATCCAATAATTTTGTACAAAATTACATACTAATGGCATCAAATTAATGATGAACTTTTGTAGTCGATAGTATAGCAAATTCGTCGCAAGATTATTTACATTCATCTCTCTTGCGACGATATGAAATGATACAGCGTGGATTCATTTCATATTTCGTTTATCAACTGGAAATATCAATTTGATACTTTAATCTAGTTGGACCTTTAGTCAAATACAAATATGAAACTTGGAATCATTAACATATCTACTAGAACATATGAAAAGTAGTTGGGTTTATGGTTTGCATGATGAAGTGATGATGGAAGAAAGTGGGTGTGTCACTCAAATTTGAGTCCAGAAACCCTCCCATCTCATTAAGGCATGTGAATAGTCTATCCAGGTCAAATTTCAATGCATACAGATACAGTTTGAAAACATTTCGACATTGGCCCCATTCACATGCCATTGTTGCTCGCCTCTAGTATCTTGATGGTGTTGATTAAGAAATCAACGAAATAGAGGGATTTTCATTAGTGATATGATGCAGAAACATTGTATATACATTAATGCAGAACCTGAAAGCAAACTGAATAAAGACCGACGAAAGCCTAAAACACGCGTCAACCAAATTGGGTACTCTGGAAGAAAAATAGGGTTTATGGTTTACATGATGAAGTGATGATGGAAGAAAGTGGGTGTGTCACTCAAATTTGAGTCTAGAAACCCTCCCATATCGTTAAGGCATGCCAATAGTCTATCCATGAAAAATTTCAGTGCATACATAAACTGTTTGAAAAAATTTCAACGTTGGCCCCATTCGCAGGTCCCTGTTGTTGGACGTGTCTAGTCCTCATGCAATTTTCCTTCATCATTTCTCGTTACTTGAACATGGTGTATTCCCCAAGATCCATTATTTTTGTACAAAATTACATACTAATGGAATAAAATTATTGATGAAATTTTGTCGTCGAAAGTATAGAAAATTCGTCGCAAGATCATTTACATTCGTCTCTCTTGCGACGATATCAAATGATGCATCTTGGATTTATTTCATATTTGGTTTATCAACTTGAAATTTCAATTTGATACTTTGCAAGCTATCAGAACCTTCAGTCAAATACAAATATGAAACTTTGAATCATTAACATATCTACTAGAACATATGAAAAGTAGTTGGGTTTATGGTTTACATGATGAATTGATGATGGAAGAAAGTGGGTGTGTCAATCAAATTTGAGTCTAGAAACCCTCCCATATCATTAAGTCATGTGAATAGTCTATCCAGGTCAAATTTCAATGCATACAGATACAGTTTGAAAACATTTCGACGTTGACCCCATTCACATGTCACTATTGCTCGCCTCTAGTATCTTGATGGTGTTGATTAAGCAATCAATGAAATAGATGGATTTTTCATCACAACTATGACACATATACATTTTATATACATTAATGTAGAACCTAAAAGAAAAATTAATAAAGACTGACTAAATTTTAAAACTTGCGTCAACCAAATTGGGTACTCTGAAAGAAAATTAGGGTTTATGGTTTACATGATGAAGTGATGATGGAAGAAAGTGGGCGTGTCACTCAAATTTGAGTCCAAAAACCATCCCATATCATTAAGGCATGACAATAGTCTATCCCTAAAAAATTTCAGTGCATGCAAAAACTGTTTGAAAAAATTTCAACGTTGGCCCCATTTGTAGGTCCCTGCTGTCGGACATGTCTAGTCCTCGTGCAATTTTCATTCCTTGTTCCTTGTTACTTGACCATGGTGTATTCCCAAAGATCCATTATTTTGTACAAAATTACATACTAATGGCATAAAATTATCGATGAAATTTTCTCATCAATAGTATTCATCTTTCTTGCGACGATATCAAGTGATGCATATTGGACTCATTTCATATTTGGTTTATCAACTTGAAATCTCAATTTGATACTTTGCAAGCTAGTTGGACCTTCAGTCAAATACAAATATAAAATTTGGAATCATTAACATATCTACTAGAACATATGAAAAATAGTTGTGTTTATGGTTTACATGATGAATTGATGATGGAATAAAGTGGGTGTGTCAGACAAATTTGAGTCTAGAAACCCTCCCATATCGTTAAGGCATGTGAATAGTCTATCCAGGTTAAATTTCAATGCATACAGATACAATTTGGAAACATTTCGACGTTGGCCCCATTCACATGTCATTGTTGCTCGCCTCTAGTATCTTGCTGGTGTTGATTAAGCAATCAACAAAATAGAGGGATTATTCATCAAAACTATGAAACATATACATTAATGTAGAACTTGGAAGAAAAATTAAGAAAGACCGACGAAATCCTAAAACTTGCGTCAACCAAATTGGGTACTCTAAAAGAAAATTAGGGTTTATGGTTTACATGATGAAGTGATGATGGAAGAAAGTGGGTGTGTCACTCAAATTTGAGTCCAAAAACCCTCCCATATTGTTAAGGCATCCCAATAGTCTATCCATGAAAATTTTAGTGCATACAGAAACTGTTTGAAAAAATTTCAACATTGGCCCTATTCATAGGTCCCTGTTGTCGGACGTGTCTAGTCCTCATGAAATTTTCATTTCTCGTTCATCGTTCCTTCACCATGGTGTAGTCCCCAAGATCCATTATTTTTGTACAAAATTACATACTAATGGCATACAATTATCAACAAACTATTTTGGTCGATAGTATAACAAATTTGTCGCAAGATTATATACATTTGTCTCTATTGCGATGATATCAAATGATGTAGCTTGGATTCATTTCATATTTGGTTTATCAACTTGAAATCTCAATTTGATACATTGCAAGATAGATGGAACTTCAGTCAAATACAAATATGAAACTTGTAATCATTAACATATCTACTATAACATATGAAAAATAGTTGGGTTTATGGTAATTTCCATGATGAATTTATGATGGAAGAAACTGGGTGTGTGAGTCAAATTTGAGTATAGAAACCCTCCCATATCGTTAAGTCATGAGAATAATCCTTGACCATGGTGTAGTCCCCAATATCCATTATTTTTGTACAAAATTACATACTAATGGCATAAAATTATCGACGAACTTTTTTAGGCGATAGTATAGAAAATTTGTCTCAAGATTATTTACATTAGTCTCTCTTGGGATGATATCAAATGATGTTTGGATTCATTTAATATTTGGTTTATCAACTTGAAATATCAATTTTATACTTTGCATGATAGTTGGACCTTCAGTCAAATACAAATATGAAACTTGGAATCATTAACATATCTACTAGAGCATATGAAAAATAGGGTTTATGGTAATTCTAAGAAGATTCAGATAGGTAACAATATTGATGAAATCTTATACGATCATGATGGTATAAAAATGAAAGAGCTTCTCTTGGTTTCAAGAATAATTTATCCTCTACTTAACAAGGCCAACCACATGAAGGTGGAAGTTCACATGGCCCCTCCCCTACCCCTCACATAACTCTCAATTGATCTTGAAAACCCAATCTATAAAATATAAAATAATCAAAAGCAACGTCCTATTAAGATTCATGCATAGAAACTACAAAAACATAAATTAATGAAGGTACATGAAATTATGTGTTTCTAAATGATATTTTTAGTCTACCATGTACTTTACTATATTGACAACTATTTTTAGGTTTCAAATAATAATTAAACAACACGTAACCTAGGATATAAAAATGTTGCATAAAACTTAAAAACATGTTATTAACCCATGACATTAAAAGTAAATTATTTTAAGAGAATAATTCATACAAATTAAAATATTATATAGTCACATACGTAATCCAACCTCAACATCTGTGTAATCATCCTTATTCTCTATCTTGAACTTCTTCATCGAACTCGACATCTGTATCATCATCTGCTTCTAAAATGATGTTGAAAGGATTGATGATATCATCATCGTCATCAATGTCATTTTCGAGCATATTTTCATCGACATCATCATCAGGAATTGCAATATTGTCTCCTACACCTAGATCACGATCTTCTTCATCTTCTTCATCAGTCGACCCTCCATGCTCTTCCGGCTCTGTCTGATATTCTATCGAATCATCTTCTTCATCTTCAATATAATCTTCTTCCTGTAAATGAGTATACTTAATTTGCCTTCCTCTTGGATCATATCTAACAACAAATGACAATCACTTTCACCTGGAACATTTGAGTAAAAGACCTATTCACATTGGCTTGGAAAAACATAGTGATCATGTCCTCTTTCAAACATCGGTGTTTTAATCATTAGAAGTCCATTCGCATGTTGAATAACATTTATTTCCTCATCACATTCATGCATTCATAACCTATACCATTTGACATCGAACAATACTAATTTGAAGGAATTAAAGTCACACTCAAGTATATCGTTTAAATACCCATAACATCTATTTTCAGATTCTCGGGGATGTCTGTCACTCCTAGAGGAAACATTAGTAACCTGGAATACTGCAGTTATCCCACTATCAAAAGTTTTCCTTGTTTCATCCAATTGTTTGATGCGAAATTTATGACCATTGCGCCACATAGCCTTGTGGTGTTTCAACTGCAATATGTCAGATATGAAAAGATGCATTGTAAATTAATAAATTAACATATATCTATATAACTTTGAAAGTATCTAAAAAATACTATACACATGTAGTCACATTAGTATAATATAAAATTACTAAATAAAATGGGTGAAATTTCTTAACTGTCCATCTTTCAAACCATATGCTAGAGTAATTTCCCTCTGCGTAACATTGGCATCTCCGTTATGACGAGCTTCTCTAACCAATTCAGACAATCGTTGCCATGATAATCTACCTCCATTATGTTGTTTACATCTTTCAATCCATACATTCATCTAGTCAAGATTGATTGCAATATGTAAATGAAGTGCATCCCACTCTAGAGCAACTTAATCAAAAAAACATAATTCACCAATATTAAATATTAGATATAATGTACAATATGCAGGTAATTATAAATATTTATAATTTATGAAATAAATTATATTAATATATTAATGAGTATGATCATATATACACAAAAACGAAACTTTATATGTATTAATAATATAAATTTTCACAATTATTAATATATTACCTCTCATTTTTTTCATTCTACCTTTCCCCAACATATGCTCCCGATCTTCAAATTTTTTGATGGAGTTCACATCCTGAATGCGATCCACTGCATGCATAGTTGGCACTGTTAATTTAGGAAGATACTGGCTAATATACACCATGGATTGATATACCATATATCCCTCCACCATAGAACCCTCAGGGCGTGCTCTTTGTCTAACCAATGCTTTCAATGATTTCAAGTGCCTCTCCACCATCGACATTGACCTTGTGTGAACAGATCCCCAAATTTCAATCTCCTAAACTTGGTGTATGAGGTAGTGTTCTTGTGCATTGAAAAATGTAGGAGGTATATACTTTTGCATTTCACACATTAGACGAGGAATTTCTCTCTTCCAATACTTTATATCATCTTCATGGATTTATTTCAATGACAACCATCTACATGAGATCATGACACAAGAAAATAAAATGTGTCAACATAACTACATAATATAATATATTACATTACATTAGAAGTAAAGAACGTGTCATTCAGTACAACAATAATTTGAAAGAACATTTCGCATATAAATCACAACTATGTCTTACCTCATGTATTTTCCAAGATCATATATAACTTGTTTGACGTTGTTGTCAAAGTCGTTTGGGAGAGATAGTGGTAGAACATATTGTAACAACAAAATGAATCGTTATTTGTTTCAACCAAAGTAGACAAACAAAAAAAATAAAAAATAAAAGATCTATAAGGCCAATATATATAAATATGTATACCAAAATTATTACCTTAATGAAGGTATGCCAGTCATGTGTTTTTACCCCACCAAATTCACCTTTCTTCGTTAAGATATTTTTTATGTTTGAAGCAAAACCCATGGGAAATTTAATTCTTTGAATGACCTCTTTTACATCATTGCTTTGTTGCTCTGTTAATAACCATGGAAGGCTATTTCAGTCTAGTACTCTATATGATCTATTTGAATATTGGATCACACTTCACATTGCATGATTGGCTTCCTGAATGTCAGTACAAATTTTGACAATTTTATCTTTTTCCCTCCTAACATCTATGATTTGCCATAACGTTTCAGTCACATTCTTCCCGATATGCATTGTATCAAACAAATGAGATAGTTTTAGCTCCTCATAGTAAGTCAACCTCATGAATTGAGCAGGATAAGGTTTCATTCCTCGTGGAAGCCCATTATTAATACCTTCATGATGATTGTGGCCTTCATGAAACATAAAAGAAATTAGAAAAATAATTATCAAATACGGTAAAATAAATTCAATGATTAAAATAAACATTAAAAACATTAGATGATCTATGATACATTATGAAATTGAGTACCTTGATGATTTATATTATATTCCAACCTCCATAGGTGAGGTGTCATTCTTTGTGGTTTGAAACCAGTCTCTTCTTTCCCATTGAAAATATGTTTTTCAGTAGTACAATACCTATGGTTCTTAGGAAGAAGGTTCGTATACTCACCAAACACCATCTTTCCTAAACTTTTTTAATGACGATACTTCATCTTAGGGCCACAAACTAGACATGCAAATTTACCCTTTGTTTGAAGACCTGCAACAAATGGATTAATGTCAATTATACGATGACATTATTTAAAAAGTAAACTTGCACCATGATAACATTAAAATATTATATAGTATTAAAGAGAAATATTAGAATGCTTATACATACTACAAAAATGTGTTAGTCCAGGGGCATCATGAATTGTCCATAAAATTATTCCACGGAATTTAAATTTCCTCTCCCTGATTGGTTTACATATGTCATACATTGTGATGCCAACTCATCGATAAGAGTCTTGATATATACATTCATATCTTTAACCTGGTACTTACCTAATATTTGTTTGAAATTACACATAATTACTAAAAGAATGATATCATGTAATATATATAATTAAATAAATAAACAAAAGATATTATGCAAAAATTGAAACAAATGAAAATGTTAAATTCAAAAAATTAATGTAAA
>ML778145.1:459788-508882 GCA_009831015.1 Picea engelmannii | reverse complement strand
GATGGTAACAAAAATTCACCTAACAATCTACAACATAACAAACAACTAGTTAATGTAAGAATATTAATCATAAAAATTGCATTATTATTTTACACATTAAATAACACTAAAAACAAATTAAAAAAAATCAACATTTATGTATAGTATGAGATGAAACATATTACATACCTTAGTATCTGTGTCATACAAGTGTTTGCCAAATTATTTATAACCTTTAAGTTCACTAGCAACAATGTAGCGAAGAGAAGATTTTCTCTTGATCCTTCATAAAGTCGCTTATTTGTCTTTTCTAATAGAGGTTCATCATAAATACCAACATTTTCCCCATCCTCATCCGAAAACGAAAACAAATCTTGGATCATTTGATTTGTCCCATCATATTCTTCCATGGGATCATTAACTTGATTTGTCCCATCATCTTCTTCCATGAGATCCTCATTTGCTTTACTTTTTTCCCCACCTCTAATAACATTCTGCGACATTCTTTTGCACAAAAATACCCTTTTGGAACCATCGTTGTTATAGAAAGATTGTCACAACCTCTTTGAATCGTCAAATATTTATAGTCCAATTTTAGGTCACTATCGTCGCAATTGTGACGAACGTGACCTAAAAATATTTATTTTTTTACCTATTTATTTAAGGTCATTTTTAATGGTCAATTTTAAGGTTCAATCATTTGTTGTTCTTGCAACGGACAAAGTATAGTCGTCGCTCTTGCGACGAACATTCACCATAATAATTTTGTCAAACTGCATGCGTCTATATTGTGACGAATACAGGGTGGATTTAAAAAACCTGAACTTTTTCTCTTGCATGTTGCGACGAAAGAGTACTTTCGTCACAAGTGGTCGTAGTAGTGAAATCACAAGGCATAATCATGAAAACTACAACCAGGTATACTCCACAACAAAATGGAGTGGCTGAAAGGAAAAATCAGAACATAATGACCATGGAAAGAAGCCTTCTCAAAGAGAAGTGTCTGTAAAATCTATTTTGGGTTGAAGGAGTAGAATGCTTGATTTATCTCCTGAATAGATCTCCAACCACCCGTCTCAAGATGAAGGTCCCTCAAGAAGCATGTAGTGGGACAAAGCTAAATGGTTCTCATCTCAGGACATTTGGATGCATGGGATTCACTCACATACCTTATGAATTGAGGAATAAATTTGATTATAGAAGTGAGAAATGTATTTTTTTTGGCTATAGTGAGACATCCAAAGTCTACAGACACTACAATTCGATTTCAAAGAAAATAATTCTCAACAGAGATGTCAAATTTCTTGAAAATCAGTTCTGGAGTGAGTCTGAAAATCGGCCTATGGACAGTCAAAATCCATTGCTACCACTTCTTGAAAACACAAAAAATTCAGGAAAACAAATACATCAACATGCTCTTCCAAGATTACAGGTACAAGGACAGCCTGAAAGTCCTCAAGACAACTCTACTTCAACCAAAAATTCATCCTCTGAACTTTAAAATCAGAGAACTCGAAGCTTGAGAGAAATCCATCAGCAATTGGATGATATTGATCAGAAAAATCAATTTCCATTAATGTCATGTGAACCTACATCTTTTAAAGAGGTAGCTAAAGAGCCACATTGGGTTCAGTCCATGAACCAAGAGATTGAATCCATTGAGAAGAACAAGACATTAGATCTTGTTGATCTTCCCAGATACAAGAAAAGTATTGGTGTCAAGTGGGTTTATAAAACTAATCTCAATGAAAATGGGCAGATTGAAAAACACAAGGCAAGACTTGTTGCCAAAGGATTCTCACAACAACCAGGTATTGAATTATGGTGAAACATTTTTTCCAGTAGAAAGTGACGGCAACGCAGCCCCTTCACCACCCGCAGGTCGGAAGGTCCATGTGCACACGGGATCTTCCCTTTCCTTGGCCTAAAGAACACCAAGGTTCTTCTATTTCCCTATCGGGGAAATCTGCACCCACAGAATCTTCTCTATCGAGATCTCCCTTTCTCTATCGGGAAATCGGACTTTGCACTATCACGAGGTCAGTGGTCGAGCACTATACTCTCCGATCCATGAACGTCGATATAAGTCAATGTTGAATCCTTCCTTTACCTTGTCGGGATTTTCTCTATCGGGATCTCAGCACTCGCAGTTTCGAGCAACTCGGTTCTCCGACTCCCGAGTCCCGATATGCCGAAACTCCGATTAGTCCACGGCTTTGAATTTTCAACGATCCCGTCACCTCGTCGGGATTTCGGACTTTGCGGGATCGTGAATCCTGATGTTGAATGTTTCGGGACTTTACTTTCCCCGAACTCCGATATGGTGTGCCACATGTCCTCCCCTAACTCCGTTGTGGCCCACACTAGTTCCTTTGACTATCGGGAAATCGCGGATCGCAATTTCGCAAGTCCTGTTTCCAAATTTACGGGCTTTAACCTACGAAAACCCGATATGCGATATCACATACAAATCCTACGGCCCTTATGGCTTGGATCAATGGCCTGCCCCTCTTGAGCTTTTAACCTCTTGGGAAAACCTGCATATCTCCCCTGCACCTTTCCAAGATCTGATGGTTCATGGAAACTCACGGTTTCTCCTCGGAGAATACCGACCGTCTATCTTTCTCGAGGAACTCTGTAAAATGAACCAAGAACTCCTCCATGAAGACTTAGTCGCCTGCAGTGCAAACTTACAGTGCCTCTCAAATCTTCAAGTCACAACTCCTCTACGCAGTCCTTTAACAAATTCGAAGGTATATTCTTCCTGAACTTCGCTATAACTCTGAGCCTTAGAAAAGACTCCTTGCACGCACTCCTTGCGGTGACCATCCAACACGTCTAAGTGTTGAAGTCCTTCGACTCTACGCACACCTGCAGCAGCAGTCTCTAAATTCTTTTCTCAGGTTCATAACCCTGAACTTCACTCGGCCTGTGCACTCCTTGCACGGCTCATGTGCCCAACTACAATTCTGGGATGAATGAGAACATAAGTTGTCTCTATATGAACCCTCTGTCAACGCACTCCTTGTGGACACTTCGACTGCACTCCTTGCAGGAATCCTCTGGCTCAAATAGAGAAACAATTGAAACTCATTCCCTCACCCTCTCAGACTTCAAACTCAACCATGAAATCATATACACAGCATATAAAAGAAAATGTATAACATGAAGCAAAGATTCATGAGCATAACATCAATACAAAGAGAACAACACAAACCATGAATTTGAATCAACTCTTTCTATTAATTCAAATGCATGTACGTGGGTGTTCTTACACAGCTCTCTGCATGCTCTTGTTTTTTTATGGATTATTATTACAAATGCACAATGAGGGTGTCTATATCCCGTTTCCCTCTTGCGCTCCTAAGTTGTCTAGTCTAGAATTAAATTTCTATCTACCTGCATTAACTATCTTAAATGTCATGTATATACTAAGGATGAGAGAAATCCGCTCAAGGTCCATTTACAATATACAAGTGCACCTTTTCTTAATGGCTCATTTAAGATTTGCGCAACAACTCCAAGGTTATTTTAAAAATTTGTGCTGGCTCGTTCAGCTGTCTTTCGTTTCCACGCTGGCTCGCTTGATGTGAGGGATGCTCCTGCATCATACTCCCTCGCTTGAAAATTTTCATGGGCTCCTGTCCATGAGCTCCTCCATGGTCTGTGCATGCTTATGTATTTCTTCTTCAGTCTCCCAGCTGTCATCTTCAACTGGATGGTTCTTCCATTTGACCAGATACTCAAAGTATTTCTTTCGCCTGGTCCTTTTATTCACTCCCTTGTCCAATATGCATTCCATCTGTGGCTTATCTGCAACTGGAAATTGCTTCATCCACTGGATCATTGGCTGCTCAGTTCCAGTCTCTTCTTCTCCATCTCTGTATGGGTACAAATCTGAGATGTTGAATATCGAAGAAATTCTGATCCCATCGGGTAATTCAATCTCATAAGAGTTTGCCCCAAACTTTCTCAAGACCCTACATGGTCCAATTTTCTTCATATTCAGTTTATTGTATGTTCCTCTCGGGAACCTTTCTTTCCTCAAATGTGCCAGAACCATATCACCAACCTCAAACTGAAGTTTTCTCCGATGCTAATCTATTCTACGCTTGTATTCCTGACTTGAATCCAACAGTCGCTTCTTCACCTGGCTGTGAAGTTCTTTCATCACCTCCGCGATTCTTCTGCACTAGCGCTCCTAGTCGCAGTCTGTTCTGAACCCCTCAGTTCAGAAATCCCCCTCGGTTGCATACCATAGACAACCTGAAATGGACTTTTCCTTGTACTCCAATTCACTGAGTCGTTATACGCAAACTCTGCCTATGGTAATATGATATCCCAACTACTGTGGTGCTCTGTCACCAAGCTTCTCAGCAAGTCTCCCAGACTTCTGTTCACCACCTCTGTCTGTCCATCCGTCTAAGGATGATAAGATGAACTAAATTCCAAGTTAGTTCCCAGCTTCTTCCATAAGGTCCTCCAAAAATGTCCTATGAATTTGGTATCTTTGTCCGAAACTATGCTCCTCGACAACCCATGAAGTCGAATGACCTTCTTGAAAAACAGATTTTTGATGTGAGTCGCATCGTTGGTCTTATGGCATGGGATGAAGTGTGCCATTTTGGAAAATCTATCCACCACCACAAAGATTGAATCAACACCTCTTTGTGTCTTTAGCAACCCCAATACAAAATCCATGCTTATCGCCTCCCATGGCCTTTCTGGTATGGGCAATGGTTGATAATAACTTGCATTCTACTTCCTTCCCTTCGAATGCTAGCAAATTCTACATCTGTCCACAAATTTCTTGACCTCTAATCGCATCCCTGGCCAAAATTATGATTCTCTCAGCTTCACAAATGTTTTTTCATGACCAAAATGTCCGACCAATCCTCCACTGTGTTTCTCCTTCAGGAAGTTCTCCCTCATGCAGCATTTCAGAATACACGGTTGATTTCCCTTAAACAACAATCCCTCCTAGATCATGTATTCTATCCATGGGCTTCTATCTCTGAGAACTGGATTCTCAGTGGCTTCATACGCTTCTCCAAAATCTAGATCAACTGCGTACATGTCCCTGAGATCATCAAAACCCAACATCTTGACTCAGAAATCCTGTAACAGCAAGCACTTCTTGCTCAAAGCATCAGCCACTTTGTTAGAAGTACCAGAAATATGTTTTATCACAAATGTGAAATTCTGCATATACTCAACCCATTTTACATGTTTCTGATTCAACTTCTCTTGTTGAGTCACAAACTGCCATGCATGATTATCACTGTACAATACAAACTCCTTGGGTATCAAGTAATGTCTCCATTTCTTCAATGCCTGTATGATGGCATAAAACTCCTTATCATATGTGGAGTATTTCAATTTCGCCTCATTCAGCTTCTCACTGAAATACGCTATCGGCTTGTCTTCTTGACTTAAGACTCCCCGGATTTCAAATCCGCTTGCATCACTTTTCACCTGAAATATCTTCAGGAAATCCGGCAACACCAAAACCGGTTGTTCCATAACCTTCCTCTTCAACAATTTGAAGCTCTTCTCAGCCTCTTCTGTCCAGTGAAAAGACTTATGCCGCTTATTCACTGTATCCATCATCGCTACACTAATTCCACTGAAATTCCTAATGAACTTTCGGTAGAAACTAGCCGATCCATGAAAACTTCTCACCTCAAAAATATTCTTCGGTGATGGCCAATTCTTAATTACCTCCACCTTATCTGGATCCATCCTCAACTCATTTTCCGAAATAACAAACCCAAATAAATGAGTTCTGTCTTCATGAATGAGGACTTCTTCATATTTATCAATAGCTTCTCCTGCTGTAGTTTTTGCATCACTGTAGCCAAATGGTTCAAATGCTCCGCTATGGTCTTACTGTAAACCAGTATGTCATCCAAATATACAATGACAAATTTTCCGATGAACTCCCTCAAGACTTCGTTCATCAGCCTCATGAAGCTACTTGGCGCATTTGTTAAGCCAAATGGCATAACAATCCATTCATACAAACCCTCGTTTGTTTTGAATGCTATCTTCCATTCATCACCCTCTCTCATGTGAATCTGGTGATATCCGCTTTTCAAATCAATCTTTGAAAATTATTTTTCTCCACTCAAGCAATCCATCAGATCATCCATCCTCGGCAATGGAAATTTGTACCTGATGGTTATCTTATTTATCGCCCTCAAGTCAGTACACATCCTCCGGCCTCCGTCTTTCTTCGGACTGAGCATTGTTGGAATAACACATGGACTCAGGGTTTCCCTGACCAAACCTTTGTCCAATAGCTCTTGGACTTGCCTTTCAACCTCCTCATTCTCTTGCGGTGTCAATCTTTACGCGGATTTATTTGGCAAATTGGCTCCTGGTATGAGATCAATATGATGACTCACACTTTTTATCGGTGGCAACGAACGAGGTAGTTCATCCACTATGATATCAGTGAACTCTTCCAGTAGTTCCTGAACTTTCTCTGGCAAATCATCCACTCTTGTGCTAGTCAGAACAATCCTCGATTTTCTTACCACAATGAATTGTGGATCCTCCTTCTTCTTAACCTTGGTAAGAAGTTCCTTCCCACTCATGAGAAGTATTGCATTATTTATTTCTGGCTTCATCTCCTTATCCTTTATCGGAAGCAACATGTGTGTCCTCCCATTCTTTTCCAGGGTGTATGTGTTCATTCGCCCATCATGAATCACATTTCTGTCATATTGCCATGGTCTACCCAGCAATAGATGACAACAATCCATGGGAATAACATCACACAATATCTTATCGTTATATCCACCTATCTTGAATTCAACCAAGAATTGTTTAGTAATAGTTACCTGGTGTCCTTTTTGTAGCCACGAAACTCTATATGGGCTTGGATGATCAGTTGTCTCCAGCTCCAGCTTCTCTACCATCTCTGTAGATACGAGATTGTCCATGCTACCACTGTCTACAATGACCTTGCATACCCTATCCTTGGTCTTGCAAGTAGTCCTGAAAAGTCTGGTCCTTTGGACTAAACTTTCCACCTCCTTCTCGGGTGTCAAAATGACTTTTCTCATCATCAACGATCTTCCGCCTTCAGCGTCTTCAGCCTCAACATCCCACCTCTACGCCTCGGTGATGTGAGCTTCTCCAATGCCCTTCATTTTTTCTGGACACTCATAAGAATTGTGCCCATTCTTTCCACATGTGAAGCATGTAATTACTCCACCTCTTCCTCTTCCTCTGCCTCTAGTACAAGGAAAAGTATCGTTGTCAGCATAATCTCCCCTCTGCTCATTATGTTGTCCTCTTTGTTCAACATATTGTTGCCCTTGCTATGAGGTTCCACCTCTCTCTATACGAGTCTGAGGTTTCTTCCATTCCTCCTTGGGCTTCTGGTATTTGTCCTGGGCAACTGATTTGCCTCTGGGCTGACTTCTGCCTCGGCCCCTCTGACTCTGCTTTCGGCTCAGCTTCTCCTCAGCTTTCAGAGCCATTTGGTAAGAATCTTCCACTGTTCGGATGGTTACCATGCTCATCTCATCCTGAATATCATATCTCAGGCGATTCACATATCTAGCTACTTTCTCATCATCGCTCTCCCGATGACCTGCTCTAATGTTCAGTCTATAGAATTCCTCAGTGTATTCTTTCACTGTCATCAGCTTCTGTCTCAGGTTTTGCATTCTCCTAAACAGAGTAATTTGATAATCTCTCGGGATGAATTTCTCTTTCATCTTCACGATCATTCTGTCCCAGCTCTTTATCTTTTGCTTTCCCTTGCAACGTCTGTCAGCTTGTAGTTCATCCCACCACAATGTTGCATGTCCTTTCAAGTGTGTGACAGCATGCTTGATCTTCTTATCTTCTTCAACATCTTCATAGTCGAAGTATGTGTCTATAGCTCTAATCCAATCTAATATCTCCTCTGCATCCAAGTTTCCCTCGTAAACTGGAATTTCCATCTTTGCTCTTGCACCCATCCTAGCAATAGATTTGATCAAACGCTCGTTTGATGCATCTTCGGCTACAACTTCCTCTTCTCCTCGTTCAGCCTCAATTTCACTCTCGGAATAACTGAGATCCCCTGCAGTAGTTGTACGTCTTTGAGTTGTCTCCATGTCTTCGAGTCTAGCTCGTAGATCTCGCATTTGTCTCTCTATGGCTGGATCTACCATCTTCCTGCCTCTTCTTTGTTGCACTTCCCTATCCTCTAGATCGGGTGACTGCCTATCTCTCCTTGGCGGCATGGTGAACTCTCCTCTTCTCTGCTACAGAAAGAAAAGAATATTTTTGTGCTCTGATACCAGACTGATGGCAATGCATCCCATTCACCACCCGCAGGTCGGAAGGTCCACGCACAAATAGGATCTTCCCTTTCCTTGGCCCGAATAACACCAAGGTTCTTCTATTTCCCTATCGGGGAAATTTGCACCCACAGAATCTTCTCTATCGGGATCTCCCTTTCTCTATCGGGAAATCGGACTTCGTACTATCGCGAGGTCAGTGGTCGAGCATTGTACTCTCGGATCCCCGAACACCGATATAAGTCAATGTTGACTCCTTCCTTTACCTTGTTAGGATTTTCTCTATCGGGATCTCGGCACTCGTGGTTTTGAGCAACTCGGTTCTTCGACTCCTGAGTCTCGATATGCCGAAACTCCGATTAGTCCACGGCTTTGACTTTTCAACGGTCCCGTCACCTCGTCGGGATTTCGGACTTTGCGGGATCGCGAATCCTGATGTTGAATGTTTCGGGACTTTACTTTCCCCAAACTCCGATACGGTGTGCCACCTATCCTCCCCTAACTCCGCTGTGGCCCACACTAATTCTTTTGACTATCGGGAAATCATGGATCGTGATTTTCCAAGTCCTATTTCCAAATTTACAGGATTTAACCTACGAAAACCCGATATGTGATATCACATGCAGATCCTACGGCCCCTATGGCTTGGATCAACGGCCTGCCCCTCCTGAGCTTTGAACCTCTTGGGAAAACCTACGTATCTCACCTGCACCTTTCCAAGATCTGATGGCTCACGGAAACTCATGGTTTCTCCTCGGAGAATACCGACCGTCTATATTTCTCGAGGAACTCTGTAAAATGAACCAAGAACTCCTCCAAAAAGACTTAGTCTCCTACGGTTCAAACTTACGATGCCTCTCAAATCTTCAAGGCATAACTCCTATGCGTCATCCTTTAACAAATTCGAAGTTCTATCCTTCCTGAACTTCTCTATAACTCTGAGCCTTAGAAAAGACTCCTTGCACGCACTCCTTGCGGTGACCTTCCAACATGTCTAAGTGTTGAAGTCCTTCGACTCTGCGCACACCTGCAACAGTAGTCTCTAAATGCTTTGCTCAGGTTCACAACCCTGAACTTCACTCGGCCTATGCACTCCTTGCACGGCTCCTGTGCCAAACTGCAATTCTGGGATGAATGAGAAAAAAAGCTGTCTCTATCTGAACCCTCTGTCAACGCACTCCTTGCGGACACTTCGACTACACTCCTTGCAGGAATCCTCTGGCTCAAATAGAGAAACAATTGAAACTCATTCCCTCTCCCTCTCAGACTTCAAACTCAACCATGAAATCATATACACAACATATAAAAGGAAATGTATAACAGGAAGCAAAGATTCATGAGCATAACATCAATACAAAGAGAACAACACAAACCATGAATTTGAATCAACTCTTTCTATTAATTCAAATGCTACATGGGCATTCTTACACGGCTCTCTACATGCTCTTATTTTTTTTTGGATTATTATTACAAATGCACAATGAGGGTGTCTATATCCCATTTCCCTCTTGCGCTCCTAAGCTGTCTAGTCTAGAATTAAATTTCTATCTACCTGCATTAACTATCTTAAATGTCGTCTATCTACTAAGGACGAGAGCAATCTTCTCAAGGTCCATTTACAATATACAAGTGCGCCTTTTCTTAATGGCTCATTTAAGATTTGCACAACAACTCCAAGGTTATTTTCAAAATTTGTGTTGGCTCATCCAACTGTCTTGCGTTTCCACGCTGGCTCGCTTGATGTGAGGGATGCTCCTACATCTGAAAGGTTGGACATTGTAAGGACTCTCTTAGCCATAGCAGCTCAACATAAATGGAAATTATACCATATGGATGCTAAGCCATCTTTCTTGAATGGTATATTAGAAGAAGAGGTCTATGTGGATCAACCACCTAGATTTGAATTCAAAGTGCAGTCAACCAAAGTGTATCGGTTGAAGAAAGCCTTGTATGGCTCAAAGAAAGATCCAATAGCTTGTTACAACATAATTGACACTTACCTGATCAAGAGTGGTTTCAGTAGAATCCAAATGAGCCAACTCTATACGCCAAAACTGATGAGCAAGGTAAAATTTTGATTGTATCTTTATATGTTGATGCCATGATATATACTGGATATATTGAGTTAACCAGTTTTAAACATGCCATGTAATCTGAGTTTGAGATGACAAATCTTGGCACAATGAAATACGTTTTGAGGATTGCGATTGACCAATCAAGCAAAGGCAATTTTTTCTGTCAGCAAAAGTATGCAGAAGACATCATTAAAAGATTTTGCATGGAAACCCGCAATGCAACGGAAACTCCAATACCCCTAGGAACAAAATTCAACAAGAAAGATGAAGGCCTTATAGTGGTGGTGCAAACCCACTTCCCTCCAAAAGGTTTTCTTGACCTCCTGGTCTTGGAATGTTTGAATTTTCGAATTGGAGTGACTCCTTGGTTCCTTGCAGCACCTGAAACTACCTTACCCACACACACAAGCTCTTCCACAAGTGGCCACGACTATGACCATCGTTCTACCTCCTTCGCAGTTCGGACTTTGGGGATAGCTCGAATCCTACCTTCACTCGTTCCCGAAGCGCTCAATTCTGAGTCTTCAAACTTACACAACGCATCTCCTCATATTCGTCAGGCCCACAATGGTTCGGACTTCGCTACCCAACAAAACTCTAGGCCTTTAACTCATAACCTCCAATCTCTCGATTTTTGAATTCTTAAATCCAGTTGCCGTCTGCTCTCCCGTGGTCAACAATCGAGATTGAATCACAACTTCAGACTTCACGAATCAGCCTTCATCAAGTTTCCAACTTATCAAACTACAAAATATCGAAATACTTCACAGCTATCCTCCATGTAACTTTACCAGATCTGGCAGTATGGATTCGTTTGTCTCCTCCTGAGAATGAATCTTGCATTCATTAGCTTTAACAAGAAATTCAAGGGCTCCTTTCCTTGAAGATTTTCATCGCTCTCCCTCCTAAGCTTTCCTTATCTGATTTGTTCGCCTGAACAATCTCTTCGACCCTTAGTCACAATTTCCTGGCCTTTGTACACTTTGCAACATAATTGCATCCACACTCAACCCTCTGTCAATGATTCCACACTCCTTGCGACTATTCTTCAACCGCTTATGTCCCTCATGATTGAATCATGTTATCCTTCCTGATATTTCAAGTCTGAAAACTCTGTCACACAATCCTTGCAGACATCGATGCACTCCTTTAATACGTACAAATTCCACTATCTCCTCTAAGATTTCGAGTCGAAATAGACTCAGTAACAAACTCCTTCTAGACACTATTCACACCTTGCACTTTCTCACTAAATAGAAATGACTGAAACTTACCTACTCATCACGAAAACTCATACATTCAACAAAGAAAATGTGGTCATGGATTCAAGAACATAAATAACAGAGAATTAAGAAAAATAGAAGAAACTCTACCATTCATTTAGATAGACATATACCCATATGCACATTTGGGACAATGTTCTTTGTTATATTCATCGAACTGAAACTTACATACATTCATACAACATTTCTCTACATCCCTCGGTTCTTAGCTTACAATGGAAATCTACACATGAGATTCAGCTGCTACAAAAACTATGAACAACAATGGGTAATCAAAAACTGACTATCATCAACAACCTCTACTGGGAAATATTACAAATATTTATACAAAGAGGCGTTCTTCAAGCATTCCCTCCAACTAATCTATGCTACCATAAATGGAATTAAATGATATCAAGTACTTAATGCTTATTAAAATAAATATTGCATCATACAGATAAGAACGCAAGCTCCAAATCTGTATTGTGATATGATCCATAAAACAAAATACATTCCCCCATCATGTTACGTGACGGCTTAGCCTTTGATCATTTAAAGAAATTCATAACTCAAAAAGTTTTGTCAAATATCTCATTAATACATTGATTAGTTTGAAATTCAAAATATTTCAAAATGTGCACCAATGCGCCCAACTGTCTTCCATGCTTATGCTTTGTTGGCAATGCTCCTGCATCTTACTCCCTTGGCTAAAAAATTCATGGACTCATGTCCATGATCTCCTGCAACGATATTCCATGCTTCTATATCTCTGCTTCATTAACCCAGCTAGCATCTTCTACTGGTCTTCCTTTCCATTTTACCAAGTATTCAAAATATGTATTCCTTCTGGTGTTCTTACCAACCCTTTGATCTATGATCTTTCCCATCTGCGGCTTCTCTACTACAGACATATGTTTCTCCCACTGAATCTTTCTTTGATATTTATCTCTCTCGATTCCATCTTCCCTATAAAGATACAGATCTGCAATGTTGAATATGGGTGATATACCCACATCTTCTGGTAGCTCTAACTCATACGTATTCTCTCCAAATCTTCTCAAGATTTTACATGGCCCTATCTTTTTCAACTTCATCTTGTTGTATGTTCCCATGGGTAATCTTTCTTTCCTTATATGTGCTAGAACTTGATCTCCAACTTCAAATTCAAGTGTTCTCCTATGTTGATCGACTCTGTTCTTGTATTAGTAGCTAATCTTCTTCAACTACTCCTTGATCTGATTGCGATCTTCCTGCATCTCTGTAGTGAAATATTCATCTCCCGCACTTCTAAACTCACTTTTTTCCAGATATCTTAGCTCTGAAACGCCTCTCGGATTCATTCCGTACATGATTTAAAATGGAATTTTCCCAGTGCTCATGTTCATTGAGTCATTATATGCAAACTTGTCTTGTGCTAGAATCTGATCCGACTGACTAGGGTGTTTAGTGAACTAACTCCTCAACAAATATCCTAGGCTTCTATTCACCACCTTGGTCTATCCATCTATCTATGGATGATATGAAAAACTAAAATATAGCTCCGCCCCCAAATTTTTCCACAATGTCCTCCAGAAATGACCAACAAATTTGGTATCCCTATCTGATACTATACTCTTAGTCAATCCATGGAGTCTCACAATCTCCTTGAAAAACAAATTTTCAACATGTGTTGCATCACTGGTCTTCTGTCATGGGATAAAGCGTGCCATCTTTGAAAAATATGTCCACCACCACAAATATGGAATCATTTCCTCTTTGTGTCCTTGGCAATCCCAACACAAAATCCATGCTTATTGCATCCCAAGGCCTCTCTAGAATAGGAAATGTCTGATACATCCTAGTGTTATATTTCATTCCCTTGGCATACTGACAAATCTTACAATATTTCATAAATATTTTTACCTCCACTCTCATACCTGGCTAATAATATGAACAGTCTAATTGAGCAAATGTCTTTTCATGGCCGAAGTGTCTGACTAGACCTCCGCTATGATTTTACTTCAACAAATTCTCTCTCATCGAGCATCTGGGTATACACAACTGGCAACCCTTAAACAACAACCCATCCTAAATCAGATATTCAACCCATAGGTTTCTGTCTCTGAGCACAAGATTCACACATGCTTCATATGCTTCTCCAAAATATGGATCACTGTGATATATTTCCTTAAGGTGATCAAACTCCAAGGTCTTGATTTGAAATTCCTACCGAATTAAAATCCTCCTACTCAATGCATCAACAATTTTGTTAGCATTTCCAAAAATATGTTTAATGACAAAAGTGAAATTTTGCATAAAATCTATCTACTTAGTATGTTTCTAGTTTAACTTCTCCTATCTGGTTATGAATTGTAAAGCGTGATCATCTCTATACAAAACAAACACATTGGGCATAAGATAATGCCTCCATTTATTCAATGCTTGGATTATGGAATAGAACTCTATGTCATATGTGGAGCACTTCTATTTAGCTTCATTCAGCTTCTCACTGACATATGCGACAAGTCTGTTGTCTTGTCTTAATACCACTCCAATTACAACTCCACTCGCATCACATCTTACCTAAAGCGTCTTTCTGAAATCCAGTAGAACCAAATTCGATCATTTAATTATCTTCTCCTTTAATATGTTGAAGCTCCTTTCAACCTCCTCTGTCCATTTGAAAGACTTGTTTCTTTTCTTCACTGTATCCATCATTTGAGCACTAATCCCACTAAAATTCCTGATGAACTTCCAATAAAAACTTTCTAACCCTTGGAAGCTTATTACCACAAAGATATTCCTTGGTGATGACAATTCTTTTATCGCTTTCACCTTTTCAAGATCCATCTTGAACTCATTTGAAGAAATAACAAAACCCAAATATATGAGCTCTATCTTCAAGAAATAATACTTTTTCAAATTGATTAACAACTTCTCTTGTTGCAGCCTCTTCATCACTAATGCTAAATGTCTCAATTGTTCCTCTTTACTCTTGCTAAACACCAGTATATCATCTAGATACATAATCACAAAATTGCCAATGAAATCCTTTAATACTTCATTCATTAGTCTCACAAAAGTTCTTGAGGAATTTGTTAAGCCAAACAACATAACAAGCCATTCATATAACCCCTCATTCATCTTGAATGTTTTTATCCACTCATTACCTTCTCTCATCCTGATTTGGTGATATCCACTTTTCAAATCTATCTTTGAAAAATAGTTAGCTCCACTCAAGAAATCCATAAAGTCATCCATCCTTGGTAATGGAAATCTGTATCTGATGGTGATCTTATTTATGGCTCCCGATTCCATACACATTCTCCATCCTCCATCCTTCTTTGGATTTATTACAGTTGGTACTACACATGGACTCAAAATTTCTCTGACCAATCCCTTGTCTAACAGCTCTTGAACCTATCTTTTCACTTCTTCATTCTCTTGAGGCGTCAACCTGTATGATGGTTTGTTCAATAGGATTTCTCCTGGTATCAAGTCAATGTGATGAATGATGCTTCTGATAGGTGGCAATGAGTTTGGCAACTCATCCACTACAATATTAGGAAAATTATGTAGTAGCTCCTCAACTTCCTCAGGAAAATCTTCCAATGAAGTACTGGTAAGGATAGCCCTCGGTTTCCTCACTACAACAAACTGCATTTCATGTTCCCTCTTTAATTCATTCCGGAGTTCCTTCCCACTCATGAGAAGTATGATCATACTGGCTTCCTCCTTCACCTTATTTTCCTCAATTGGAAGCAACATATGTGTCCTCCCATTCTTATCTAAGGTGTAATTATTTCTCCTCCCGTCATGAATAACATTCCCATCATATTTCTATGGTCTTCCCAAAAAAACATGATAGACATCCATAGGAATTACGTCACATAGGATCTCATCCATATATCCTCCTATTTTAAAATTAACTAGGCAATGTTGAATAACTGTTACCTGATCACCTTTCTGCAACCATGAGACTTTGTACAGTGTCGGATGTCCAGTCGTCTCTAGCTCTAGTTTCTCCACCATTTCTATGAATACTAAGTTGTAAGTGCTCCCACTGTCAATTATTACCTTGCAAACTTTTTCCTTCATTTTACAAGTTGTCCTGAACAAATTATTCATCTGCATTGGCTTTTCAGTCTCTATCTCTTGCTTCAAAAGAAACCTCTTCATCATCAAGTATCTTCCATCCTCTACACCTTCTGCCTCAACATCTCGCTTCTTCTCTTATGAGATGTGAGATTCATCTTCTTTCTTTCTCTCGGGACAATCCCAAGACATATCTCCTATCTTTCCACAGGTATACCACCTTACTTCTCCTCCTCTGCTTCTTCCTCTACCTCTGGGAAAAGAAATTTTAACACCACTCTACCTTCCTCGAGAACTTCCACCTTTCTTAGAGTGACTATGTGGTTTCTCTGCTTCGTCTCTGGGCTTATGTTCCTTATCCTGGGCAACTCCTTTTCCTTTGTTCAATATTCATCTCTTGTTCTGGTGACTCTGCTTTCTATACAACTTCTCTTCTGCTTTCAGTGCCACTTGATACACGTCCTCTACAGTCCTGACTATTGCCATGCTAATTTCGTCCTGAATTTCGTATCTCAAGACATTAATGTATATTGCAACCTTCTTCTCATATCTCTCTCTTTGTCCTACTCTAATATTCAATTTGTAGAACTCTTCTGTGTACTCCTTCATATTTAATCCTCTTTGTCTCAAGTTTTGCATCCTCCTAAATGGATTTATCTGGTAATCCTTGGGCATGAATTTCACCTTCAACTTGGCTATTGTTATTGCACAGTTTGTAGCTAGGTCAAAAGGCTAGAAGATAGAGGCCAAACTGGCATAACAGGAAACTACCCCACCCAATGTCACCACAATGGGGAGGTTCTTTCTCTTTAGGGAGGTTAGGCCCAAGGGAGACATCCCCGATAACCTGGGGTTTTGAAGAGGCTAAGGTATAAAAGTAAAAGTAAAAATCCCTCTTCACAGGTCACCACCAAGAGTAGATAGTCAGGCTAAACAACCAATAATGAAGTGTAGGCCCAAATGAGAACACCTGCTCGGAATAAAGCAACAGAAAAAAAATACATGCAGGCTATGATTCAATGGGTTAGTACTTCATACAACTATAAGATATCAATATATTAGCAATAGATATTGACGAGATCAACAATGAAATAATATCAATTCATCAATATATACCAAGATGATGCAGCAATTAATGTGTCAAATCAATCCTTTATTCAATAAATGCTCTTTAACCATCATCTAATTTCCTATGAAGAAAACTTGTTGCATCAAGATGGAATAACCAAGGATGATGTCATCCTTATTAGGGTTAGTAGTTAGTTAGGGTTTCAATTTATAAGAGTTTGAAAGTTTGTTTGATCACTATCACTTCAACGTTGGAGACCTAAGATCAGTGCCTAAGGGTAAATGGAGTAAATTCAAGAGAGGACGCATGGTTGAAGTGAAAAGGCTAAGGACTAGAGGGAAGAGTTATGAAGTGCTACAATGCCAGGGCCCCAGAAACAAAACCCTAGGGGAAAGAGAATAACTTTGGTGTTTCTTAAGAAAGGCCTCGTGCTCTTTCCTCCCTTAGTTTTATCTTGGCAAACCGGCTAGCATAAAAGATAAATCAAGACATGAGAGTGACGTGAGGGAGAGTGTTGCTAAGGAAAGGCCCTATCACCAAACCCTAGAAGCAGGACGAACCTAGGTATAGATAACCTAGGCCTGGGACGTCTCCTCCTTCTTGACTTTTAAAAGGCATGGCTAGCACAAGGGAAGAAGCAATAAGAGTGTAGCAACGGCTAGGATCTTCCTTCCTTCTTCAATGGCTGAGAATTTCTCTTTTAGGGGACATGAGACAACGACCTACTTGTGTGTTTGTCCCCTAGGGTTTTAAAATCAACAAAATTTATAATAAATCCAAGAATATAAGACTACAACCATTCAATTAAGAAGTTTTGCAGAAAAAACACTTACATATCATGATGAAATAGCATTGCAAACCCTAGTTGTAAACCTTCCTTCAAGAGAAATGCCAAAAATTCCAAGAAAAGCCTTCCTTCAACAAGTGTGCCTCACTCAAAGAGAAGAAATACCCAAGTAGGGTACAAAAATCAGATCTCACTAGGAGAGTGAGTTCATTGCGTTATCAAAATGAGGATAAAACTCCTCAATATATAATGTATCAATGACCTTTAATTAATTTTAGGTCATAAAAATTAGCCGACAAGGCTTTAAACCAAAATCATATTGTTTTTACATTAAAATGTCAAATTAAAACCCTAACTGAGTTGTAATAACCCTTCAAGGGAGGTGCTAGCCACATTTAGGGCAGATGAGGCATCCGAGAGAAAAATGTTGCCCCCCTAGGGGCCTCTCCAACATGCCACACGTGCCATTGCTGCCCAGTCTGCCTCCAAGAATGACCATGAAGTTGTATAACATCATGGTAAGAATGGGCGTGCTCTGAGCCATCCAAGGCCAACATTCCACTGAAAAGGGGTCATTCCCCCTAGGTCGGGCTCTGCCAAAGTGCCTCTGGTGAAACATCCTCTTCTTCTTCAGTAAAAAAACTCGTTCAAACATTGTCCTGTCTCTGCCCCTCTGACGGGGTCTCAACAACCATTTGATGGGCTCTTCGGCCCCATGGACGTCCGAACTAGTCATCCCCCCATGTGTACCGTTCCAAATGGTACCCGTCCGTCGGGCATGGTCCTACACATCAAAAACTACACCCTCCATGGGCTCATTAGTCACAGGGATCATGGCAATGTTAATCACATTTCATCATTAATATTATCAAACACAAGCATAAAAACCCTGATATATCATCCAATAGCTCAAAGACATTACAAAGACCTACAATACAAGGTTGAGGAAAAGGAAAACATACCCTATTGGGCTAGTATCCACAAGGAAAGTAAAGTTTCCAAGGGGTTTCATCCAAGCCATGTAAATGAGGTGATGTGGCTAAGGGATGTCCAGACATACGGGTAGAGTGAGAGTCAGGGATGCATGATATTACCTATGGGTGCCTTTGTAGAAGGCGAGTTGTACCTGTCATGGATGCAAAAATTTTTCAATCCCTTTCTTGCCTTTATTCTTTTCTTTATTCGCTTTTTATTCTTGTTTTTCTTTTTATTCAAGGGCTAACCAGAGGACACTTCCTTGTCGTGGTGACTAGAGCTGACAGTCTTACCCACAAGTACTTTCACAGATATGATAAGGCTGGCTCGTGATAAGACCCCCTTTCCCTTGGCCATGCAACCAAAGGTCATTTCCCTGGCGTGGTAACCAGATGGTGTTAATGTCATGTTGTTAGGTACCCATGAACATAATAGGTTGGCTCATGATGAGAACACTTAACCTATTGATTAGGTCTTGTTTTTTATTTTTTCGGGTCCCTCTTGTTTCTTGCAGAGAGGCATTTTATTGCCTTCTCGGGGATCCATGGTTGAAGAATCTCAAGGTTTTATTCCTAGGATTTTATCTTTTACCAACTGATTTTACCTTCTGGGCCTTTATCCCCTTCCTCCCACAAGATATGGTGCAACCCCACAAACAGATCATCCTAATGCCTGAACAAGGGGAATGGGATGGATGAGCGGGAGATAAGATGGAAAAGTGGTGGTATGATGGGAGCGGACAATGGCTCTTCAAAAATCCCCCAGTGGAAAACCAAAACCTATGGGTACAGGCTTTCTAAGGAACCCAGTCAATCTCCCCAAGCATAGCCAAGTGGGCCAATGTAATATCCAAGCAGTCGTCAGAAATAAACGGAATTAGATGCATACATTTAAAGGTTATAATGATCAAAAGTGACACATACCATGATACCTGGACCAATTACCTCATGGAGCAAGAGCCTTCTCCGATACAAGACCAAGCCGATGCTGAAGGATGTTGTTGTTGCTGACAAGATGAATCTGATGAAAGAAGAAAAGGATGGGCCCTCCATGGCCATGCTCAGATCAATCCTGATCTCGGTACTCCATGTCTAGGACCTGTGGGCCTTAAGAAATGATCTCCTAGTTATCCCTAGAAATCGGGGATAACATCTAGCTCCAAGTCGAGGACATGTGCTCACCGTAGAGCACACGAGAACCTCAACATCTATGGCATAACTTGTAAACCTTCTCAACTCGATAGGGGCATTAGTAACAAAAATGGGGCGGTAATGCCACCCCAACACACACACACACACACACACACACACACACACATATATAAACTGAAATAAAAAAATCAATATGCAAATGTGAAAGCAACTAACATGAAATGAAAATGGTATAATACATGAATAATGCCTACTTACCTTTACTTACCTATGGAGTTAGGTGCCACCACCTTGGTGGGGTTTAAGGAGGTGCCCGTTGATAGGTAATGGGCGCCTTCTTCCTTCTAAAGTGGATAAGTAGTATGAGTTATCAACTGATTCCATTCCAACTTTGAAGGGTCTGAGCCATGACTGTGTGCTTCCCTTTACATTATTTGGTTCTCCTTTCTGGGTATCCCACATCCATACCATATCTCCCTCCTTATATTTTCTGACTTTGTATTTTGTCGTTCCCTAAACAACCCTGGTGTATTGTACTGAGGGAGGTGGGTGGGCTTCTGCTATAAAAAATTCTTATTGAGATGGGCGGATTTGTATGCCATCATCATTTTTCTTTAATATCTTCACCGTCCCAATTTCTTTGTTCTTGAATTCATCTAGGATTTTTTAGTATTCTTCTTTCCTAGGCCATTCGATCTGATCAAAGTCTTCCTCTGTTGCAAAGGGCATGTCTTCTGGAGAATATTTCTAAAGAGTTTGTATCATATCGTTCTACACTTTGTCATTATTGATGGGATGAATAATATCCTGCACATGGTGCCCAGTTATTGGCACATTGAGTAGACATCCGATCGTTCCATCTTTCAAAGGTAATCGCAAAAAAGTGAGGTCCATCTCAAGGCAACCACCCAACATTGCACCAAACTTCCTAGATAATAACATTCCCCACATCTCTCGGACATAAACCACCACAATGTCAATGTGGACTTTCTTCTCCGGATACTCCTTCAGGCGCACTTCAACATTCTCAACTACCCCATGTGTGGGTATTGCTTTAGACTTGAAACCACACACATTCCTGTAAGGCCTAGTGACCTTCAAACCCACTTGTTGATGACTTTACGTGACATCATGTTGGCACCAACACCTATATCTAGCATGCAATTGTTGATATTTTTGTCGTTCATTGTCAAAGTCATGAAGAAAGGAGGGTTTTCACCATATTGAACCCTGAAATGATCATCTTGCAACATAATAGGGGGGTCCATAGGTTCATCTGATGCTGAAAAGAAAGTATCAAAGCATTCCTTGATGTATGGGATCTTGATTGCTTCTCTCAGGGGGACATTTACATGCATATTTGATAATGCCCCTTCGAAGTCAAAATTTAGGTCAATGCTACTAGCCTTGTATGTATTGGGAAGAAGTATCTCTAGGGGTGGGGGCTTTGCCTGATCAGTAACATGTTGTTTCGATTTCTTCATTCTGTATACCTAAACTTCTTGTTTCTTTAGCTTTTCTCATGATTCCTGATCGAGGTTGTTTATTACCACCATCCTTGTTTCTCTGGTTTCTTCTTTTACAGCCTCTTGATGTTCTATATCTATGATATTTATCTGAGGAAACTCCATGAAGCAATCCATATTCTTGACTTGTTGATGGCCATTGTTATAAGGACATTCATGTTCCCAATGTGCTTCACTACACTCCAGGCACCAGGGATTTTCATCAACGATGTTTGTATGGGCCAAGGTATTTGGAACTTCATACTCATTCTTTGGCTTGTAATACTGGTTCCCTTTCTGGAATTGTCCTTTGTATGGGGCCTTGGTTTCTTGGATATGAGATTTTTCAAGTCTGGCAATCCTTCTCATCATTTCTTCTTGATTCTTTATGATGCCATCCATGGAGGCTTGTAATTTTCTAATACTGGTACATAGATCTGAAGTAGGCTCAACATTGTGTACTATTTTCTACTTAATGTCTATTCTCCCCCTTGGGTTAGAAAAAGGCTCAATTTGAGATGAAAGGAGGTTCCCTTCTATCTTGGTGGTGATATCTTGGGATTCTTGAATGGACTGGGGGTTTTTTTCTCTAAGAAGATACCCTAATTGGCCATTGAAAGATCTGGTGTAAATATGGACAAGGTAATCATCTTTCAGGTGATGGCTTGTGGGAATTCTTTGTAGCAATGTCTCGAATCTGGTGTTAAATTCCCGAATGGACTCATTTTCATACTTAGAAAGGTTATTTAGTCATGTGAGAATCATATTGGGGTCTTCTTTGATACTCCATCTTTTGAGAAAGGCCTCTTCAAGTCTATCCATGGTTTTGATGCTTCCATCGGGAAGGTTGAGGTACCGACGCCTTGAGGCATCATAGAGAGTACGGGAGAACAACTTCATGACCAAATATTCAGCATCATCACTGATGGGGTGAAGCTAAAAGAATGCCCAAAATTTGATCATATGCTCTTCGGCACTGATTGCATCAGTACCGGTGAATTTAGGCAACGACTTTTCATACTTGGGTGGCATCTGCCTAGGGTAGCCTGGTATAGTTGACATGTCTAATGGATTGAAAAGGGTAGATGACCATTGTCTTTGATTGTTGGATGGGTTCGTTGTAGTGGTGTGAGAGGTAGACATGATTCTTAAAGGAAGGCTCTTTCCGAAAAGTGATTCAACAGGAGAGTTTAAGGGAGGCTTCCTTCTAAAAGACAAAGGAAGATTGTTGAATCTCCTTCTAGTTTTTGGAGTTGCCAGATAGTTTACTTGAAACTACGAAAGAAAAGGGGAAAAACACCCTTGTGGAGTCGCCAGGTAAGATTGTAAGAAAAGGTCTCTGAGGCAAGGCTTACCGAAAATATTTGTCGTTTGAGGAGAATTGACTCATTGTTCCCCAACAACGTCACCAAATGTTATCGCAAAGTTTGTAGCTAGGTCAAAAGGCTAGAAGATAGTTGCCAAACTGGCGTAACAAGAACCTACCCCACCCAATGTCACCACAATGGGGAGGTTCTTTCTCTTTAGGGAGATTAGGCCCAGGGGAGATGTCCCCAGTAACTTAGGATTTTGAGGAGACTAAGGTATAAAGGTCAAAGTAAAATTCCCTCTTCACAGGTCACCGCCAATAGCAGATAATCGGGATAAACAACCAATAATGAAGTGTAGGCCCAAATAAAAACACTTGCCCGGAACAAAGAAACAACAAAACAATACATGCAGGCTATGATTCAATGGGTTAGTACTTCATACAACTATCGGATATCAATATATTAGGAATAGATATTGACGAGATCAACAATGAAATAATATCAATTCAACAATATATACCAAGATGATGCAGCAATTAGTGTGTCAAATCAATCCTTTATTCAATAAATGCTCTTAAACCACCATCTAATTGCCTATGAAGAAAACTTGTTGCGTCAAGATGGAATAACCAAGGATGACGTCAGCCTTATTAGGGTTAGTAGTTAGTTAGGGTTTCAATTTATAAGAGTTTGAAAGTTTGTTTTACCACTATCACTTCAACGTTGGAGACCTAAGATCAGTGCCTAAGGGTAAATGGAGTCAATTCAAGGGAGGACGCAAGGTTGAAGGGAAAAGGCTAAGGACTAGAGGGAAGAGTTCTAAAGTGCTAGAATGGCAGGGCCCTAGAAACAAAACCCTAGGGGAAAGAGGCTCACTCCGGTGTTTCTTAAGCAAGGCCTCGTGCTCTTTCCTCCTTCCTTACGTTTATCTTGGCAAAATGGATAGCATAAAATATAAATCAAGACACGAGAGTGAGGTGAGGGAGAGTGTTGCTAAGGCAAGGCCCTATCACCAAACCCTAGAAGTAGGACGACCCTAGGTGTAGATAACCTAGGCCTGGGACGTCTCCTCCTTCTTGAATTTTAAAAGGCATGGCTATCATAGGGGAAGAAGAAATAAGAGTGTAGCAATGTCTAGGCTCTTCCTTCCTTCTTCAATGGTCGAGAATTTCTCTTTTAGGGGACATGAGACAACGACCTACTTGTGCGTTTGTCACCTAGTGTTTTAACATCAGTAAAATTTATAATAAATGCAAGAATATAAGACTAAAACCATTTAATTAAGATGTTTGTCAAAAAAAACACTTACATATCATGATGAAATAGCATTGAAAACCCTAGTTGTAAACCTTCCTTTAAGAGAAATGCCAAAAATGCCAAGAAAAACTTTCCTTCAACAAGTGTGCCTCACTCAAAGAGAAGAAATACCCAAGTAGGGTGCAAAACTCAGACCTCACTAGGAGAGTGAGTTCATTTTGTTATCAAAATGAGGATAAAACTCCTCAATATATACTGTATCAATGACCTTTAATTAATTTTAGGTCATAAAAATTATCCGACAAGGCTTTAAAACAAAATCATATTGTTTTTACATTAAAATGTCAAATTAAAACCCTAACTGAGCTGTAATAAAGGTAAAATCCCCTTCAAGGGAGGCGCTAGCCCCTTTTAGGGTAGATGAGTCATCCAAGAGCAAAACGTTGCCCCCCCAAGGGCCTCTCCAATATGCCACACGTGCCACGTTTGCCCAGTATGCCTCCAAGAATGACCATGAATATGGATGATGTCATGGTAAGAATGGGTTTCTCTGAGCCTTCCAAGGCCAACGCTCCACTGAAAAGGGGTCATTCCCCCTAGGTCGGGCTCTACCAAAGTGCCTCTGGTGAAACATCCTCTTCTTCTTCGGTGAAAACCTCGGTTAAACACTGTCCTATCTCTGCCCCTCCGACGAGGTCTCAACAACCATCTGATGGGATCTTCAGCCCCATGGAGGTATGAACTAATCATCCCCCCATTTGTACCAGTCCAAATGGTACCTGTCCATCGGGCATGGTCCTGCACATAAAAAACTATGGCCTCCATGGGCTCATTAGTCACAGGGATCATAGAAATGTTAATCACATTTCATCATTAAAATTATCAAACACATGCATAGAAACCCCGATATATCATCCAATAGCTCAAAGACATTACAAAGTCCTACAATACAAGATTGATAAAAATGACAAGATACCTTATTGGGCTAGTATCCATAAGGAAAGGAAAGTTTCCAAGGGGTTTCATCCAAGCCATGTAAATGAGGTGATGTGGCTAAGGGATGTCCAGACATACGGGTAGAGTGAGAGCCAGGGATGCATGATATTACTTGTGGGTGCCTTTGTAGAAGGTGAGTTGTACCTGTCATGGATGCAAATTTTTCCAAGCCATTTCTTACCTTTATTCTTTTCTTTATTTTTTTTTTCTTCTTCTTTTTCTTTTTATTCAAGGGATAACCAGAGGACACTTCCTTGGCATGGTGACCAGAGCTAAAAGTGTTACCCACAAGTACTTTAATAGATATGATAAGGTTGGCTCGTAATGAGACCCCATTTCCCTTGGCCATGCAACCAAAGGCCACTGCCCTGGCGTGGTAACCAGATGGTGGCAATGTCATGTTGTTAGGTACCCATGAACATAATAGGCTGGCTCGTGATGAGACTCCCTATCCTCTTGATTAGGTCTTGTTTGTTATTTTTTTTGGGTTCCTCTTGTTTCTTGCTGAGAGGCATTTTATTGCCTTCTCAGGGATCCCTGGGTGAAGCATCTCGAGGTTTTATTCCTAGGCTTTTATCTTTTACCAGCTTCTTTTACCTTTTGTGCCTTTAGCCCCTTCTTCCCACGAGATAAGGTACAACCCCACAAATAGATCATCCTAATGACCAGACAAGGGGAATTGGACGAATGAGCGGGAGATAAGAAGGAAAAGTGGTGGCATGATGGGAGTGGATGATGACTCTTCAGAAATACCCTAGTGGAAAACCAAAACCTATGGGTACATGCTTGCTAGGGCACCCAGTCAATCTCCCCAAGCATGGTCAAGTGGGCCAATGTATGATCCAAGCAGTCGTCAAAAATAAAAGGAATTAGATGCATACATTTAAAGGTTATAATGATCAAAAGTGACACATACCATGATACCTAGACCAATTACCTCATGGAGCAAGAGCCTTCTCTGATACAAGACCAAGCTGATGGTGATGGATGCTGTTGTTGCTGACAAGACGAATCTGACGAAAGAAGAAAAGGATGGGCCCTCTAGGGCCATGCTCAGGTCAATCTTTCTCTCGGTACTCCATGTCTAGGACCTGTGGGTGTCGAGACATGATCTCCTAGTTATCCCTAGAAATCAGGGATAACAACTACCATTCGATCCCAACTCTTGATCTTTTGCTTACCTTTGCTCCTTCTGTCGGCTTGCAGTTCATCACACCATAGTGTTGCATGTCCTTTTAATCTAGTGACAACATGTCTTACCTTATTCTCCTCTTTGACTTCCTCATAGTCAAAATACTTGTCCATTGCTCGAATCCAATCAAGCAATTCTTCCGTCCCTAAATTTCCTTCATACATAGGGATGTCAATCTTTGCTATCGCGCCCAATTTGTAACCGCTATCAACAAGCGTTCTTCCGCAACATCCTTAGCCGCAACTTCTTCTTTGACTTCTACATTTTCGATTTCTGCCTCGGTAACATCTCCATCATTCGACGATCTCCTTTGTGTTATTTCCATGGCATATATACTCGCATGCAATTCTCTCAGTTCTCTTTCCATATCTTTGTTAGTTACAGGTGGATCAACACGTCTTCTAAGTGGCATTGTGCTGAAGTTTATCCTTCTCCCTACAGAAGTCAATTATGTATTCTTCTCTGATACTACTCTGGCACAAACACCCTTCCCTCCAAAAGGGATGCTTGACCTCCCGGTCTTGGATCGTTTGAATTTTTGAGTTGGAGAAACTCCATGGGTCCCTTGGCACCCAAAACTACCTTACCCACACACACAGGCTCTTCCGCAAGTGGCCACAGCTATGACTGTGGGTCTACCTCCTTCGCGGATTAGACTTCGGGAATATCCCAAATCCTACCTTCACTCCTTCCTAAAGTTCTCAACTCCGAGTCTCTGAAATTACACCATGCGTCTCCTCAGATTCGTCGGCCCCACAATGGTTCAGACTTCGCGACCCCGTGAGACTCTAGGCCTTTCAATCACAACCTCCAATCTCCCGATTTCTAAATTCTTAAATCTCATTGCCACGTGCTCTCCTGCGGTCAATGGTCAAGATTGAATTGCAACTTTGGACTTCGCGACTCACCCTTCGTCAAGTTTCCAACTTGTCGAACTACGAAATATCGAAATACTTCGCAGTTATCCTCCGTGTAACTTTACCATATCTAGCAGTCTAGAATTGTTCATCTCCTCCTGAGAATGAATCTCACATTCACTGGCTTTGACAAGAAGTTCAAGGGTTTCTTTCCTTGAAGATTCCTGTCACTCTCCCTCCTGATCTTTCCTTCTATGATTTGTTCCCCTGAACAATCTCTTCAACCTGTATTCAAAATTTCATGGCCTATGCACACTTTGCAACATACTTGCATCCACACTCAACCCTTTGTCAATGATTTCACACTCCTTGCAACTGTTCTTGAACTGCTTCTATCCCTCATGATTGAATCACGCTATCCTTCCTGAGCTTTCGAGTCTGAAGACCCTGTCACACACTCCTTGCAGACATCGATGCACCCCTTGCATACGTATAAGTTCCACTATCTCCTCTGAGATTTCGAGTTGAAATAGACTCAGTCACACACTCCTTGCGGACACTATCCACACCTTGCACTTGCTCACTTAAGAGAAATGACTGAAACTTACCTACTGCTCACAAAAAATCGTACGTTCAACAAAGAAAATGGAGTCATGGATTCAAGAACAGAAATAACAGAGAATTAAGAAAAATAACAGAAACTCTACCATTCATTCAGATATACATATACCCATATGCACATTTGGGACAATGTTCTCTGTTATATTCATCGAACTGAAACTTACATACATTCATATGACATTTCTCTGTATCCCTCAACTCTTAGCTTGCAATGGCAATCTACACGTGAGATTCAGCCGCTACAACAACTATCAACATTAATGGGCAATCAATAATTGACTATCATCACCAACCTCTATTGGGCAATATTACAAAGCTTTATACAAAGAGGCACTCTTCGAGCATTCCCTCCAACTACTCTACGCTACCTTAAATGGAATTAAATAATATCAACTACTTAACGCCTATTACAATAAATATTGCATCTGATAGATAAGAACGAAAGATCCAAATCTGTACTGCAATCCAATCCATAAAAGTAAATACATTCCCCCATCATCTTCCGTGACGGCTTAGCCTCCAACCATTTAAAGACATGATAACTCAAAAAGTTTTGTCAGATATCTCATTAATACATTGATCAGTTTGAAATTCAAAATATTTCAAATTGTGTGTTAGTGCACCCAGTTGTCTTACACGCTTATGCTTTGCTTGCGATGCTCCTGCATCAAGTGGATTCTACCCTATACAAACATTTAGTAAGCAGTTTGTTGTATCTTACAACAACTAGGCCGGATATTATGTATGCAACCAACTTTGTTTCCAGGTTCATGGAATCCACCAAATATTCTCACTGGAAGATGTCATAAAGGATTCTGAGATATGTTGCAGGCACACTCAATTTTGGCTTATGGTACACTCAGTCTGATGATAATCATATCTCTGGTTACACAGACAATGATTTTGTAGGTAGCCTAGATGTCTGGAAAAGCACCTCAGGACATGCTTTTCACTTGGGCACAAACTTGATTTCTTGGGCATCAAATAAGCAACCCATTGTATCAATATCTTCTGCAGAGGTAGAGTATGTTGTTGCTACCTCATCTTCCTGTCAAGTTGTGTGGCTAAGAATAATATTGAATGATATGTCACATACAGAAAATGAGCCAACTCCTATCTTCTGTGACAACACCTCATCAATTTCTCTATCCAAAAACCACGTGTTTCACAAGGAAAGTAAGCATATTGACACTCGTTTTCACATCATATGCGATCTAGTCAATAATGGTGATATCACACTTCAATTTTGTGGCTCTCGAGATCAACTCACAAATATTTTTACAAAGCCACTTGGAAAATCCATTTTTGATTTTCAAAGATAACACTTGGGCATTATCAGTGATGATGTTTGTAACT
Organism: Picea engelmannii; assembly: GCA_009831015.1. Taxonomy (NCBI): domain Eukaryota; kingdom Viridiplantae; phylum Streptophyta; class Pinopsida; order Pinales; family Pinaceae; genus Picea; species Picea engelmannii. The sequence goes on along the minus strand of ML778145.1, from coordinate 480,116 downwards.
GTTGAGTTTAATAGGGAGTATTAATTATATCTGTAACCTCAACAATATGTGACTATACACTGTCAGCTGTCATGGCTGTCATGGCCATCTGTACGATTATTTCTTGATTTTCTTGATTTATTGAAGCTTATTTAGTTCAACTCTTTTCCTTTAATGAATTGTGCTCTACTCATTTTTGTTTCTAATTTCATCTTGTGTGTACTATCTTCTTTGCTTCTCATTTTGTGAAATATCTCTAGAGGTATGCTACATGAGTTCATGTTACCTTATATAATTAGTATATATTTGATAAGGATATACATTTATATCAATGAACATTTTTCTAAAAAATGGTATACTACATAACTTTATGTTACTTCGGATAATTAGTATATATTTGAAGAACTTTACTTAGATAATAAAGTGACATGACCTAAAGTTTCGGCTAACTTCCAAAGTTAAATGTTTAGAATGCTTCAATTTGATCTTCAACTAATTAAGTCTCCACAACTCCTTATTTTTTTATAACAATTTCTTTAAAATATTAATGTGGTTTTGATTTTCTAAATAGAAATAAGAATCTTTCATTCTTAATAATCATTTATTCAAAATTTTGAAACTTTTTTTTATGTATTTAAACCTTTTTATATGTTCAAACCTTTTTTTATATGTTTAAACTTTTTTATTTGTTAACATAATATAAACATATATATATAAGTGTACATATCTCGCTTTGTCGCGACCAGAAATATTCAAAGGATATACCTCTCCATGCTTTACAATGGTTAACCTCTCGCTTTATAATGCACTTACTAGTGATACTCTTAACTTGTTGGCAGCGTAACATCCCAAAGTGACAGAACATCGTAACCGTGGCCCACGTGCTCTTGCGATCCCTGGAAATCATAAAACTGAATGGTCTTGTAACGATTTCCTCAGTAGTTATATTTCAAATCATCTCAATTAAAGAAACCGGATCTTCCACGTTGGTCTGAAAATTTACGAGGTTAAACCAACACATCTCTTTAGATTGTTTGAGTGTACATTAAAGTAGTTATAACAGATTCACCTAATTTCAATTTCGGCAAAGTTCTAGTAATTGGATTATAAATCATATGACCGTGATTGTTAACTGTTACAGATTGAATTTTCTAACCGTAGAGATTGGGTGGGAAGTTACATGTACACAGTTCGAATACAGTGGAGAGTATAACTTTCAATTTGTGGAAAAAGAGTCGAAACATTTCAATATCAAGATGATCTCCCTCGAAGTAAGTATTTTACGTTTGGAGAAAATATTGTGTAGACATAAGTTAATTAGACATTTAACGTCGGGGCATAAGTTAACCATCAACTATCATTTTCCATCATTATTTATTTATTTGAGTAAAAAATATTAAAAACTTAATGTTTGAATTAAATAAAAGTTATTAGATTTTAAATTATTATTATTATTATTATTTATTTTAATGAATGATTCAAATTTTTAAAAAGATTGGTAATAGTGAAAGAATCTGATAAAATATTATAGGTAAAAAAAATTATATTATTATTTTTTATTTTAATAAGTAATTCAAATTTTTAAAATGTTGGATATAGTGATGATGATTATTGATGTCTATTGGAATTGAATAGACTAGTCTATTGAACCTTAAGAGGGTAAGGGATTACTTGCAATTCTTTAGAATTTTGTTTCTTTACTGAAAAAGATTACCATAGTGCTTTTTCACCAGGTCACCATAGTTTTGTTGAGTTAAAAGATTATGAAAGTTGGTAGTGTGACAAATATTTTGAAATTGAGATCTAATGTGGGTATAGGTTGGACAATCTAAGAGAAAGTCCTTTTCATCTTCAACCTTCTTAGTGTCACAAAGGTGACAGACTTGGCCTATTAGGAATTGACCCACACCCAATTTCACTATAGCGCTGGTGAGAATTTGTTTTTATCTTAGCAATTCTCATTATTTTCTTTGCACTTGTCAAAACAAAGAGATAATTTTGATCTTCTAGATTATGGTTGATTACATCCTTATAATGCCCCATTTTTTTTTTCCTCTAACTCTTCGTCCCACCACATTTTCTCCTTAAATTTTGATTTAATGATGTTTTTAATAGTATCCTTATTGCGCAAAATGGTCTCTAACATGATTCTCCAATGACTTAGCCAACATTGGGCATTTTTATGCTATTGTAGCTTGAGTCTAAGGCAGGTGGTTACAACTTAATTTTGAAGCAATTTTAGGACGCCTCTTGTATTCCATGTTGTTTAACTTTTTCTTATACATTAGGTATCTAATCATAGCGGTTATGTGAATGGGGGAAAGGTTTTCCTCTAAGACGAGGATGAGATAGGAGATTATAGGTTATAGAATTCTTTTGGATTTTCTCTATCTTTCTCCAGGATTCTCAAGACAAGTGTAACATGAGTCTCAAATAGAAGTTTCTTCTTATCTCATATGCAAAGATTTGTTGATTGACAATTGTTTTCAATCCCATATTAAGTTTTTCATCTCTCAATAATCCTTTTCTCAATACTATAATTCCAGTCGATGAATATCGATTCCAAGATATTTATGAAGTCACTTCCCCCAAATTGTTGTTGTCATCTACAAAGGTATCATAAGTGGTCTTATTGGATTTAATGATCATGACCTTAGACTTATCACTATTAACACTTGTATTGGAGAAAAAATCATTGAGGATTCTTAGTTGCTTTCCAAGATCTTGGGACTCCTTGCCATAAGAACATATTATCATCATAAATAATACTATTTATGACTAGAATCATTGAGGATTCTTAGTTTCTTTCCAAGATCATGGGACTCCTCACCATAAGAACATATCATCATCATAAAGAATACTATCTATGACTAGACTATGGACAATAGGGGTGACACAACCTGCTTCTTCCAAGCGATCTTCTAACTTATCAATGTATATGCCAAAAAAGGTAGGAGACAAGGGACAATCTTGATTCACTCCAATATTGCACTTAATCTCTTTCAACCAACCCTCATTGTTGTTAAAATTGGCAATAATGTTCTCATACATCCTTATTGCAGAAACCCAAAGACAATTTTATCTCTTCCAACCTATCTCAAAAGTTTTTCGTGGAAAGCTTATCAAAAGAAATAATAAAATATCATAATTAGGAAATTTGTATTTAAAAATTATTAACTTTAAATTAAAAAACAAAAATATGAACATTTATTATAAAAAATAATTTTAAATTTAAATTATATATGTGTGATATATTCAAAAACTTTGATCCTTGTAAGATGTTTTTGGATTTGTGTTTTGTTAACATGTTTAGTAACCTCCATGGAAGATGAGCTAAATAGTTTTAGATCCTAGTGGATAACCATGCCAGTTGAAATGATATATTCAAAAACTTTGATTCTTGTAAGATGTTTTTGGATTTTTATGTTGTTAACATGTTTAGTAACATCCATGGAAGAGGAACTAAATAGTTTAGATCCTAGTGGATAACCATGCCACTTGAAATGATATATTCAAAAACTTGGATTCTTGTAGGATGTTTTTGGACTTTTGTGTTGTTAACATGTTTAGTAACATCCATGGAAGAGGAACTAAATAGTTTTAGATCCTAGTGGATAACCAAATCAAGTGTCTTTGTGATCATCCTAAAAATCATGCCACTTGAAATGATATATTCACAAAATTTCACTATGTTGCAAAATGTTTTTGGGTTTCTGTGATATATTCAAAACCTTTGATTCTTGTAAGATGTTTTTGGATTTTTGTGTTCTTAACATGTTTAGTAACATCCATGCAAGAGAAGCTAAATAGTTTTAGATCCTAGTGGATAACCAAAGCAAGTGTCTTTGTGATCATCCTAAAAATCATGCCTCTTGAAAATATCTATTCACAAAATTTCACTCTCTTGCAAAATGTTTTTGGGTTTTTTTTGTTAACATGTTTAATAACATCTATAGAAGAAGAGTTAAATAGTTTTAGATCTCACTAATAACTAAAGAAAATATCTTATAATCATCCTAAAAATCATGCTACTTGAAATGATCTATTCACAAAATTTCACTCTCTTGCAAAATGTTTTTGGGTTTTGGTGTTAACATGTTTAATAATATCCATAGAAGAGTTAAATAGTTTTAGATCTCTAGATTTGAACTTGTTTAATAACATCCATTGATTTGAACTTGTGACCTCTTAAGAGAAAACACATGTTCTTAACCATTAGGCCCACTCGAACTGTATATATAATAATCTATTTTTAAGATCACCGCCAAGACACACCAAATTGGTGTAAGAGACCCCTTGTTTGTGAGACAAGGAACCCCTTCCACCCCACCAACTTAAATATACATACCCTACCCCTCATAAAAAAATATTCTATAATATTAACAATTATAATTATAATATTAACAATTAAGATAAGAATATTTTAGCAATACCAATTGCTAATCCAAGAATGTCTTACCACCAAAGGGCATTTCACTCCTTACATTCTGCTAGCTCCACGGAAAACTATTTTGCCAATCACATCCGAATATTTCACGAATAACATTAAGAATCATGCGAAGCGAATTGTTTTTTTCCTGTCTCCCGATAGAACGCAGTATTTACGTTGGTAAAAGGACAGTTGGAGTATAAAACACCTTAGGGGTCTGACAGTCAAACGATACTCACGTGAAGCAAGCAACTTCCCCGAAGAACTCTAACTTTGAAATTTGTTTTAAAATGAAAACAATGTAATTGACAGGCAGACCCGCTCTACAAGATTATCAACTACAATGCTGCATCAGGAGACTGCTATAAATACCTATATAATTTGAAACCATTTTATACGACACAGTTCGGCGTTTGGAGCTCTTTACTGCCACTCACAAGATGGCTCTACTTTCAGGGATGTCTTTCATTTGCAAGTTATTGCTGGTTCTGATTCTTAGCTGCATTTATGCTGCAAATCCGTCCGCTGCATCATACTATAAGTCCCCACCTCCGAAGCCTTACCCTTATAAATCACCTCCTCCCCCTCCATCCCACGTCCATTATAAGCCGCCCTCTATACCTACACCCGTCCCCAAGCCCCCAGCAGTGGAGAAACCACCACCTGTGTATAGCAAACCTCCTACTAAGGCGGTGTCAGTTTTTCCTCCTTACAATTACAAATCTTGGACAACTCCTCCCACGGTGGACATTTCACCAACAAAACCAACTCCTACTCCATATGCTAAGCCTCCGCCAGTTCACAAGCTCCTTCCTCGTTCTTCACCACCAAAATCATGGCCAACTCCGCTTCCTCCACATCACAAATCTTTTCCAGTGACCAAACCACCAAAAGCTACTCCATCCCCACCAGAAAAACCATACGGATACAAATCTCCTCCTCCTCCTCCTCCCCCAAGAGCAGTAATTAAATTCCCCCCTCCCCATCCGAATCACAAACCACCCGTCTACCCCTCACCACCTACACACCACTACTCTTACAAGTTTCCTCCGCCGCCACCATATTAGATTCTTCAAAGAAAATATGGAGCACCATTGTCCATTGATAAGGTACACTATTATTCTTTATAACTATTGTTTGTTCTATCGTCTATCTTTCTTATTGTGTGCATGGTCTTCCATATCTCTTATAGAATGTATGGCTTTCATGCCACTCTTGAGAAAGTTTATGTCAGTAAGCATTGACTATTACAAACCTAAATTCTCTGCATTAATGCAGAATTTGTATAGTTTTACTCCTGCTACTGTTGATTGTTTTTGGCGTTAAAACTACAGATTCTTGATCTGTGTAGATCAACGGCATTGCAACCTTTTGGCTCCTCTCGAGTTTACAATATGTGTAGTGTACGTTTGCTTGCAGGCTATTAGGGATATAGAGAGACATCGTGGAGAAGATGGATATATTACTCATTTAGTTGTAGACGTTGGTGAGCTGCTTAGACTAGAGAGCCATATCAGCCAGAAGTTCGTTCTGTAATCTTTGTTCTGAATGATGCCATTCTGCTATTTTATAATAAAATCTCCTGATGTTGTAATAAAGGATACTATGTACCTGTTTCTGTTTTCAATCATATTAATATTTTGTCCGCTGTAAAATGTAGAGCATCAAGTATGTATACGCCCATTAAGTGCATAATCAAATTGGAAATTTTCATGAAGAGCCCCACCATGAAAATTATAAGAAGCCATACATATTTTGAATGCCACTGATGAAGAGAAGAGAGATATATTAATGTAGACTAGATGGACATACTTGCATCCCGAAAACTAATCTAACTAAGAAATTCAATTAAAACTACACTACACCTTGATCTGATGTTAACAAGGGGAGCTGCAGGGGTTCCAAGTCCCTGCCAATTGAGCATAAGTAATTACATGTGTAAGCATTCCAATTGTGCAGAGCAAATCAAGTGTGTATACAAGAAATCCGAGTTAAGGTGAAGCATCCACTTGAGGAAAGTCTAACTTTCTTGAATTTTTGGTCATAGTACAAAAATTTCTTGATAGTAGCAAAATAAACTTATATTGATAGTGCATGATCAATTGATAAGAGAGATAAAACGAAGGATTGCCACAATTGAAGATATTATTAAAACTTTCGAATTAGATATTGTTGTCATATTTAGTTCATACTTAATGTAATATGCTAGCTTCAAATGATTTCAAAACCTTCGCTCATTTGGCATTTTTCCTTGCCCTTCCCCCTCATCAATAAGTAACTTGGACAAGCGGCTTCGCACCTTTGTCACAACCTCTTTTTGATAGGATAGGGCGGTAATCGGGAAATGAAACTGGATTTTCTTTGTACTGAACATGGCCTTTAAGGAAGTTTACCCATAGAAGGCATGATGATTCAATTGCTTGTTAAGCGCCTTTAGCCTTGACAATAGCTTTTACATTGATTTTCTTTCTAATAAACATGGACTTTTAAGGACGGTCACCTTCGTTTGGCGGGGCGGGATTGTTGATTCTTTTGCTTTCAGCTTGATTGACCGCCTTCCTCGCTGGATAGAGGGATGCCATATAGATAGGGGCGGGACGCAGTAGACGGACAGAATTTTTGATCTTTTCCACTCAGGTTCGGACCAGGCACTAATTGTTGAACAGATCTGAGAAAACCGCCTCATTCGCTGGTTTCATGCAATAAAATAACCTTCTCGGGTACGAAAATCCCGTCGGGGGACTCAAACTGAATTTTATCCTTTATGAACTATACCCTTTCACGCCGTTTTGTTCCCCATCTGAGTCACGCCTCACCCCCTTTATCATATGTTTAGAACTTCCACGACTGAAGCAGAGGAGCTTCTAATGTGTTAGGGAAAGCGTAGCTAAATATGGTCAAATTCAAATACAATTGCTTTTCTCATATAATAGCATTCGTTATATATGTAATTACGCTTTTCCAAGGTCCTGGGCCTTAGGCCTTACAAAAGAGAAGATTGAAAAGAGTAAGGCCTGTATACTTATCTATAAACCATTGATTTCGATATTGAGAAGTTAATACTATATTCTCTTATGGATAGTTACCTATATAATAGCTCCACCATTCAAAATAAAAAATGGATGCTATTGAAATCGATGCTTCGAGCCATACTTAATGTAATATGCTAGCTTCAAATGAAAAGTCAAAAGGTTACAAGAATAATAGGTTATGGTTACTAAATCATTGAAATGGACGGATTTTATTAGACAGCTTATGTGATCGTTGAGAACTTGGTTAAATTTTCATTCCTCATCATTCAAACCATCAGTCTGTCTCTGCCTTGCGAGCATGAGTAAGTTTAAGAAGGCTTTGAAGTGCTGCTTCACGACATCTGCATTCTCCCTAGAAGCTAAACAAGGGAGGCTGCGGAGCAACAAGTCCCTGCCCAGAAGGTAGATGAATATAGTTGTAAAATAATGATAATTATGGATAATACTGACCATAAACCGTGAGGACTGTAATGCACCGTTTTAAAAGCACCTTAAGCCCTTTGTAATGACTGTAGCCTTAACATTTCCACTACCCGTTGCATATATGTACACGGAACTGAAGTTTATGTTTATGCGCGCCTCTGCATATCGCATTTCAGTCTGCAGAGTTTCAAAAATGGCAGACAGCCAGCAGTACTTGGCAACAATGGCGGAGCCTTTTCTATATCCCGTAGGACCCCAGCTCAACTGTTGATAGGCATATTTGGTTGCGGGCGTCATGGAGACTTCACTAAGATCTTTGAAGAAGGTTTCTGTTAATCTGCTTGTGCTGGAAGTTCCATATAATAGAATGCATAATGATATTATCGCTATACCTAATTAACTAAATTGTCTTAGAAATTAGATAAGATAGAGGGATTAGAAATCAAGAGAAACGTAAAATCCTATACTTCAAATAAAAAACCTTTGGAATAGATTTGTAAAAGATATTTAATACACAGTATTTATGATAACACAATCTCGCTCCTTCGCTAATAATGGCATCTATGATTACATAATCTCTTTCCTTTGCTTTATATGACAGCTATGGAAATATAAGCTCTATCATACATTATAAGACCATCGTCCAATGATTCAAAAGCAATGTTGCAAAAGTCGGAGACCTGAATAATTTGGAAGGGGTAAACAATTCAATTCAGGGAAAAACTTTAAAAAAAAATTGCGAGAATTTCTCCAATTTTATTTGAAAAAAATGCAGTAGAGGAATGTTAATACATGTAGAAATAGTTAAATTTCTGTTTGATAGAAATACCATGACTACTGCATTTAAGGATTAAATACAAGCAACAAAAAACAGTATGTATTTTCTATCTAAACATTAAAGAGCAGTATGTATTTTCTATCTGAACTTAAAATTAAGAAAAAAATTGTATTGATTACAACAAAGTAGGACAGCTGTTTTTGAAAAATGAATGAGGAAGAATATGCTGGGTGACTTCGAAAAGTGAAGTAAGCATGGAACGTGGAAAGCATGCTCCTGGTGGACGACTGGTTTCTCCATTGCATGGCAACATATGACCGAAATTCCATGCAAACATTAGCGTTCAATTGAAACTTAAGGGAAACCTTTGTAATGATCCTTCGAGATTATCCTGCAGGTTGGCCAAACCTTGGTGTCTTTTCTTTCACTTATCTGATCGCATGACATGAAACCAAAGGGCTTAAGAACTTTAAAATCTTCACTACTCTATACAAGGTTTGATTTCCGCCCGCGATGAAGAATTCCCTGGATGTATTTATGTGAGTTGGGTAAATTGCAACACCTGCAGTATAGAGTTGAGGGCCTGCCTTGACAAATGATTGTCTTCATTCCTAGACATGGTTGAGACTGGTTGCAGCCTTACTAACATCTCGATCCACCCTTTCCATTGGATGTTAAGTAGCAACTTGAGTCACCACTATCTTAGGCCGGTCGCGTGAAACAACAACATGAGCCGTTCTCATTTCTTATATATCGCTAAAGGCTGCGGGATAGCAAGGCCAGGTTATCACTTGAGAATTTACCACTTCAAGGAAGGCCAGCACTGGGGCTTCTTCTTCTTTTAGTAAGGCTGGAAGAGGGAGAGATGAAGCGCTTCAGGGTCGAGTCCAGACCTAGAAAAACTAGAAGAGGGAGAGGCAGGAAGAAAAGAAATAATAAGAAGAAGAGTATGGTGCACTGATCCTTTCAGTCTGAGAGGGAGCATGCTATAAAGAATAAGGAGCAGGATATAAAGAATAAGAGCTTGAGCATTCTATCCATGCCCCCGTGCATACCTTATATATGTAATTACCATCCATTCTCTTTTATGTCATTAATTACACGTTAGCATGAGTTCCAAGGGGTTGTAGCTCCTGCCCCCTACAGGGATGGAAGGAATGGTTGTAGCTCGTAATCCAGCCCTGGAAGGAAAGGCATCTGCCCGACGGGCTTCACTCATAGATGGATGTGGATATATGCCTGTTGATAGATACATGTGCTAATTGATACCCGCTTCAGGTTCAGGTATACCAAAGTATGCCTATGGCTTCCTCTGTAGCTTTTGGGGCGAAACTTTATTCCCCTCAAAGGCTTTGTCAGGACTTTCCTGGTCCATCCTGGGTTGTGAAAAAAAAAATAGCAAGGTTTATTAGTTTCATAGATATATGTAGAGAGGGTTGACGTAGTTGTTCGAAGGGTTCTGAAAGGAAGATAACTCTCAAGAGATGTGGCTTCAAAAAGGAGCCTTTACGCTCTCTATTTTAAGAGGTGATTCATGGAGCATTATAAGCTCTAGTGTAGTTATCCAGCTCTCAAGAACCTCTCTATTTTAAAGGAACCAGCAAGGATGCCAACGCTATAGCTGGAAGGGCATGCCTCCTATGATAACCGACCCATAGACATAAAATCATTCAACACCGGCAACGAAAGAAAGCATTCAACACTAGCAATGAAAGCACCTTCGAAAAACTATAGGTGAGTCTTGCCATCCCTCTAATTCCAACTTTAGATATCAACAAATATGGTGCTTATTATGCATGGATACACAGTTCCAATTCGAGGAACATATCTAGGCAAGAGAAAAACTAACATTTACTAAGGTATGCCATGGGTTCTACTAATAATTAGACATAATACTGAATATATCACTGGATATAATAGATTAGAACATTTTACATATGGATACAATAACAATGAAACTCACTGAAATATGATAGATTCGCTTTGAACTGTGTAGCCTTTGTAGCCACCACCACTAGTGCTCAATTTCAAATCATCAGAGTATGAGTATCAATGGATTATGTTGTTGAGACCTTAGTTGTTGCAGAGTGGCTTTCTTCTTCGGCTAGAGCTTAGATATTCTTGGAGAGTGGATTTCTTCTTCGACTGGAGCTTCTTGCAAAGTGGTTGAAAGTAGTTGAAAGTCATTTTATGCATGAGTGTATCATCATGCATAGTAGCAAGCTTATTATCTACAAGCATGAGGGAGGTTAAAAGTGTAAGGTTCTTGTATTTGCAGTTGGCAAGGGATTGGAAAAATTCTATTATGAATGATCTCAAGTTTGGTGTGATAGTTATGGCCTTGACAACTTGATCTCAAGTGATAGCTCTAGGCTTGATAACTTGCATGAAGCAAAACATGTACATAGTATGTGTCAAAACAACCTAGTGTTATGCTAACTTTGGCTAAACTTGGGAAAACAATGATATTAAAAACATTTAATGTCACGAAGTAATGCTAGACTTAGGTTTAGCATTACTTTACTTGGAAAAAATTACTTATGAAATATATGTCTTCAGATCCTTTTAAGATAAGATATCTTTGGCATGTGCCTCGGGAAGAGGCAAAATAAAACCTCAAATTCAAAAGCTAGGATAAACCATGAAATTTGAGGCAGAAAATTGTATGGATACGCAAAAACCTTGGCTAAAATGTTTTTTTTCATTGGTTTGCCTGAGGAGACTTGAAAACTGATTACTAATAGTCCCTCACCCCAAAGGGCAGGGAATAATAAGTCAATATATTATGAAACCCAAGTTTTTGTAGAAAAAACAACATTGTTTACTAGTTTGGAAGTAACTAATTACCTCGATTAAAACTTAATCGAGTATTATAAAAATTTCCAATGATAGTAACTAATTACCTCAAACAAAACTTAATCGAGTATTATAACAAGTTCCAAAACTTAATCGAGTATTATAACAAGTTCCAATGGTCCAATGGTAGAAGAAACAACATTCTTTACTCATTTGGAAGTAACTAATTACCTCAATCAAAACTTAATCAAGTATTTTAAAAGATCCATAGTACACTATGTTGTGGCCCTCACTTGTCCCATGTATTTCTAAATTATTTAGTTACAAAAATTGTCACACTCAAATATGAATCTCATCCATTGGTTACTATATATATATATTTTACAACTAACAAAAACTTTATATATTAATAAAATTTAAAATTTATGATTTCAATATCATATCAAAGCTTTTGATAAGCTTTGATATTCTCATATGTAGTGATTTATGATTTATAGTTTGTCACATTTTTATTTCTATTAGTATGCAATGCAAATCTCTAAAAATGTTGGCAAATTGTTTAGGCATGAAAATATAAAATATGTTCAAGATTAAACTATTAAAATCACAAATCACATAAAATGAGATCAATGTAATGCCATTAATTGATCTGTTTTTTTGTCCGCAGTGTCCTTACAACTCGAAATAATTCAAGATTTTATAAAATTAAAATTTTTTAGATTTGAAAATAATTTTTAGATTTTATAGGTATATTTTCGGCCAGGGTTATCTCCTTTGTGGTCACTAGGTCCATTGTATTTGCATATGCTATCTAATCCTATTCCTATGGCCAGTTTGGATCCTATGGCTACTAAATCCATGGAAATTGGTATGTTGTCTTTTGTACCAAAACCGAATCCTCTACGTCGTCTGTCATCATCAAGTCCAATGTTTCCACATCTTCTATCTGATCCTATCCCTTTGAGTGATTCAACTTATGTGGCTACTAGGAATCCATGGAAATTGGTATGGCAAGAAGCTTTCCATTTTCTTTTCTTGACTGCCATCATGTTTTCTCTTTTCAAATAGAGAAATTTTAACCGAATTATCATTGCTCGATATCGAATCGCCTTCCACCTTGACATTTGCAATAGATAATGCAACTATTAAACAACATATAGATGTTATATACACATCAACATATGAAGATTTCGGTGAAAAATAAAGTCTTTTTAAATTGAGACTGCCCTGTACATTTAATGTGTCTTTAATTTCAAGGTAAACTTAATTGATCCAGATTTTATAAGCGGAACGAAATGAATACAAATTATTAACAGGTACTTAAGAAAAAATAACAGAGATACAGTAAAATTGGTTTTCTATTCAATAAGGAAATACGTTGAAACTATAAAATGCAATGGAAACAAGCTTGCTGGAATGGTGGCAGCTTATCTCTGAGAAGAGATGTGACGACTGCACTCATTCACAAGAAAATGATTAAAATGAGTCTCTGAAGGCATTTTTACAATAAACATGAATTCCAAAAATCTTAGACATACAAAAACCTAACCCTAGGAGATGAAATGCCAAAAGTCATGTGGGCCCCATTTGGGTAAGTTAGTACATTAACTTCCCGGGGTTGTAACTTTTGCATATGATCTTCGTTTTAGGCGTATGATAACCCATTGGAAAGGTATCGTCAAGGAGATTCATTTTGGGGGATCAATCATGCCTTTGCCTATAATTGAGAAGCTCTATCCCGAAAAAAACTTCATTTAGGCCCTCAAAATGGCCCCAGAAGTTAAAACTACTAAAAATAGTAAATTGCAAAATTTGCCAGAAAACTATTTTGAGCTAGTTGGAAAAGGTGGGTGGCCACCGATATCCACCTGGATCAATCCTCCCTCCTTAGGAAGCAAATTTCTCCATTGCATTGATTTCCCCCGTCAGATGAGGAAATTTCTGTTGAATTTGGCCCCGAGTGAGACACTTGCCTTATTGAAGGAGATACCCTGCTTTGACAGCTGGATCCTTTGTTGTTGAGTGACATTGATCTGTGTGTCCAAAATCTGATCATTGGATGCCTATTGTATGCATTCAAGGTTGAGCTCTATTGGTGTCAGTTGTTCTGCTGCTTCTGAGGTGTCCAATAATGGTGGGAAATAAGGGCGAAGGAGATCCACATTGAAGACTAGGTGTAGGCCAAGGAAAGGAGGAATGTTGAGCTAAAAAGAATTATCCCCCACAGCCTTGGTGATGGTTTGCGACCCACAACAGAGTGGGTGACGCTTTCGATGGGGTCCTGTAAGGCGTTCTTTCTACAAGTGCAACCAAACTTTGTCTCCCACCTGAAACTTATGTGGCACTCGATGTTGATCATGGCGTTGTTTGTACTTGTCATTGGACTTTTGTAGGATATCTTGAACCTGTTGGTGGATGTGTTGGATCCACTCAATGAACCGGGTGGCTTTGTGGCCAGTTGAGCTATGCAGGGATCGGTTGTAGCTATGATGGACATAGGGAAGGCTCTCATCCCATGTTCGAGGGTGTTGTGAATTATACATGTGAAGGATATGCACAATCATTCAATTTACGACCTCGGTTTGGCCATCTGTTTGAGGGTGGAAGGTAGTGGATTTGGTGAGCTTGGTGTCCAGCAGTGACCAAAGGCTAGACCAGAATATGCTGAGAAATCGACTATATCGATCTGAGACAATGGTTTTTGGGATTCAAAAATGTACCCAGACTCGTTCAAAGAAGAGCTTGGCAGTGGCCTCTTCTTTGATATTCTTCTTGCAGGCAACCAAAATTGCCATCTTAGAAAAACGATCAACAACCACTATAACATAGTCATTTCCCCGCTTGGTGGACGGGAGGCTCGACATGTAGTCCATTGAGATGTATTCCCATGGCCTGTTAGGGGTAGGAAGAGGGGTGTACAACCCCTATTTCTTAGCGGTCAGTTTGGTAATCACGTCGGTAGTGGAGGACCTGATATACTTCCTGACCTCTTGTCGAAGTTTCGACTAGTAGAAATGTTTCTGTAGCATCGCCACTATCTTTTCGACACCGAAGTGTCACGCCACCCGACTATAGTGAGCTTCCTAGATCAACTTTGTTCGCTCACTTGATGGAACACAGATATGGCCCAGATGACACAACAACCCATCCTGAAGATGGAAATTGTCAACAACTGCGTTTGCCCCAAACATTTGGTAGGTGGTGGCGAAGTCCGGGTCTATCTCATAGAGTTGGGGTCATCCAGAGGTCTTATTTCCGCAAGAATTTAGCACCATGGTGATTGCTGCGACTGGCGGTCTACTAAGGCAATCAATGACATGATTAGTGCTTCTTGTTTTATACTTCATGTTGAAGTGGAATTGTTGCAAGAATGTGGACCACTTTTGATGGCAGCCATTCTACAATTTTCCTTATGTCTGCATCAACTACAGTGGCTTATGATCAATGTGGATGACTGTCTCCTTCCCAAGAATGTAGTGTCTCCACTGGCGGTAGGCTTGCACATTGGAGTACATTTATTTGTCGTAAGTACGGTACTTACAGACAACATCTGATAGTGTCTCACTATGATAGGCCACAGGGTGGCCGTGCTGAGTGAGAATGGCACCCATATCATAGTCAGAAGAATATGTTCCAATCTCAAAGGGTTGTTGCAGGTATGGGAGTGAAAGCATTGGGGATGAGCACAAACACTGCTTCAAATCATCGAATGCTTGTTGTTGGGACTAGCCCCATGTAAATTTCTCCTTACCACCACCCTTGTTTATTTGGTTGAGGGCCCAGTCAATATGGGAGAATCAGAACATGAACCTGCAGTAGAAATTGGCAAGGCCCAAGAAGCTCCAGATGTCAGTGAGTGTGGTTGAGGCTGTCCAGTCACGGATGAATTGGATCTTGGATTGATCCACATGTATGCCATGATGATCAACGATGTAGCCTAGGTAATGGACCCTATCCATGCCGAAGGAACATTTTTCCAAGTTGGTTTATAGCTTGTGCTATCGCAGGTTGTGCAGAACCTACTGAATATGCTGCAAGTGTTCGGACCAAGTCTTGTTGTAAATGAGAATGTCATCCAGATACACCACTACAAAATTATCGGTGAATAGTCTTAGGATATCGTCCATTAACCTCATGAAAGTGGATGACACATTTTTCAAACCAAAGGGCATGGAAAACCATTCAAAAAGGCCTTCCTTTTACTTGAAGGTGGTCTTCCATACATCTGTCTGTTCTATCGAGACCTAGTGGTATCCATACTTTAGATCAATCTTACTGAAGTATTTGGCCCCCATGAGTTGATCAAGGAGGTCGTCGATTCGGAGAATCAGGTACCGGTTTCTAACTGTGATTTTATTTAGAGCCTGGTAATCAATGCATAGTCGCCAAGTTCTATCTTTCTTATGTACCAGCGTGATTGGGATCCCACAAGGTGATGATCTAGGATGGATGTGACCCTTATGGAGCAGTTCTTGGATCTGTCACATGATCTCCTCATTCTCTAACAGAGAGCGGTGATATACTGGACCATTGGGAAACGGTGCATCGAGGGTCAGATCAATGGGGTGCTTGACCTGGTAGTGTAGAGGTGCCCCGGTAGGTGAGGAGAATATATCCGAGTATTCTTCCATGACCTTATCTACTTTCTTATGTTGTGTGGAGAGGTTGGCTACAGAGACCCTGGATGTGGTTGTGATCTTTCGTTTATTCTGAGAGTGAATCAAGAAGAAGGAAAACATCCTCGTATGAAGGATTATCTTCCTGCATTGCTTAGTAGAGATCAAGGAAATAGAACTAGGTGGGACAGCCTCGGGTATCTTGTACAATATCTTGTTCAAAGTAATAATAACACTACGTGTCTTAGACTCATATAAAACATGACATTTACATAAATAAGGTTGTCCCAAAATAACATCACAAACTTCAAGAGGAAAAACATCACACAATACCTCGTCTTTGAAGGGCTTGATGTCGTACGACAATCGACACTATTGGTTGATGTGGAGATCGCTTTCTTCGCAGAGCCATCCAATGGTGTAGGGTTGTGGGTGCGGTGTTGTCAATAGGGCCATCCGCTTGATGACCTCTACTGAGATGAGGTTCTTCTGGCTACCTCTATCAACGATGAAGTGCAGTGGAATGCCTTTTACCCACATCTCTTAATGGAAGAGGCACTCTCCTTCTTCTGGCTCGTCTAGTTCACCAGGCTAGAGCTTGGTGGTAGCAATGGTTGCACTAGGTTCTGCGTCAATGATCTGTCTTCCAATTTCTAGTTCTGGCTCAGAGTCAGAACCCACATATGATTTAGAGGCTTTCACTTCGGCCACCAACGACTTCTTTGGGCGACCGTCAGTAGTATTACGCCAAGGGATCTTATGGAAGTTGCACCACTTCCCGATATCTTTCGTTGTCTTTTGTATGCCCTTATTTGATTGCAGCTTGGACTAGTTTTTCTGATACTATCCATATTTGCTCTTTCCTTTGTTCTGTGGTTTGGAGCTGCCCTTTCCTATCTTTTTTTGTGAGTGGTTCCCAGGCTCAAATTGTCGCGTCTTTTGTTTGAGCTTCTACTCAATTTTGACAACATACCGGTAGGCCATGCCCAAGGATGAGATGCCCAGAAATTCCATTTCATTCTGTATGTCTCTATGCAGAGCACCGCGATACTGGAGCACCAAATGTCGCTCTGAATCTTTGATACCTAGCTTGGTGCATAAGGTATGGAAGATATTTGTGAAATCTGGCACTGCTTGGTCTCTTTCTTGCTGCAATGTGGTCCATTTGGTATACAAGTCATCATAAGTTCTGACTGGGTAGTGTTGTTCCTTAATAACATCCCTGAAGGATTCCCAGGTGATCGTGACTATAAATAATGAGGGTTCCTCTATTTCCTTTTGCTCCCATAAGGTTTCCTACCAATCTTTGACATGGGGAATGTTAAGAACCTGAATAGATCTACAAATATAATCACCACAAATATTGAATACACAATAGATTCACAAAGCAATATAGAAGAAACCACACTTTATTATTACCAAACCCTTAAGGTAGGGAAACACCATACAATGGATCCTATTATGGAAGGGATCCTCTCCTGTTCACTTGCCTCTTCGAAGGGTCATCCTCCTATTGAACTACTGCTCCAAATACAATATTTCTCGTCATGTCTCATTACATTGCTTGAACCCCTTTATATAGTGCTACCATCAACTAAGAACATTCTAGAGGAGAAATCTTCTAGAAGTAGAACATTCTAAGAAGTCCTCTTACATTTATTATATCTAATTACTCATTTATTATATCTAACTACCATAGTGGGCTTTATTTAATAATAAAGTGGACCTAGTACACCTTACATTGAATGGTCTTCACTATCATCACTATGGGCCCTCTGGGTCCCTCCACTACCTCTCTAGCTACCTTACATTCCATCCCCCTTATGAAAGCGTTGTCCTCAACACTTGATGTACAACCATATACCAGGGTCCCATGGACAATTGTGGACCATAATGCTGAAGAAGACTCAAGAACCAAGGTCCCATGTAGAAAATAAATCCACCATGCTGAAGTAGTCCAACTACCATTGTAAGCCCGGGTCCCATGTCCAAGTGCTCATGTGAACTCCTCGTGGAAGATTTTGGAACCCAATAACCAACTCCAAATGATGCTCCAAAGACTGACACCTATCATGTGGATCCAAATAAGAAGATCCATACAGATAGTGGAAAAGGGTTGTAGAAGAATCTGGAATGAATAATGCCACTGTAGAATATGTAGACTGAATGTTGGTAACTAGCTCTTGATGTGGGACATTGATGTTATCTACAGAAGGTGGAGTAGAGTCATCAAATAAAATATGAAAGTGGTTGTCATCCCAGAAATGACAACTATCCATATACCAATCATCACAATATGCCTCAAAATCATACCAAGCATCTATTTCTTGATTATATTCATCCCTGAGGCCCTCCATAAGAAATCTCTCCTGCATGTTATTTAATGAATCTCGAATACTACGAAAACTATCATTGAGGCCATCTGTGAGGGTGAGGCCATGTACAAATGCATCCAATCTATCATCCAATGTGTGAAACAAATGGGTTTTGAATTATTCAAGAATTTCTTTCAGTTTTTGAAAAGAAATAGCCATCTAAGCATCCTATGAACTAACTCAATAAGTTACGGCAGAAAATCGAGTTTTTTTCTGGAAAAACCCTAAAAAAATGTTGAAGTTAAAATGCTCATAACTTCACTTCTCGGACTTCGTTTTGGTTGATTTGTTTTTTGAAATTGGGTGAAATTGTGAGAGGAACTCAGATATGTAATTTATTTGGGCAAATTCGACCTCTAGATGCTACAGAAATAAAAATTTATCGCCGTCGTCCGCGAAAAAAATCCTGAAAATTTACAGATTTTAAAACTTCAATATTTTGACTTCCCGGACTCCATTTCGGATGATTTTTTCTTTCAACTTGGGTGTTTTTTTGAGAGGAAATCAGATCTACAACCCTTTTCTACAAATTTTGCATAGAAATATACCAAAAAATTCAAGAATATTGCGACCCTCTTTTTTCTTCTCCGAAAAGAAAAAAATCTACAAAAATAAAAAATATTTGCCCACAATGTCTGCCCAAGGAAAGTGCTCTGATACCACTTGTCAAGAACCTAAACCAGATCTGTAAATATACTTCATAAATAACCAAGAATAAACCATAAACCATTCACCATAACATTAACACAAGAAATAGAGAAAACCCTTGAGGTAGGGTAACACCATATATTAATTCTTATGGAAGGATAAAACTCCTCAAGCAATCCTTGATTGTACAATCACAATATTCTTCACTATGTTTCATTACATTGCCTACACTTATTTATATAGCTCTCCCTATCTCCCAGGAACCTTCTAGAGAGTCTTCTCACATTTATTACATCCAACTACTATAGTGAGCCTTTATTAATATAGTGGACCTAGTCCACCTTACATTGAATGACCAAATTCCCATATATTAATTGACTTCCACTAATAACACATAACTACATTCTCATTGGGTACCTCCCTAGGTACCCCATATTACCTCCCTAGGTATACTACATTCCATCCCCCTTTACATGTTTTGTCCTCGAAACATGAGAAGAAACGATACAATATGACCGACTAAGCAATGTATCCAACTGGTACCAGGTACTACCATCCATCCATCCCAATGGAAGTCGAACATTATGTCTATCTGCTACCTTTCCACCCTTATCTTTCTCTGCATCATGTCGGGGTTTCCATGGGATTGTTTCTGTAGCTTGAGCTCTTTTCATAGTGCTGGTAGTCCTCCATGCACCTCTTGATCGATTTCCTGTCTGGTGCCCTACTGGTGCATAAATGTGTTCATGCACATGCCCTTGCCTTCATGACTTTTGCATCTCTATATGATGTGGATGGTGATATACAACAACTGTAGGAATTTTTTCTTTTTGCTTCAAATTTGCAACACTTTGTGCCTTTGAGTCAATGACCTCCTTAATTTCGTGATTATGTCCTTCTTGTAGTTTTGCTTCATCTCCTTCTGTAGACTCTGCCTCTGATTCAACTTCAGACTGGGTAATAACTTCTTTGCTAGCCTCCATGGGTCAATTTTTCTTACTAAGAGACACATCCTGCAATGTGATTTTCTTTTTCTTGTACCACAACTTTAAAAAATTCTTTTGCACATTAATATTAATGGTACCCACTGATTTTATCCAAGGATATCTCAAAACAATATCCACTTCATCCATATCCATAGCATAAAAATCTGAATGCAACACATATTTATCCATGGTAATCTTCAAATATTTAAAAATTTGAACATTTTCACCCTCAACATGTGTGCTATGAATATTCTTTATTGGAACTT
>ML778145.1:410176-450107 GCA_009831015.1 Picea engelmannii | reverse complement strand
CTTAGATTCTACATGCCCAAGTCCGCCACAAAAGCTACAGGTGTCATTTGACTTCTTCTTCTTTGTCTTGGAGGAAGACTTGCCAAACTTGGAAGATGGAGGAAATGGTTTTGTTTTCTGCTGAGACTTGGAGGTAAACTCACGAGTTGGAGCAAAATTTTTCTTCTGCTTATACTGAGTCTTGTGCTTAGTTTTGGTGTTTTGAGCCACAAGAGCCTTATTGGTAGAGCCAGAAAGAGCATCTAATTGAGTAAGCTTAGATTGTTCTCTGGTAAGATGCTCACAAAAAATCTCAAAGGAAGGCATATTAAAGTCACTTCCTAGTGCATCCATAGTAGAATAAAATGCAGAAGAAAATACCTGATAAGGACCTTTTAGCTTGGATAAAATCAAGAAGATGCACTCTTTATCTGATTTAGTTTTTCCGCATCCTTTTATCTGAGCCAGTAGTGCCCTGAATTTGGTGAGATAGTCTTCAATGGATGCATGCTCATCCGGTACCAGTGATGACAGCTCCTCTACCAATTGTAGGGCTCGAAATTCATTGATTTTTCCGAATAAGGAATCCAACTTTTCCCAAATTTCTTTCGGAGTTTTACAACTAACTATGTGGAACAACAAGCTATCCGACACATGTAAACCGATGAGGCCCATAGCTTCATCAAGTTTATTTTGATAGGCGAACCTCTCGATTTCCTTAGTGAACACAGGTTGAGCCCCGACCAACATCTGCCAGAGCCCTTTTGATTGCAACAACTGTTGCATCTTAAGTTTCCATGTATGATAATTATGGGGAGTTAGGAGCTCAATAATCCTTAACTCCGCCATTTACAATGAAGAGTACAATAAAACACCAGATCTAGGTGTTGTATCTCAAAAGAGAATACAAAAAGAACACAGATTTGTGTCTGTGTAACTTCTAAATTATGTTGCAAATATAAAGAATGGAATCTCGGGCTCAAAACAAAGAGCTCTAAAACAAAATTTACAACAATTTTTTTATGGATCATGACCCACAGTGTTTCCAGCATCTGGATTCAATCTAATCACAGATCCACTTGATAATATCTCTATCATCTAAACGCTACAAACAACTCTAGGGCAGAGCGGGCAACAGGTTATGTTTACAATTATTTCAAGAATATAAATGAAATAATAATTAGTAACCATAACAAACCTGAGAACAGTAACAGAAGGAGCAATCGTCACTTTAATCAACCCAGGCTATCGTCCTCGTCCTCGAACCTTTCAAGGGCCTTCGGATTCGAACCCACAACCTCCGCGCGGGTCTCCTGCTCTCTGTGCGGGTCTTCGGATGAGTTCGTTCCAAAAGAAAGAAGGGCCCGCGACTTCAATATTTAGATCTGCAACTTCGTCGATTCATAACCAAATCTATCAAGAATCGGGCTAAACAGCAGGGAATGACCCCGAAAATCCTTCAAGAATCTGAAACTTTATAAATAAAACCACAACCAAATGGCAGCGGTAGATACCAGATGACAAAACTACACAATAATCTTCAGAAAACAGAAAATTCGCCCCTGCAAAAACGAAATCCTCAGGAATGCAAAAGGAATGGCGGTAATTGTTACTCCGAGAAAGAGCCGACGGCGGTGTCTTCGTATCTGGGCACCTATCCTCCTTCAGTATACAACAACGATTTGACAGTCGGGCAACGGAAGACAGGCATTTAATGATCAAAGCCAGACAATTTCGCTTTCCGCAGGTCAATAATGACCTCTTGACCAAGCGAGATGGCCTCCAGAACAGAACAGAAAGAGGCGTCCTCACGATGTGCAGCTTCCGCCCAGGTTCCGAATCTCCACGCCTTGCTTCTCCTAAAATTTTCGGACAAAATTCTGAAAACTAGAGAAGCTTAAAGAACAGACGATGGTAAACGAGAATTTGGACGGCAATTAACTTGGCCACCGAATCTTTTCAGATCCGAGCTCGTCCAGCTCACTGAAAGGAAAAACAAGCTCGCGTAGCCCACAGAGAGGAAAAAATCGAGCTCGCCCAGCTCAAGAGAGGTAAATCGAGCTCGTCCAACTCAACAAAGTATGAGAAGGGGTTTGCAGTTTTGCTCTGACACCATGTAGATATTGAGAAAAACACAA
The DNA here is from genome assembly GCA_009831015.1 of Picea engelmannii. Taxonomy (NCBI): domain Eukaryota; kingdom Viridiplantae; phylum Streptophyta; class Pinopsida; order Pinales; family Pinaceae; genus Picea; species Picea engelmannii. The sequence continues at coordinate 447,990 of ML778145.1, read as the reverse complement.
TATCACAGGCACAAGGAAACTGCAAAACCAACAACCTTCTACAAAAAGAAACCTTGATGTTATTGATCTGCTTGCTGATTACATTGAAGAGCTCCTCTATTTATAATAGGCTGAGAGGAGACAACATTGAAGAAAGTAGATGAAGGTAGATGGAAGGTAGATGGATAACTCTCTCATGAAGTAATGAGACAAGTAGGTGGTTGGGATAAGTCAAAGAAGCACATGATGATTATCCATAAACAGCCAAAGAAAGATGACTTGGCCTACCTATCCTAAGTAAACTTATACATTAACATGGTATTACCAGGCACTAAGAAATATAGTGCTCTCTACCAGGCTCATAAGATCAATATCATGCTCTGATACTATTATTAAAAATATATTGAAGAAAATAATATTCAGGAAGGAAAAGAAGATGGTAAGAAAAGACACGAAGCCAATTCAATTAATGTGTACATCAATAATGTATATATAGTACATATTGCACAATTGTCTTCTAACGATATGACAGTTAAGAAGATGGTAAGAAAAGACACGAAGCAAATTCAATTAATATGTACATCAATAATGTATATATAGTACATATTGCACAACTATCCTCTAACAATATGACCACTTAACAAACAAAGAGTGTTGAATACTTAGTACGATCGCGATGTTAAAAAGGTATGATCTTACTATGATTGTGATAAGCATCCTCTTATTGTTCAGCTTTAGCATCATTGATAAAATCTTATGAATGACATGGTTAAGAACATCACCAAATGGATATTAATGAACTCTACTGTATATCATAATGAATGAGGGAATATATGTATATTTATATAAGCTATAGTGTATTTAAAGTAGTACCTTTATGCACGTGAATCCACATGGAAGACGTTAATAACAATGGGATGCCATATTATTTTGACCATGATGACAAGTGCAATTAAATTTGGTCAAAAAGTCTCATCAAAGTTTGGAGAGTCTCAATTATACGATATAGTTGTTGTAGTTTTACATGTTGGATTTTCAATGAGTTATGGCTCATGTATTCTCTTTAAATTTTCTTTTTAGTTTTACTTGAGCCATAACTACTGCAACAAACCAAGTTCACAAGAAGAATAACCATACATAAGAAAACAAGAATTATCTTGAGAAATCCTTCTCAATGAGGGAACAAAACCCAACCAATCATTTTCTATATTCTTAGAGAGAAACACCTCCAACACCATCACCAAACCTAGCACACAAGAGGGTGTTGTAATTTTCATAATTTCATACCACAACTTTTGAAATCATGATATGACACAAATGATAAGTGTGTTTCCTCAATGGGGATTCACCTTTATTTATATAATACTTGTCACATCAAATGATGTGTCTATTGGCACAATAGGGCTAACTCAATAACTCAAAATATAATTAATAATTACCATATTAATTATCTTTTACATTAATTATCTTTTAAATTAAGGTGGGGCTGACCTGTACCCTTTACATTACAAATAGGGTTATAGGTAAGTCTTACTCTTGAAAAATATAACAAGGGATCTCATACACCCACTAGTGATAAGCCACTAGGGGCACATCCACATCTCTATCTCATTGTGTCTCACAGGAGAACCACATTCACTAGTGCTCAGCCATTAGGATCATGTTCACATGTGCTCATCCATAGGCACATCCAACTCATCAGATCTTCTTTCCCACTATATTACACAACAAAGTCATATGGAGTTCATCATCTCAATTCTTGGCTGAGAGGAGGCTAATACATCATTTCATCTCTGTCTCAGAACAATGCACTGAGCTAATGGGAATTCACATGCACTTGTGCTCATCCACGTCCAACTCAACAAATATTCTTTCTCACTGCGTTACATAGGAGAATCATCTGGAGTTCTTCTCAACTCTCTGTAAGGAGGAGGCCATCACAACGTTCCATTTCTGTCTCAGATAGGAACCACACACCCAACTCAGGGGCTCTCTCTTAGGTCTGTGTCGTGGAGGATGTCTCACGCAGTTGTAATCGTCAACACTCCCTCTCATCTAGGGAGGCATTCTCCATCATGCCAAGTCTCGCAGAGAATTATTCGAACTTCATCCTGGCTATAATCATCAACACTCCCTCTCAGCTAGGGAGGTAATCTCCACCAAGCTAGTTTCTCACAAAAGTACTCGAACTTTGTATTTGCAAGCGGTTTGGTGAAGATATCTATAATCTTCTCATGCGTAGGAAGATAATGCATGTGTATTTATTTCCTCTGCAACATGTCTCTGATATAATGATATTTTATCTCAATATGTTTCTATCTATCATGAAACACAGGGTTATGAGAGAGCTTTACACATCTCTGGTTATCACAAGTAATAATAGGATCCATCTCATGATCAAATAAATCTGTCAGAAGCCACACTGCTTCGCAGACTTCCACACTCAATGCTATATACTCTGCTTCAGCAGTACTCAATTACACAGAGCTTTGTTTCTTACTGCACCGGGAAACCATGATAAACTCCAAGGTAAAACAACAATTGAATGTGTTCTTCCGGTCCACTATACGCTTTTCTCAATCTATATCAACATATCCCTGCAAATTCAAGTTCACATTGGAGGAATATCTTAGGCCATATCCAACTATGTCTCGTATATACATCTCAATACATTCTTTGTTGTTATCCAGTGAGTCTATCTTGACTGACTCATGTACTGACTAAGCACATTCGCTGCATAGCATATATCAGTTATGGTGTTAACCAGATACATCAATGATCCAATCAGTTGTCGGTACACATGTGGATCAATCTTGTCTGAATCATCATCATTTATTTTTAGTCAAATCCACCACCATCAATGTATACATGGATTTTCATTATGTCATACTAAACTTCCTTAATATCTCCACTGTCTATTTTCCTTGACTTAGGAAAAGTCTCATTGGTCCTATGTCATACTTCTTGTCCCAAGAAGTATTGCTTCATACATAGATCCTTCATCTCGAAATCAGAAGTCAAAGATTTCTTGTAACAACATGACTTGTTGAATAAGCCATCAAAAGCAGTCTTTCATCACGAACAATGTAATAGTATAGTCTTGCATCAACAACACTCTTGCCGAAAGCCAAAATTCATCAAGAATCCATCTATATGATGTAGTTTCCAGCTCATGGATGGTAGTACAGATGGGAGTGCATCGGGCTACTAGATCAATATGTCTCATCATAGTTCACTCCCTCTGCTTGTGAGAATCCTCTCACTACAAGTCTCCCTTTTTATTTCTTGATACTTCCATCAGCTGCATGTCTTTCTGCCTCTTGTAGAGTTTGTCAAGCCCAGACAGGCCTTTTATGGCCTACTGTAAATTCCCTAGGAATATTAATTGGAAGAACTGGATCAACTTGATCAATGGATGTCTCCCTCTGAACAACTGAGGGGGAGAAGGTATTTGTATTTTCCTTCTTCTCAAATATTTTTGACTCCCTCTGAGTCAAGTGATTCCCTTTGAAGTCTTGAAGAAAAAAACGTCTTCCTTTGTTTTTAACCTTCCTCGAACAAGGAAACAAACGAAAGGAAACAAGACAAGAATATCTCCTAGAGGAGATTCATGAGTACATCTCTAGAATCAAAACAATTTAAGTATTGTTGTCACAGCTATAATACCTACTTATAATGTAGCATGATAATTAAAACAATCAAACCTAGAGTCTTCACTTCCAGTGTGTTGTTCTTCTGAATGCACTGAGACCTCTGTGGGTCCATGATTTCACCAAGGGTTCCTTTCTCCTGCAAGTATCCTTATGACAATGATGCAAATAATATATATATATATATATATATATATATATATATATATATAAGTGCATACCTCAGAGTGTATACCAATGGAGCTTATGCTTGGTTGTCATAGACTAGAAGGCACATTATATTGTTGTAGCTTCCTGTGGCCATTAGGCACTACTATACTTTATAACCATACTTTTTTTCATTTGTAGCCACCTTGTACCATACAAGTTTCTAACGAAGTTTGCATCAACCTTACAGCTACTGTAGCTAGGGTGGCCTTGTACTTTGGTCTTGTAGCAAATTTTCGATGCATGTAATTCAATAGATACCCCTAGTCCTGAAATACATTGTTGTCACTTACAACACCTGTTGTCCCAACACTATCACAATATTCCTTTAATCATGGGTCAAGCCTTCCCTTGATGTCTCACCAAAATTTCTGCAGTCTTCTTTTAGGTTTTTCAATAGTGCTCAGGCCTCAGACCAGTCTCACAATGCAATTAAGAGGGGTCTAGCCTCATCATCTACCACACAATTTTCAAGGAGGATTGGGCCTATTTTATTCACACCTACAACATAGTTTATACCTTACCTTCAAATTTAATGTGCAATGGTCTTCTTCAAGCCTGCTCTGAAACCATGTTGGATTTTCAATGAGCTATGGCTCATGTATTCTCTTAAATTTTATGTTTAGTTTTACTTGAACCATAAATACTGCAACAAGACAAGATCACAAGAAGAATAACCATGCAAAAGAACACAAGAAGTATCCTGGGAAACCCTTATCAACAAGGGAAGAAAACCCACCCAATCCTTTTCTATATTCTTCAAGAGAAAGACCTCCCACACCATCACCAAGCCTAGCACACGAGAAGGTGTTGTAATTTTAATAATTTCAGACCACAACTTCTGAAATCATGATATGACACAAATGATAAGTGTGTTTCCTCAATGGGGATTCAGCTTTATTTATATAAAACTTGTCACATCAAATGTTGTGTCTATTGGCACAATAGGGATGACCTCAATAACTCAAAATATAATTAATAATTATCGTATTAATTATATTTTACATTAATTAGATTTTACATTAATTATATTTTACATTAAGGTGGAGCCGACCTATACCCTTTACATTACAAATAGGGTTACATGTAAGTCTGACGCTTCAACAATATAGCAAGGGATCTCATACACCCACTAGTGCTCAGCCACTAGGGGCACATCCACAGGGATGTCCACATCTTTATCTCATTGTGTCGCATAGGATAACCACACTCACTAGTGCTCAACCACTAGGATCACGTTCACGTGTGCTCATCCACATGCACATCCAACCAAGAAGATCTTGTTTCCCGTTGCATTACACAATATAGTCATTTGGATTTCATTATCTCAACTCTCTCCTCAGGGGAGGCTAATACATCATTTCATCTCTGTCTCAGAATGATGCACACAACTCATGGGAATTCACACATTCACCTGTGCTCAGCCACAGGCACGTCCAACTCAACAGATCTTCTTTGTCACTTCATTACACATGAGAATCATTTGGATTTATTCTCAACTCTATGTAAGGAGGAGGCCAACATAACGTTCTGGTTATGTCTAAGATCTAAACCACACACCCAAATCACGGGCTCTCTCTTAGGTCTATGTCCTGGACGATGTCTCATGCAACTGTAATCATCAACATTACAATTATATGATATCCTAGTTCAAACTTCAATGTGGTGACCTAACCCTAACATGTAACACAAATGGGATTTTGAGCACTGCATCAACTTCAACCTCATTTGTGTGCATGCTTCATGTGCATATAATCCACTTAGACTACAACCATCACAGTAACCTAGTTTCGATTCCCACCATGGATAAACCAAAATCCATTGCATTCACCTAGCTGCAATGCATGTAAGCTTGGATAGGGTCTCTTAGTTATTTCTTAAGCCTGGAAATGGATGTTTGTCACATGGTTATTTAATACGGTGAAAATGCAGCCTTGAAGTTTAGAAACCATAAAGAGAAGAGGTGCAACACTCAAGAACCCACAAGTGACTCATAATAATATACTCATGCTTCTTATGCTACTGGTTAGTAATCGGATTCATATCTGCTTATAAAAGGGTGAAAAATTTCATGTGTTTCCACCATTAATGGAAAGACTCCATCAAATGTATATGTTAGGTCATTCATAGGGGGTTATGTATGGACTTGGATCTTTTTCATGCCCTATGGTGTGGATTCTACCTCTCTTTCTACTTCTAGGACCAGATCACTAGGGAGATCCTCTCCCTTTTCTCCTAGTTAGGTATCCACTGTATCAATAAGTGGCTCTGGTACCAACTAGATCATTAACTAGCTATGGTACCCGAGCATATGGAAGGACCCCTTATGTCTTTTCTAGTGGTGAGTACACTGGGTAGTAAACTACTTTTGTTGAAATAGAAAGTAGGTAATGAAGCTCAAATGGATATGCCACTTTAGAGATAAATAAAAAATATGTAGCAAAGGAAATTATATAATTTGAGGTATCCGAAAATTCAAAGAATTCATTAAAGTTAACGATTGATAGAGTTTATGTTTTGGGTTTCATGTATATGCGTTTCAAAACCTTTGAGATTTCTTATATTGTTTTGATTTTTGTTTGAGCTCTATAAAACCCTTTCAGCCTCATTTCTCTCATCCTCATGTGCAGGTACATTTTAAGAGAAATATTCATGCAAAATGGCCTTTAGCATGACATTGACAACATTTGAACAATATTTATTCATAAACCACATTGTATATCCATGCAATGTTTTGATATTCTAAAACAATATACTCGAGTAAGATAGTAGATTCATTATATTTGATGAATACAATAAACCGGTTAAATGATCTTTGGGTGATTTGTTTGCAAACATATTGGTCACGGGATAAGTTGAAAAATGGTTAAAAATAGTTTGAGAATGACCTCTCCCTTTGTGAACTTCAAAAAATTGGAAAACACGCATCAAAAACATGTCAAAGGTGTTATTAAACATGTTGATAGAGACTTTTCTAAATCCACGCCCTTAAGACTTAATACACGCCACGAAGGTGTCCTCAGCTACATCCTTTTCGAAATAAAACCAGATGGGAGTGACAATTGCTTCCTTCTAAAACCTTTACCGTTATAGGCAATGTTTCTCAGCCTCCCTCCCAATTTTTTTTTAAGTATTCACAATGCAGGTAACTAGGCGTGGGAATGAATTCATAGTGAATCCTGAGAAGGGATTCATTTATGGCTATGGAAAAGGAATGAATGTTTATGTATATGGGATGGAATTCATTTTTTAATTCGTTGCAGGACTTCATTTTTTGTCTTTCTTTTTTTTATTTTGCAGGATCTTGGAAGAGATCAGGGGGTGTTAGAAGTGATGAAAATGCAGAGAAAAAGAAACAAAAGGTTGACCATAGGCCTGCTAACACTAATTATGGAGCTCCCATGCGCAGATTCAGAACCGAAGAAGTTGAGTTTAGAGATAATGGTCAAAATGGGAGGACTTATCTAGAACCTGCTCAGTCATCAAGAATCTCAAGGACCATAAGTGAAAATGGGTAGGATGATTCCGAGTCTAATGAGGTTGTCGCCCATATAAGGTAAGATTATATATGGTAATTCTTCATTTTTTATGGTAGGAATTCATGCCATAATTCAATGTGACATAGTACTCTAAATATTTCCATCATTTTTTTGAGTTTGTCATTTCTCAAACAATAGTGTGGAAATTATGTCTCAATCATAAAAGGTTGGACGTCGCTCAAAGTAAGGGGGGGAAATGTCAATGATGTTATTCCTCCTCCTCCATGTTCAAGTGTCAGGGTCATTTCTTTTTCTGTTAGAAGTGGAGTTTCCATCGCCGGAAATAGAGTTGCAATAGTAAGAAAGCAAATGAATATAAAACAACCAAATACAAGATACAAACAATTTGAAATTAAAAACAATTCTAACCATTTTTTAAAAGTTTTTATTTTGTTCTTAACACAAAATTTTCATTGTTCTTTTAACTTACAAATTTGTCTTTTAATTTACTTCCCATATTCACTGGAAACAAGTGGAAGTGTGGATTGTTCGGGGTAGCCTAGTCTTGATTTTGGTGAACAAGATTATGGATCGAAACATGACTGACAGGGTTCCCGAACAACTAGAAGATTACATTCACACTCCTGAAATCCCTTCCCCATTTCAAATATTGATGGAACACTTATTATGTGCAACATATTCATAATGATTTTGACACATATGGAATATAACCTAATTAGGGGGATTTTGATGATGCACCTAAAGAGGAGTATTTCTTTGTTGGAAACTAGCAAGGCTAGTACATGAGATGGACAATGTTGTGCCAAGGGAAAGACTAGACTATGTTGGAGTATCCCAATGTATTTCATAATCCATGTAATAGGGACTTTGAGTATCACTTGCCTCTAAAATGTTGCAATGACCTATATCGATACATCTAAACAAAACCAAGGTTTCTATACATATCTTCATTGTGTATCACATATTGATATACTATCAAGATTGTGAAAAAAATGTGGTAACATGATGAGATACAATTATTGATGAGCCACTATTTATTTTGGTTACAATTATTGGTAACATGTTGTCATACCTAATGGGACAATATAAAGTTCCATGTTAAATAAAATGTCATTTTTTTTTATAGATAGGCATTCCAAAATATCAAACTTGTAATATTCAATTATATGATCCTTATTCATTTCTTGAGATATTGTTATTTATTAAGCTACATGCATGCATGATATCTCAAATGAAAAATTAAAACAATTAAAATGTAAATTAATTTGTAGCAAGAAATTACCTAGTATCATCTCTATGATGAAGGGAGAGTTATCGTAGAAAATAGAAACTAAATCTAGGGGGGTTTGGAAAATTTGAAAAAGAAATGACTCCACTATGTAAGATAATTTTAGTTAAATCCAACGATTAGGAAACAAGGACAATAGTGCAATCATAGTGGGACAAAGAGCATTCGTGCTTGAAGGCACTCAGAGTGTTGGTTAATGGTATAAATAATAAATTGTTTTTATTTAACCCTATCGCAATGCACCTTGCATCATGATGTATTGGTACACACATATATAGTCAAAACCTATGTTGTTATAGGATTAGTCATCATTGTCTAGCTAATTTTATTAAAAATGCCAAGATTTAAAAGAATTGAGTGCCTGGGGTTGCTTTTTGAATTGATTTTGGTGGCACACACACACATATCGATGCATGTGATAACATGGAACAATAGAGTGTCAAAATATTTGAGGCTGACTAAAAATAGACATTTTTTCACTGACCTTTGCTAAAATAAGAACAAGGAGAAGTGTCTCTACAAAAAAATATTTTTTCATGTAGTGTATTTCGAGGAATCACGACATTTACCAATGTAGGCCCTATAGTGTCATTATCTTCGAGGAAGATTATCTCTATAGGATATGAGAGGTATCCCCGACTACTATAGTCTCTCATAACACTACTAAGCAATGATGAAGATATTCTCTTGGATTGAGAGATTATCCTTTTCATGGTTTGGCCAAAAGGAGAAAATAAAATTATCATGACCACCAAGGCCTCTATAAGGGTTCCCTCTACGTAGCATATACATGTAGACTAGTTGGTGGAAGAATTCATAGACATATTCACCTCACTTATAATAGTGCCTCTACATTGTCACATAAAGAATGTCGATAATTTGACATTAATTTCCCCTCTATTGAATGCATCTATATACAAAATATCTCTTCAATATAAGGAAGATATCAAATGCCAAATTGAAGAGATAATATAGAAAGGGAAAATTCTACTAGACTTCTCATCGTATAGGAGCCCTATTGTGCCACTAATACATTTTACTCATTTTCTGACTTTGTTCCAATGCCCATCTAATGGACTCCCGTGTGGCTTCTGAGAAACCCCATTTTCAACTATTAGACGAACCCCTTTTGTCGTACTTTCGACGACATGAACATGTTGAATATCCGATGTACCATACTACAAAATGGCTTATGTGGAGATATTTTATGAAATAGACGTTCTCCACACATAATCATCGTAGTTATGACCATCATATAAATGTCGATATTATGACGCACTTGTCTTGCACATGAAATTTTCCAAGAAATTGTCACTAGGAAAATCATTCTTTTACCGACATAGGTCTGTGTAACTACCATCAGAAATCTTACACAGTCACCATTGAAATTGTGAATTTAGGGTTGGCGTGGCGATGCTCTACAATGCGTAATCCATCAGTGATCAAATGATATGGCCGAAGGGATTCATCACATGCATGACGCCATGGTCGGAAATTTTCGTCAAAGTGGTGACACATGAGTGATCTAAGTACTATCAATAAAGTAACGAATGTACATTAGAGGTCCGACATTCATATAATAAAATTAAAAAGATATATATATTGGGTTGTACATAGGGAGCAGGTTCAACAATATGTAGACGATAATGTTCGCTATATATGTTGATATAGACAATAAGTATTAGGGTTTATATTGTTGAATAAAACCCTAATTAAATATTGTTAGATCCTCCAGAACTAAAAATGCACAGTCACACTTAGGAAATACATGTGTTTGTTTTAAACTGTAATTTATGTCCTTGTGTAGAAATACACATTAGGCTTCACTAAAATGCACGCCCAAGTCTTAACAACCCTGCAATTTGACCAGTGCAAGTTTATGAGGGTGTCTTAGATAATTTTAAACATGTTTACATAACTAGATTTTCATTTACAAACATAAAAGTGGTTGTTGTGTAAAAGGATAAAATTCTACCTTGTAAATTGAGAGACCAAAATAGTAGAAAATGACCTAATGGAAATGCATGCTCGTAATTATACATAGCTCCAAATTTAGTTATCTAAGTTTTAGGTGAATTTAATATATATATATATATATATATATCTTTCTCTCTCTATCTATATATACAGATTGCATTTTAAAATGACTAAGGTGTTCTACTTTGAACCAAGATTCCAAACTTTTTTATAAAATATAGGGTAAAACTATCCTATTGCAAAATGTATGCCTAAGACTCATATGACCTCCAAATTGAGTGGTTCAATTTGTGGAGTTCGGATTTGATCATTTTACATCTATTAATACTTTAGTTGTTCATTTTGAAACCAAAAACCCTATGTTGTGCATAAAGGCTAAAATTTTCCTTGTAAATGTAAAAAAATGCATAAAGGGAAAAACGCATAAAAATTTAAGAAAATTGGGCATGATGAAAAATGGACGCCCTAGGAAGAAAAAACAATGTATGGTGTTTTGAATTTACAAGTTACAAGTTACAAAACTGTGGATTTGTTGTAAACCCTAAAGATTGCATACTAGGGTGATTTGTGCCTAGAATTTAGTAAAGGGTTCAAATATACATGAATGTTTGGAAATTGTGGACACACACAAACTAAAATGGAAAAATGAGTACTAAATACTTTTTTATACAACCACATCACACACAGGCTAGTTGTTAGTTTTATTTCCATTGCAAAGACCTATATAAATCATTAGAGAATACATGGTTGTATGACTAAATAATAATTAATTAAATAAACAAACATATCAACATGTACATGACTCTAGAAAGACTAAAATGGAATACCCGATTGAGAAAATACTTGTTTTTCTTTTAAACTGTAATTCCTAAATTTATGCAGAAATGCACATCAGGATTCACTAAAATACATGCCTAGGTGTTTACACACCAACAATTTGAATGATTCAAGTTTATGAGCATGTCTTAGATAATGTTACACGTCTATATATTTATATTTTCATTTGCAAACATAAAAATGGTTGATGTGTAAAAGAGACAAATTCTATCTTGTAAATCGAAAGTCCAAAATAGTAGAAAGTGACCTAATGGAAATGCATGTTCATGTATGGTTTTGGTAATTTACAAGTTACAAGTTACAAGGATGTGGCTTTGTTGTAAACCCTAAATACTATATATTAGGGTGATTTGTGCCCATAATTTGGTAAAGGGTTGAAATATACATGAATCTTTGTCAATTGTGTAGAGATAATAACTAAAATAGAAAAATGAATGCTAACTACTTGTCTCCATGAGCTCGATGAGGTAGGAGCTTGTACAACCACATCACATATAGGTTAGTTGTTAGTTGCATTTCCATTATGAAGACCTGCAGAAATCATCAAAGAATACAAGTTTATATGACTGAATAATAAATAAATAAATAAACAAACATACCAACATGTACAAGATTCTAGAAAGACTAAAATGGAGTAACTAATTGAGAAAAATACTTGTTTTGATTTTAAACTGTAATTTTTTCATTTGTGCATAAATGCATGCCAAGATCCACTAAAATGCACAAACAAGTATTTACATGCCTGCAATTTGAGGGATTCAAGTTTATGAGGGTGTCTTAAATAATTTTACACGTGTATACATATCTAGATTTTCATTTGCGAAGATAGAAGTGGCTGCTGTAAAAAAGGGGCAAAGTCTACCTTGTAAATTGAGAGACCAAAATAGTAGAAACTGACCTAATGTAAATGCACACCCATGCTTCTATATAGATCCAAATTTAGTTATGTATGTTCTCTACATGGAAACTCTACTCACATGCTTGTGGGAAGAGATGCATCAACTCTTCCCATATCCCTGTGGGAGGAGTTTTCATGCTACAACTCTACCCACATGGCAACTCTGCCCATAGGTCTGTGGGAATAGATGTGGAAACCATGCCTTTAGAATGGTGGGAAAATTTTTATATGCTACAGTGCAACCCACATGCCCATGGGTAGATATGTGATATCTCTGTCCACAGGCGCATGGGAAGAGATGCGATATCTCTTCCCACATTCATGTGGGGAGAGTTGTAGATGCTACAACTCTACCCACAGGCCTATGGGAAGAGATGTTGCAACTCTCCCCATAGGCCAATGGGTAGAGATGTGGAAATTGTGGATACCTTGGATGAATTCCCACATTTAAATATATTTTGGATGGAATCATTTCAAGGTTATTTCACATAAATCACAAACTTCCTCAAGTTGGGTTTTTTACTGAATATGTATTACCATAAACAATGAATATGATTTTTTATCTACTATGTTAAATAAAATTTCACCATGGGAAACCTATATAATATTTCCATAGATAATGTTTTAAACTAATGCATTCTAGATCATAAAGTATAAGTCATCCTTTTTGAATTGCATGACAAAGAGAGTGTAGGGAATTATGGTGGAGAGGAAACTACTAGGTCATAGTTTCTCTATGTTATATTGTGGCAGTTGACACTATGTTAAGATGCCATGGAATATGAAAAGAATTGCAACAAGTGTCAATAAGGTGGTCACCCTTATGCCCGTAATGAGATTCCATTACAACCCGTTTTGATAGTGTGAATTTATTAGTAACTAAGACATATGAAATTACATCGAAACAATAAACAAAGATACAAGGTAACAAAATTTGGAGATAATTTTAGTCCGAAGTGAACACCCCACATATCCAGAGAAAATCTATCTCGACACCATTTCCCTTGTGGGAGAAATGTGGAAGACACTCATGCATGGAAAAATCAGTTTTATCACCAACAACTGCAAGTGTTTCTCTCACTTCCACATGTGTGACTCAGTTAACTGATGATTGCATGGATCAATTAACTAGGACTATACGACAAATTGCTTCGGTTTCTATCAGTGAGGGTATGGATATCTCTAGATCACTACTATGGAGACTTCACTCAACCATGTAGAGTGTATTATGTGTAATTAATCATTCTCTCATTAGTGAATACAATTATATTTATTATTTTCTCTCATATCTTCTCTCCTTCTCTCAATTTTCAAGCTTTGTATGAATTGTTGTTAGCTAGTTTCTCTGTGCAGGTTTCAACAAAGTTATACATAGTATCATAGACCATAGGTTTCTAGGATAAGGGCGCATAGGTATATTATTTGTATCTCCATAAGGGTTATGCAGTGAAAAAATATGGATTATTCATCAACAATTATTCTCACGCCTTATAAATACTTCAAGTGGAAGATAAAAATTATGCATGAACTCAGATTCAGAGGCTTGTATTAGATTAATATGGATAAAGAGGTTGATCCAACCTCTAATATCAAGAATAAAATGTATCTCAACCACATGGATGAGGCTTATGACCTCCTCTATGTTTCTATGTCCCTCGAGATTTTGTTTCACATTGAAGCTTGTACCACACTAGATGAAATTTGGACAAAGTTAGAGGACCTCATTGGAAAACAAGATGAAATGAGAGGCTATATGCTCAAGGTAAAGATAAATATTTGATTTCAAATATATGGAATATAGAATTGATTTGATTTCCCTCTCTTCCCTTATTGATGTTTTGGTAGCCGCGGGAGGTATTCACATCCAAGTGTAACCTTTGTACTTAGAATATAATATTTTAGGAATAAGTGAACCATTAAACATATGTATAAAAACCCTAGAAGATAATTCAACCAAAAAAGAATAATAATAAAGAAATACAAGGCCCTAGAAAGAGAATTCGGCCTCACCTAGAAAAATCATTTGGATAGGATAGTATAAATAAAGAGGAACCTAGCTCATTTAGACACTCTCACTCAATAATAAAAAAATGCACAAGTCTAAGGAGCAACTATGGTGGCCGATAGGGCACAAGTCTAAGGATAAATTGTGGCAGCATCTAGGGCAGAAGTCTAAGTAGAAATAATGGCATCTAGGGCACAAGTCTTTCTGGTATCTCCTTCTCTTGGTAAAGGTACGTTCTATGGGTATTGCGATATTGTTGCATAATTAGTGTTTCTCATTAGGGTTTATCTATTGGTTCTATTGTGGTCTTGATGGAATCATTCTATCTAAGAAAAGGTTATTGTGCTCGGGGGTGGCATATGTGAATGCCTATGCTTTAGTGACAATGATGTGACATTGTCTATGCTTAAATGATCATATCAAAATATTAACATGGGCTCAAAGAGAGGTTTCCTTCGTAATAGTCTAACCACTAGAAGGAATATCCCCAGTTCCCCCATTTTCAAGATCGTTGAGCACTTACTGTACCCACCAAGAAGGTTGCTTAAGTAGGGTGCATCTCTTCCCTATATTAGATCTGCAAATTTCTAAAGTTGAGAAATTAGGGTTTTTGTCATAAAACCTTAGGTCAAGGCATCTCACATTTAAAGGATGAGTTGAACTTGATTCTTGTATAAAGGAGGTCTCCTTGGCATAGCACACCCACTGATAATTTAAAATTTCATTTCTACAATTATTTTTTTTCGTCATGTTTCCAGTGCTCAAGGGAAAATGACTATCAGTACTAATCTTGATGAAAAGCACGAGGGTGTTGATAAATTTTGAGCATGGAATTATAGATTGATGCTCATTCTAGAGGAAAATTATCTAGAAGGTTTTATTGAATAAGAAGTTGCAGAGATGGAGGGAGATGAAGCTAAGGAAAAGCACAAGAAGAATCTGGTTAAAGAAAAGAGGATCATTGCATATTCTATCAAGGATCACTTGATCCCACATGTCTCATCATTGAAGACCCACAAACAAATGTTTGATGACTTATCCCAATTGTATGAAGGAAATAATATCAACTAAAATATGACCTTGAGGACTCAACTCAAGAATGTGAAGATGCAAAATTCAGAAACCGTTCAATATTACTTCACAAGGGTGTCTCGAATCAAAGAACAACTTGAAGCTATTGGAGACACAGTTGAAGAAGCATATCTAGTAATGAATAAATTGAATGGTCTCTAAATATATTGGGAATTGGTTATTCAAGAAATCTATTCTAGAAGAAAAATAGTGAAGTTCAGTAGGTTGTGGGAAGATTGCACTTAGGAAGAACCTAGACTGGCAACAAGAGAAGAGAAGTTGGGCAATGATGAGAAAGATCTAGTACCACATGAAAGAAAAGGAAAGAGAAATAAATAGGATCATCCCACCAAGAAGTTTAAAAGTTCACGAAAGTCTCAAATGGATTATTCTAGATACAAATGCTACTGCTTTCTGAAAAACCCTTAAAGATGAAGGATGTATTGTATGTAAATGGTTTGAAGAAAAATATCCTTTCAGAGGAAAGGATTCAGAGTATCTTTTATTGATGGTGAATTTCTCATGTGCCCAAGAGGAAAGACTCTTGATGATTCTATTGTTATTGATGTCCAAGAAGGAGGTCTATACAAGTTAAAGGGACACTCATATTTAACACTAGTACACAACACAGTAAATCCAAGTGAGCTATGGGATAGAAGGTTTGCTCACTTACACTGGAAATAATTACCAATTGTAAGAAAGATGGTAACAGGTTTTCCAGAGATTTAGGTGGATCATGAAGGAAAATGAAAAGGATAAGCCCAAATAAAGAACATGAAGAATCTGTTTTCAAGCAGTGACAAAAAAGCCAAAGGAGTTTTGGACAAGGTGTGTTCAAACGTGTGTGGACCAATGTCAGTCACTTCACTTAGTGGGTATGTATATTATGTTTCATTTATTGATGATTCATCATGTAAGAGTTGGATTTATTTCTTGAAATCAAAAAGAGAAGTATTTAGCAAGTTCAAAGAATTCAAATCTATTGTAGAAAATATTTATGAAAGGAAGATAATGACCTTGAGGTCAGATAATAGAGGAGAGTTCACCTCAAATGACTTCAAATAATTTTTCAAAGAAATTGGGATTAAGAGGGAGCTCTCTACTCCCTACAATCCTCAGTAGAATGGGGTAGAAAAAAGAAATAACCGAACAATAATGGAAGTAGTAAAGGTAATGATTCATGATCAAGACTTACCTATGCACCTATGGGTAGAAGAATCCAGGAATGTTGCTTATGTGTAGAAAATAGATTCTCACTATGAAGTTGGGAACAAGAAACCAGAATAAATGTTTACAGGAGAAATTCTATAGGTCACCCACCTACATATTTTTGGTTGTCTAGTGTATGTGCATGTTCCCAAATATAAGAGAGATCAAAGTTGGATCCTTCATGCAAGAACGGTGTATTTGTTGGATATAGTGAAACATTGAAGGCATATAGAGTCTACATACTTGGTTATAGACAAATTGAGATTAGCAGAGATGTTACCTTTGATGAGGATGAAGCCTTCAGTAGATCAAGGAAGCATCATACAAATGAGATCCATGATGAGGAACCTGAAGCTCCTAGAGTTGCAGACTCAGATGCTGGTAATGATGTTGTGTCAAAGTAGCCTGGATCAAAGGACCATGACATGGAATAACCACAAAGACCTGTAGAAACAAATACAAAGAAAAGAAGACCAGCTTTGTCTTGTGAAATTGTTCAGGATTCTGATAAGTGTGGTGCCCTAGATGGATCTTTAAGAGAAATCAAGAAACCTTGACCACATTATAGTTATGTTGTATTGTTACGTGATATCATTGATGTTGATCCTACCTATTATGAAGAGGCTCCAAAATAGAAAGTATGGAAGGATGCCATGATTGAGGAATAGAAGTTCATCATTAAGAATGATGTCTGGGATGTGGTTTCGAGACTGAAAGAGAAATGAGTTGTGATTTGAAAATGGATTTACAAGAGAAAACACTCAACATATGGTAGTATCGAGAAATACAAGGCAAGTTTCGTGGCTCATGGATTATCCTAGAAAGAAGGAAAAGATTATGAGGATAAATTTTCTCCTATGGAAATCTACACTTCGATTAGAGATATACTTGTGATAATTGCAGTGATGAAATGGAAGGTACATTAGATGGATGTGAAGAAAACCTTCCTGAATGGTATAGTGGAAGAAGAAGTGTATGTGGATCAGTCATAAGGATTCAAGACACATGAAAAAAAAACTTGTGTGTGCATATTGAACAAATCCTTGTATGGGTTGAAATAAACACCTGGGGCATCGTATGGTAGAATTGATAGTTTTATGATGAGCTCGGGATTTACCAAGAGTAAAGAAGATCCTAATATTTACTACAAGGTTGAGGATAGTGGAACAGTGGTATTACTATTATATGTGGATGACCTGTTTCTAATAGGGGACAATACGTTCATCATAGAGTGCAAGAGAAATATTGCATTTGAGTTCAAGATGAAAGACCTAGGTGTGACGCATTATTTTTTTGGTCAACAAGTGTGGCAGAAACCAAATGAGATTTTCTTGTGCCAAGGAAAATATGCGGTATAAATCCTTAAGATATTTGATAAAATGGATTGTAAATCCATTCCCACATTGATGGTGATAAAACTGAATTTATCGAGTGATACTTCTTTAGAGACAATGGATTTCACCATGTACAGAAAAATGATTGGTTCGTTGATGTATTTGACGAACACTAGGCCATATATATGATTTGTGGTGAACAATTTGAGTTAGTATATGGTTGAACCAAGACATGTCCACTTGGTTGTGGAAAAGCATTTGTTGAGGTACCTGAAAGGTATATTTGATTATGGACTCCGATATGTTTCAGATCATAAGATAATAATGCAAGACTATATTGATTCAGATTGGGTCGGTATTGTCACAGATCGAAAGAGTACATATGGATGTTGCTTTAGTCTGGGGTCAGCTGTGATATTGTGGCTCAGTAGGAATCAGATTAGTGTGGCACTCAGTACATCCAAGGAATAATACATAGCATCATGTTCAGCCTAGAGCGAAGCTATGTGGCTTCAAAAGTTACTTGCAGGGTTGTTTGATCTCAAGTTGGAGGTGACTTGTATTTTATGTGACAACAAGACTTGTATAAAGTTTTCATAGAACCCCGTGTTCCATGACAAGTCCAAGCACGTCAAGATCAAGTACCATTATATCCAATATATAGTGCAAAGGGAAGTTATGAAGCTTCAGTATATTGGCACAGATAAGTAGATATAAGATGTGTTGACCAAGCCACTATCAATGGTAAAGTTTGAGTACATTAGGGACATTCTTGGCGTGGTCCAGAAGGAGTTCCCTCATAAGAGGGAGTGATGAGTAACATATCTGATTCTTAGGTTAGTATATTGTAGAGTGCATCATAAGTGTTTTCTCATTCACCATCACGTTATTGACTTTGGCACCAGTTATCATGACCTCGCACAAGGTCAGCAGATGTCGAGCCTTCAGGGATCACGAGTTTCCCAACTTTTCAAGTTGGAGGGCCAACCTATGTGGTTGGAGGTGTTTCCTAGCCTTGGGATGGATGGGTAGTGTGTGAACACTACATCACCTAAACCTCGTGTTTCGATTCCTAGTCACTATGGGATGGATTCCTGGTGTGTCAACCAGAAGGACTAACTCTAAGGATAGTTTTTATATTTTGTGTGAGTTGGTGAGTTGTATTTTACCAGACTCCATTCAGATTGGGTAGTAGCGCAGTTCTGTGTAAAATGGATCAACTACATATTTCAGGTTTTGTGTGGAATGGATGGTTTCCTAGTTCAATGTGAGATGGATTCCTAGTTCTATGTGAGCTAGATGAAAACCCTGTAATGAAATAAGGTCCAAGAAGACAATGAGCTTGCGCCCACTAGAGAGATGTTACATGTGTTGATGAGGCCCAGATGCATGACTGTGACATGACCATCAGATAGTTTGTGTGTGACTATGACAAAGCTTGTGTGGCTATGATAGTGATACTTGTGACATGATCTGTTTGATCATGAAATAACATGTGTGGCTATGGTGATGCTACTTGTAGACTGTTTTGCAAGAGCACGTGAGTGTTTCCCATGCCATGTGAGATGGATGGATGTGTTTGAGACCATCACATGAATAACATCTTAGTTAATACCTCCCTATCTAATAGGGAGTGTTGATGTTTTGGTAGTTGTGGGAGGTATTAACCTCCAAGTGTAACATTTTTACTTAGAATAGAATATTTCTAGAGTAAGAGAAGCATACAATAGATGCATGAAAAAATTAGATGATAATTCCACCCAAGGAGAATAATAATAAAGAAATAGAGGGCCCCATAAGAGAATTCAACCCCACTTGTAAAGGCTAGTATAAATAAGGAGGTTCCCAGCTGATTTAGACACTCTCACTCACTCAGAAAAAAAAATGCGCAAGTCTAAAGAGAAACTGTGGTAGCAGCTAGGGAACAAGACTAAGGAGAAGCAGTGGCACCTAGGGTGCAAGTCTTTCTGGTATCTCCTTCTCTTGGTAAAGGTATGCTCTATTGGTGTTGTGCTATTGTTTCAACAGTGGTATCCATGATTTCCTTAATCTTTTTGGGATCCACTGCCACTCCTTCTGCTGATTTTTTGTGGCCTAAGTACTGTATTTCTCTTTGGAAGAAATCACATTTGTTGAAATTAGCATACAAATGGTGCTCCCTCATCAATTAGAGCACCATCCTAAGATTCTCTTCATGCTCTTCTGTGGTCTTGGAATACACCAAAATGTCACCCAAAAATACCAAAACAAAGTTGTGTAAATATTTGGTAAGAACGCTATGAGTTAGACACATGAATGTAGTTGGTGAAATTCTAAGACAAAATGTCACCACTACAAAATTATAGTTCTTTTACCTCGTTCTAAAGGATTTCTTGTGGATTTCCTCGTTCTTGATTTTGACTTGATAATATACTGGCCTCAAATCAATTTTTGAGATAAATGCAGCTCCTCTGAGCTGGTCAAAGAAATCATCTATCCTAGGAAAAGGATACTTACTCTTGATGGTCAACTTGTTCATCTTCCTATAGTCAATACACAGTCTCAAGGTACCATCCATCTTATTCACAAACAAGGTTGGTGCTCCCCATGGAGATACAATTGACTTGATGTAACCTTTATCCAACATTTCCTTCAACTGCACCTTCAGCTCCACCAACTCTGGTGTGCTCCTCCTGTAAAGTACTTTTGAATTTGGTACTACTCCAGGCACAAGATCTATAGAAAAGTTATGATCTCTTTTAGGAGTTAGTCCAAGTAATTCCTCTAGAAACACATCTTTGAATTCCCATAACACATAGTGATATTAATCCTTCATATCCTTGCTTTCAACTTAGTTAAGTACTTGTATATCATACAAGGGGCACCCTTTTCTAATGAACTTCTTGAGTGCAACACTGATATTTTCCTCATTGAAAATAGCTTTTGAATGCCTTGCAAGATTCTTGCATTTCACTCATTGTCCTCACATTCCAAAACTGTAGTAATCCATATATAAAATAGTATGCAGAACATAAATATTTTAGCTAGAAATGGAAAAAAAACAACTATATAACCATAACAATACCAAAATAATACCAGAATAACACCAAAAATAACACCTTGCTAAATGATAGAAATGTTCACTTTCCTCTTCGAGGGGGAAACCTCCAACAGAGTAGTGCTCTATTACAATAATATCCAAGACAAGCTTCTCATACCCTCGACTCCTATTTATAATAATCTGTCTATCCAATAGCACAATCTATAGTAAGATCCTTCTCGAATAGGGAGCTTCTATTAGGTATTCTTAAATTTGACATATGCTTCCTTATTGATAGGACTTATTAACATTGTCCTTTATTACATGTAAATATATTATTCTACCTACATGAGGGTTTAGGGAGGTTAGGTCCGTAACAAGAACCTTCTCAAAACAATTTAATTTTTTCTTGTGGGCAGCTAGTCAATCCATACCCAACAATACGTCATATGAGCCTAGGGGTATGATATTCAAGGTTTCTCGAGTCTGCAATCCATTCATTTCGATTGGATAGGATTCAATCACCTTAACCACTTTCCACTTTATTCCAGTGGCTATGAACTAACCATGCTATTTCATGTTACTTTTTATGTAATTAACATGCCTCAACAACTCACAATGAAATATAATTGAGGTTAGATCCTAGGTCAAATAAAACAAAGATAGGTTGATTGACAATAATACCTTCCAATTACACCACAAAGGCTTGGTATTTTTCTTGTCGATTTTCCATAGCTACATATATTCTCAACACACTTCTAGCTACATCGTTGACTGTGGCTACTTCCTTTACATTATATACCTTCCCTGTGTCATGTTTTCTATGAGGAGAATCCCTTAATAGGTGTGGCTCTCCACATCCCCATCATTTCAAAGGTCCTTTCTCGGGATCCTCTTCTCTTTCTCTTTCCTACTCTGTTGGCATATTTCCACTTTAAGATGGGAAATTATGATGATGTACACTTTTCCTTGGCTGACCAAATTGTGCACCTTTCCTTGGATTCTTATATAAAAAGGACTTGAATCCATTCTTCTGGAATCCACTCTTGTCCTTCCTTTTCCAATATTTTTATTGATATTTCTTATGCTTAGACTGGTCATAACAACACTTGGCTTTCCGAATAGTTTCCTTCAATGCATTCGAATTAACAAACTCGATCTAGTCCTATTAGGATTGTGGTATTCCACTGAGAAAATGTTGCACTCTTGCGTTCTCATCCTTGAAGTAATGGACATACATTAACAACTCCATAAACCTTTTGGAGTAAGAATCCATGGTCAATTTTCCCAACTTATGCTCATGGAATTCCTTTATTTTATCATCATAATACTTCTCCAATAGTTAATCCTTCCTGAAGTATTTCTCAAACTATTTCCAGGTCAGTTTTATTTCCTTCAATCCCTTGATTTCCTTGAGGTCTTCCCACCAAATTGAAGCTCCTCCATTCAAGTTAAATATGGTGATCCTTTCCTCAGTATTCTCTGAGTGATTATGTACTTGAAAGTACTTCTTTAGACAAAACAAACATGCCTTAGCTTATTCTCCTTTCTTAATTTATCCATCAAAGGTAGACAACTTAGCCTTATTGAGTTCTTTAGTCATAAAACCCTGATAATTTTTCATCTTTTTATTATTTGGGACACTCCAATTTGTGCCACTACTGGATAGCTCTACCGAAGTAGTCTTTATGCTATATGACTCCATGGAAACACTTCCACCAGATCTACATTTCTTTGCATCTCTATGCCTATTTATGGAAGAACTCTTTCCCACATTGTTGTCAGAAAAATTTTCAACCTCTCCAATTGCTGCAACTCTGCATTACTTGGGCCTTGCTACATTTTTTTTTTAATATATGAGAAGCTATGTAGTAAAATTTCATTCAACTCCACCTACTCGGCCTGAGCTCTCATGAGCCTCTCATTGAGTTCCTTCAAACTTCTAACAATGGCCATCAAATATGGAGGGTATTCTCTATCCCTCTGGCCATCAAATTCCTCATCTTTGAGGTGCGAGGTTTCTTCCATACTACATTGTACCATTCACCTATTTTTCATTTTAGTATGTCCCATGTGCTAAAAAAAAATAACATTATTAATTACATTGCCAAATTAAATCATACATCTTAAAAAACATCAAAACTTTCTTTAAATAGTTTCAAGTGGCCTTGGCAACCCGTTCAGGCCTAGAGTTTGAAATTTGATATGATACCACTTTGTGACACACTCGACCCCATAACCCTCTCTTATTATATTGGGATTTTAATATTTCTCTTTTTCTACTCAAGTCTTATCCTATCCTAATGACCATAGATGGATTATTCTTGCCAAGATATTTCCAATGACTAAGATCATGCCCAAATTTGATCTCTAGATCTAAAGTTACAACCTTCTGAATTTTACAGGATCCAGTTGTCAAAATCCATTTTACTTCCAAGTGGCATGCACATGACTTCCTATCATTAGTGCCATCTGATGTGGCTTCTCCCCGTAGGATTGACATATTTATATATCAACAACCCTGATTGCTTGGAATTATTTCATTGTCGTCATCAGGATTTCCACTCCCATGGAATTTAAACACCCCACCTTTGAAAGTTCCAATGAAAATCCTCCCATCAGACTATTCCAACATCTGACAGTGTTTGGTCCTTGAATATCAATGGTTTCAATTTCGTCGAAACCCCCTAACTTGCACGACCATCAATTTCCACTAACAAACCTTAGTTGTGGTGAACCAATGAGTCCTACAATGAATCCATGGGTGATATTTCATCTCACCTTCCTGTCAATCAATAGCTCTCATTTGACCTTAAGACCTCATCGTCATCGACACATGTTTTCATCCTCACTAATGGACCCATTCTTGGAATCCTCCAACGAATTGTTGGGATCTTGCCACAACCATATAATGATTTAGGTTACATTCGAAGTCATAAATGTATTCTATACCCCTCTAGGACCACTCATGTCCATCATCCATTCTATTGGTGACACATCACCCTTATAGACATGATGGCATGCGACGTCAGCATGATTTCACCATCCCCTTTATCACCTAAATGGGTCCTACAACCATCTAATACGAAGATCACTCTCACCCACATGTCTATCAATGTCTCTCATTGATTTTCATGGTCATCATCATCATCGAATATCCTTAGAACCCATCACCCAAATTCATCACTTTTCTATTCCCCGACGATGATGAAAAATGGTACCAATGGTCCAGATCTCATGAAGGTTTCTCCTAACAAATCAATGGTCCTCATCTTGTCTTTATGTTTTCATCATCGTCAAACTTTACATAAGTCATGGAAATCAATCATTATCGATGAGGATTCCTTTCCCAATGAAGGACTGAGATCCACTCACCCTGTTGAATCGATGGCTATGCGATCTCCCAACTTAAAAAAGGGTTTTTCCACTGGATAACGCTCTAACTTTGGGACTTAGCCAATTTTCAATGTTTTGCAAGGTTTTGACCAAGTCTTCAAGATTCAAAAAATTCTCTAAGACAATTAAACGCCTATAAACTTCATTAGAGATAATCATCTTGCATATATTTCAATCTTTCCGCATAAAGATCGAGATTTCCCCAGGACTCAAGGTCCTCTATTCCTCACAAAGACCTCCCCGACATCAAGGCCCTTGCATCACCAGGTAAACAATCTTTTTTTCCATATCTTGCAACATTTCTTGTCAAAGTTGCAAGGTACTTATGGACACACACCAACCATACTTATTCAAATTTATAGTTTGACTTGTTAAACATTGGTGACAACAAGCATATCCCAATTTCTCAGGAATTCCATTCATTAACTAAAATCATTCACATTTCACATTTAAATTAGATAATTACATACATACCTCATTCATACATAGTTATATAGATCAAGTTAAATACTTATCTGATTAGGGAAAATAACCAAAACCAATTGACTGAGAGAGTATTCCTTTCCTCCCAACATTAGACCATTATGTATAGTTCCTTCCTATAGTACACCACCCCTATTCCAAGACATGATACCACAAGGGGAATTATTCATCTAGTTTCCAAGCTTAGGATGATATAGGAAGATTACTCTCCTTCCTCTTATGACAATAACAGAAGTTTCCCCCTTCCCACTGAGCTCAAGGTCTCTATGGGTTTACCAGGTAGTTTATCAACTAGATTTCCTCTACACAAGAGATTCCCTTCTCTTCTATAAAATCCATCAGAGACCTCCCCTTACTAGCACCAGTTTCTTTCCAACAAGTACAAATTTGTAACCCTCTATTGCTCCAGTCTGGATCCAGTTATTCTTTGTTCTAGAGTGATCATCATCATATTGGAAAAGATTCCTATTTATTCAAGGAAATATCTCCACTTGCTACTTCTCTTGAATCATCTCCAATGAACACCTTTGTTCACTGCACTCTTATACTATGAGCTCGTTTCTCAATCAATCCTTCTCATAGTTTTTTTCTCAATCTTCTTCATGCTATGTTCTTTTGATACTACTCTCGGTGACTAACTTTACATTCTCATGCATACTTCTCTTTCTTATGTGTCTTCCAATCTTGGTAGCCTTCCCACACCACTCTCTATTGGTCATCTTTCATCGGTGATCTCTCGTGTGGTGTCTTTTCAACCTTTGGTCTCTTCCTACTCCAAACTTATTCTAGGATTCTTGTAGCTTCCTGCAGACACAACCCGTATCCTGCAATTCCTATCGTGAAGGGGAAAATTTGTGGTCTTCTCTGTGTCATTATGCATAGTTGACCCCTTTCCTTCTTCAATAGAACAAACCCCCAACAATTATTAACTACCTCAACCACCGATCTGACCTCCATTATTGATCATATGATTTCTTGTTGATCTTTGTATGCTGGTAGGTGTATGTTTATTCTTTTCAAGCATAGGATGGCTTGGTAAAAAAGATTCATTTTTTATTCATAAAAACATCCCAGTTCCACCTTACCCAACCACAAAATCAATCCCTTCTTCATCAATTCCCACTTGTGTATCATGGACAATACTTTCAAGCTTATTCCCTCTCACTCAAGTGTTTGTTTTTTCATTAATTAAAACATAATTACATGCTCAATAAACATAATGATATGATATCTTAGCATAATTATAGTCTTTGGGGAAAATAGGGTGTTACAGATCCCCAAGATTTTTATTCTGAAGAGCCTACTCCATATTATCAATATGTTTCTTTGTGCATGAAGAATCATGATGATAACCATGATTGCAGTAACCACATTTGGTATTCCCTTTATTTCTTCTTCAACCTTTGGAGCCTAAGGAATCATCGAAGGTTTTGGATTTCCCTTCCTTCTTTGGCTCTGGATGCACCTTTCCCTTGCCTTTTTGCTTAGACTTTGAATTGGAAGTGTTATTGCTTTCATGCACAACAAGTGCATGGACATTGGGTCCCTTGATTATACCCATTTTGACAAGCTTATCTTGATAATGTATGAGGGATTCAATAAATTGATCCAATGTTAGAATTTTCCAGGTCACTCCTAAAGTGAATTTGTTTGTATAAAATGATGAGATGAAAATAACATAATCCAGACCAAGTTTTGCTAAGATATAAAGAGTTAACTAACTGTGTTGAGTGTATTTTTTTATTTCGTGTTAGATGAAGGAGGAGGGACTTGAACTTCGTAAATAAGTCTTGTATGTTGTCAAAATTCTTCATATCTAAGGAATTTCCTTATATATATTATATTTTTTAAAGATTTGATTTCAAATATATAGAATATCGAATTAATATGAATTTAACATTGTTAATAAATAAAAAAAACATTTACTTTACTTAATTTATACAAAGCCTCTACATCATGATGGGTTCATTGGATGTTTCTAAATATACTACACAGTTTATTTCCAAAAAACTCATGCATCAACATTATCAACAAATCTCATTTCTAGAAAACTCATGCATCAACATTATCAACAAATCTCAATACAATGTTACCATAGAAAAATTTCCTAACATAGTTTATTTTATATAATTTTTAAATTCTATAAAAGCATTCACAACTTCGAATAAAAAATTCAGACCAAATTTGATCACAAATCATAAACAACAACCATCGTTAGAACATTGCTACATGAGAAAGAATTTTTTGTAGTTTAGAAAAGAATGAGATACAAGTAAGGTAAGTAAGGTAAGGAGATTGATACATGGGAAATAAATTTTAATAATTTTATATTAAAAATAGTGATACTTATAATCATTTATTGAGAAAGAAATTTTAATAATATTATATTAAAAATAATGATACTTATAATTATTTATTGAGAAAGAAATTTTAATAATGTTATATTAAAAATAGTGATATTTATAATTATTGAAGTAGAAGATGTTTTTAAGGGAATAATGGTAACCAACTAATTGTATTGAAACATTTGTCTTCAAATATAAACTATATATTATTTTAGTTGAAACACTAAACCAAGAAACTATATATTGTTTTAGTTGAAACACTAAACCAAAAAATTGAATTGAATTAAATTTCTTTAAAAAAATAAAAATAACAATAAACCCCACCATCAACACCCCATTGTTCTCAGGTGATGATAGTGTTATGATGATAAATAACACTACGTTTCCATATAGAGTTTGCTTGCTTTTTCTTGGCTTGTATTTACTACTTGTAGTGTGAAATTAAATATGTTTATTGTCAGTAGCATGAAAGAATACACTCTACAAAACAAAATTTTCATTCCAAACACTGGATTCACGACTGGTCAATACAAGAAGAAGACGAAGAAAAAGCTAAAAAATATGCAATCTCTCTGCACAGACTTCAAAATTGTTGTTAAATCACTACTTCTTCCTTGGGATAATCTTCGTCGTCATCGATTTCAGCATCCATCCAGTCATCAGTGGGTATGCAGGTGTGCTTATGCTGGATTTTCCAATCTAGGGCTTGGTAGAGATGTCATCATGTTTAGATTGTGGGTGTCGATGAAGGAACAAGAGCCTGTGCTTTTGAGGACATGGTAGAGATGATCGACAAATGTTGTTCTCAGATTGTGTCCTCTAAGGCTTCTAGAGATGTCATCCCATATTGTGGATGAGGAAGGCATGTTCAAATTGAAGCGAGTCAGGTTTGGGGAGGTTCTCGTCCAACCCCGCTCTCCCTGGCCCAAGAAGGGTTCATTCAAGAGGCAAACAAACAGCTAGCTCTTGCCTTTGCCTCTGTATATTCCACTAGAAGTGGCATCTCAATCTGAGAATGATGTTGGCTTTCTATCTCGTAGTTCCATAAGAAGAGGTCCTACCGGTAATTTCAAAAAGTTATAGTCAAACCACAAATTAATATGAAGTCAATAAATTATCAATTGCTATAGTCCCTTACGCCTTCTGCAAGGACTAATAACAACTTTTCCTCATCATTAATTATAAATTATAATTATAAATTTCTCTATAAAATTTTCATTTTCTCTAAAATATATACTTAATTATAATAAAATATTTAACTTACAGTTAAACCATAACACAATGGACATCCTATAAGTAAAATCCTACATGGATAAAAAAATTACAATAAAAATAAAATATTAAAAATTAAACATATATATAAAATAAAATAAAATAAAAAATCCCACTCGTCAATTAGGCAGTGGAGATCAAATCCCTTCTTATGTAGTTTCAAACAAGGGATATTGAATACATATACAAGGCAATAAATTTACCCTATAAAATATGTCAAACGTTCAAATAGGGCAATAGAGGTCAAATCTATAGGATTAAAGAAGTCCTTTCCAAACACAATTAGTAAATCCAAGTTTAATAGAAACTCATGTAACAATGAGAAAAAGAATTCCCATGCATCTTTTTCCATTTACTTACAACACAATTAACAATAATCCAACTTTTGACTTGAAAGAATATTTGAGCATGAAGAATGGTAAAGATGTTGTCAGATGTATCTTCACAAAAAACTGTGTAATGGTATGTTGCCCTAGAATTATTAAGGTATGTTCTGTCTCTTATTAAACCTTATTCAATAACCTATCGCTAAGGCCAACTATAGACAGAGTTGCCGTAACTAAAAATACATAGATAAAATAAGAAAAAACTATTGGTTCATCTATCTTTTTGTCGTGGTAGACTAGAACAACGACCCTGCAACTGAAATAAACAAAAAACCAAAACATGGAGAGATCAATCCATAGCTGAGCCTGGTTGTCCATGTATTGTGTAGACCCCCAGTTGCCTGATTCCAGATGTTCTCAGAATCTGACCAAGTGGCACCCCATTTGGGTTAGGGCAGTCCCTCTGGGCTAGCTCCTTGCAATGGATCCATAGAGGTGAGCTTTGGGATTTCCTAGAATCTATGAGAGTGATATGCTATGTGGAGTCAACCCCTGCGTTGGAAAATCTATCAGCCACTTTGTTTTCACTTCATCTTATGTGTGAGGTGGTGAGAGTAAGAGAGGGTGTGAGGGGTGACTGAAAGCTGTGTACGGGGCCTAGGAGGCACCAACTAGGGGTTATTTTTCTAGATCTCTTCCATTTAGGATTTATGTTTCTAGGTCAATTATGAATTTGGAGTATCCTTGTATGATTGAGTAGGTGAGGTTTTGGTCCAGATCCAATTGCACTCCTTTAATTAGACCCAAAATTTCCGCTGAATTGTTGGTGTCAAATCCCAGATTTTCTACAGTGAGGCTATGAATTTGGTCATTGTTGTTTCTTATGACATCTCCTAAGCCTGAGAGACCTGGATTGCCTTTGGAAGTGCCATCAAAGTTGACTTTGTGAAATCTAGGCGAGGGGGGAAGCCATATAGAGGGACTGAGGGCTTTGGCTGTGAGGGCGGGTTGTTGTGGAAGGGTGGAGTGAGATAGTGAGAAGCCTTAAGAATTGAGGATCATAATCTCACTTGGATAAGAGGTGAAGTCTTCCTGGGTACACAGTTGGAGTTGAAGAGTTTCCTAGAGATGCGAGAGGATTGTGGACCAGACGAGGGCAGACTGGGACGGCTGGGAGTGAAAGATTCTTCTTTTCCTGTCTTTCCAAAGTTGCCAAACTATGAATCCTGGTGAGAGTTGTCAGATTCTGTCTAGGATAGGACTTTTATAAGAGTCGGTTCCCCAACCCCTGATTGTGCTCATGATGCTATCTTTGACTCATTTGGTTCTTCTCATGAGTTGGATAGCTTGATTTCATATTTCCTCACAGAGTGTGCAGTTATTTATGAGGTGCTCCGTGGTTTCTTCATGTTGATAGAAGAGATGGTAGATTGAGGGACCAATAAAACCCCTTCTTTGTAGATTGTCCCAAGTTAAGATATTTTTATGAAGAAGGAGCTAGAGGAATGTGGAGATTTTGGGCCATAATTTCGATTTCCATACTGTTGTCTAGATGCAATATTTTTGCATAGTTTGAAATTTTTCTTGTAGAGTATATCCCTCTTTGAGAGTGAAGTTTCTATGGGTTGTGTGTCCCCATATGAGGATATCTGGATCTGTGCTTATCCAGATTCATCTTGGGATAGTTGCTTGCCTCTAGTGTTATAGGTCGCAGTCCATTTCTACTTGGAGTTCCTGATGGGTTGATTTCCAGCTTCGTCAGGGAGAGTTGTTGGGGATGTTTGTCCACATATCTGCTACTTTGTGAGTGGCAAGATCTTGTATGTGATTTGCATAGGATTGCATATTTTCTTCTGATTGGAGGGGCGACAGTTGCTTCCAGGAATCTTTCTAGAATATGGTGCTCTGGCTGTTGCAAATTTCCAAGAAAGCGTGTTCCTGTATTAGTGACCGATTTTTCCAAGCCACATTCCAGATGTTGGAGCCTTGAAGTTTTTCCTGCATCCCAATCAGATCGATTTGTTTCATGTTTGGGGCATATTTTCCTTTCCATATATTTGCCCAATTTGCTTTTGGAGTTTTGAGCCATCTCCACGAAATTTTATCTCCCATGGTGTTATTTAATTTTCCAGGGTCCTGGAGGCCTAGACCACCTAGATATTTGGGCTTATAAACTTCATCCCAACTAACTAGGGCCCATTTTTTGTTTGGGTTGTGGCCATGCCAAATAAAGTTACTTTGCAAATTACTTATTTTCTTTATGACAGATTGGGGGGTGTCTAGGGCTGAGAAGAGGTAGGCAGGGATGGATTGAAGGAATGACTTTGAGAGATTGATTTTAGCAGGGAGGTTGAGGGAGAGGAAGGTCAAATTTCTAAGACAGTTGGATATGGAGAGGAGGAGAGAATCCAAAGAGATGTTTCTGGCAGCCAAATCTGAGAGAGGGAGTCCCAGGTACTGAGAGGGCAGGGAGTAGACATGAATAATCAGAAGTTGGGAAATGTGTTGTTGGATTGCATTAGGCGTGTTAAATAAGAAGAGTTGTGATTTGGATAGATTAAAGGTGGTTCCTGAAGCTTCACTGGAATCATTGAGGATGGACCTTAGTTTTTTTTCTTCTCGCGTTGTGTGGGTGTTCAAAGTATTGTGTCATCAAAAAATTGGTTGTGGGAGGCTTTAGGCTGAATCCTGTGAAGAGGGAGGCCTTGAAGGGATCCATTTTGAACTAAGGCTTTGATATAGAAACCTAGGCCTTCAACCATTATGACAAAAAGGAAACGAGAGAGGGGGTCACCTTGCATTATTCCTCTTGAAGGTGAGAAGGGTTTTGGGGGTGCACCATTGACAAGGATTGAGAAGAAGGTTGAAGAAATGAGGTTCATTATCTAAGATATACAGTCCTTGCTGAAAGCGAAAGCCGTTAAGACAACTATCATGTACTGTCAACTTAATTTGTCAAAAGCTTTTGAAAGGTCGAGCTTTATTAGCATACCTAGTGTACCGGTGCTTTTGAGAGAGTGGATGATTTCTTGGATAAGAATGATGCTATCCATGATTTTCCTTCCTTCGATGTACCGATATTTATCCTTGGAAATGATGAAGGGGAGGATTGGATTGAGTCTTAGATATATGACCTTGGAGATGATTTTGTAGATCACATTTTAGAGTGCTATGGGTCTAAAATATTTGGATTTGTTACCCTCTCTTCTTTGGGTATTAGGGTGAGGAAGGTGGCATTGAGTACTGGGATAACTTTACCTGAGATGCGTGATTCTTCCACCATGTTGGAAGTAGGCTGAAGTAGAAAAGTAAGGCGACTTTGGGAAAGAAAGCATGCATGAGGAAAGTGACAGATGGAAGGAAGAACAACATGAACGCATGGAAGGAATACCTAATGACAATAGGGTTAGGGTTTTGGTAATGTATTTTAATGGATAAGGATCCATAAATGCATAAATATAGATACCTAGGTATTATAGGAAGTTCTGATTATTTTTGTTGTTTTAGTTACACATGAGTTGATGTGATATGTAATATTTTTCTGTATGACCTATTTTGTATAAGATGTTGAGCTAGAGAAGAGGAAGGAGGGTATATCTCGAGGGTTAGATCGCAAGATGAGGAGCATGGTGTGATCTAGTCCGCCTCATATAGATTTGACCCGATTGGGAAGATTTGTAAGTGTGCAACGCTGTAGATGCATAAATAACACAATAAAAGAGCCAAGAGCCAGATCTTTGTGGACGTAGCCCAGGAGGGGGTAAACCATGGTAACATCTGTGTTATATGATGAATGCATGCCTATATTTATTGTCTTAAGTAGTTATTATCATGCTTAATGAATGAGTTGCTATATTTCCTTCTTATTCACAATTGACAGTATATGGCATTTACAGTTACAATAATGGTTCAATATTTATCTCTCATACATCACGCTCAATCCTAGGCTATAAACACATGAGTCTTACAACCACCCATTAAATCTATATTGGGTGAGACTATGCAGCGCACTCTGTGTGTTGTGTTGCCTTCTAGTTTACCATGAGGGCCGATATTTTTAGAGGCTTTGTTGGAAACCCGAACAGACATGAGCCCTGGGTCAAAAAACTCAAAAAGAATAGAAGAGTATTAAACCAACAAATGGTTCTATTTCCGTTGGTGGGAACAAAAGAGGGTTGAGTAGATGAGATAAGTTGAATATCTATCAAAGGCGGATCAAGAAAATATTAGGGCAGAAAGCAATGAGCTATTAGAAGGGAATGTTGAGACTATGGAATACTACAAAAGCAGAGATCGAAAGCTGGTTAAGAACACAAGAACTGGAGTTTGCACAGAAAGACAATATAAACCCTAGAGTAAAACCCCGGAAATATCTTGAGAAACATGTGTTTAACGATTTACATGAAGTCTTTTTCTGTGATTTTCCACATCTATTGCAGTAGTGGATACTAAGGTTGAATGATAAACACACAACGAACTGGATTCGACAACTAGATTAGACCCCACTACAGATTGGACCCCACTAGTAGATGTTTGGCTTGACACTATTGTGGCAGTTGTTGGTTTACTATTTCCCTTCTCGAGTTGTCTGATTTATTGACCCAGGGTTCATGTCATTTGGGGTTCCAACAAAGCCTCTAAAACTATCGGCCCTCCTGGTAATACATAAGGAAACACAACACCTGGAAGGCACTGTGCAATCTCACCTGAGATAGATGTACATGGGTGGTTATAATACTTAGGTGTTTACAACCTAGGAAAAAGTAGGGGATAGATTTTTCTTGATTAAATATAGGTACCATGAGCTATAAGGTAAACTACTTATCCGTTGGAGTCGCATATGCATATTTCATAGTTTAATTTAAGGAAAGTATAAACAGATTCATAACAATGTATTAACTCATTCATCAAGATTAACCATTAATTGTTGAAAGAAAGAAGATACATGCATATATTCAACATATTAGACGAGTATTACCATGGTTCACCCCCTCCTGGGCTACGTCCACAAAGATTTGGCTCTTGGCTGTTTTATTATGGCAGTTCTGCATTCTTGGTGCCACACACTTACAATTCTTCACAAAACTGGGTAAGATCTATGTGAAGCGAACTAGATTGCACCAGGCTCCACAGCCTGTGGTCTAATGCTCAGATCTACCTTCTCTCGTATCTTTTTTCTCAAAAACTTACAAAATCGGTTCATACAACTCAAAACATTAAAGAATTACTAACAACCATTAGCAACCAACTATATATGATACTTTCCTATCTATATTTGTATATTTCGGGCTCTTCATCCTTTTACAAAATATTACCAAAACCCTAACCATTCTTACGTTAGGTCTTTCTCCGATACGCGTGTTGTTCCTCCTCCAGCTGTCTCTTTCCTTTGTGCACGATTTCTTGCATGCGCACATGTTGTTCTTTTTCCAGTTGTTACTTCAGTTTTTTGCACTCTTTCTTTCCCACGA
The DNA here is from genome assembly GCA_009831015.1 of Picea engelmannii. Taxonomy (NCBI): domain Eukaryota; kingdom Viridiplantae; phylum Streptophyta; class Pinopsida; order Pinales; family Pinaceae; genus Picea; species Picea engelmannii. The sequence goes on along the minus strand of ML778145.1, from coordinate 413,723 downwards.
TCATTTTTCTTTCCCCTTTGGGCTGGTGCCAACAGGCCCCCAACACTAACATGTGACTCATCCTGAGTCACCTAATTTCTCTGTGCTTCCTCGATCTTCTTTGTGATCGTATGGAACTGTTCCTGTGACTCTGTTGCTTTTGTCAGTGTCTACGTGGTTTTATCCTTGATGGTGTCAACTGTTTGAGTTGCCACTTCCATGCTCAACAGTCCTACGCATTCTAGCTGAGTCTATGTTGTTTGGTTTCTAGCTTCTTCTACCTGCACAAGTACTTCTGCTACTCGTTCCTGCCATGGTTCTATTTGAGCCTGACGCTCATGTTTCTGTGTTTGTGCCATGATAAGTTCTACCTGTATATTGTTTAACTCTTGCATTCCCTTGACCCGTTCTGGAAATGGTATGGTCTTCTTTCGTTGCTTAAGTTATTGGATCATTGCATTGATCCTCTCCTCCTCCTTTCCCTAGTGTTTGACCCGTGGATCCTCTTCCAACCTTGTCCAAAGTTGTTTTGCCTTATCCAGCAAGTTGGATGCCATGCTGACCTATTTTTCTAGCTCCTGCAGCTGTATTTTTGCTTCCGGCTTCCTTTATTCCTTCACTATTGATGGAGTTGTTGGTCTAATCTATCTGCAGAGAGTCTCGATCTCTTTTTGATACTGATCAATTTCCTACGCAATTTGGTCGATCTTTTTTGCGGTTGGGAGTTCATTTCCTTGCGCACTAGTTGGAAGTTTCCCAAAAATTTCTTCCACTCTACGTTCCATCTCGTTTATGCCTTCTTTCTCCTCCTTCGTTTCAGATTTTTCCTGTGCACAAACTTTTTCCAGCGCTTCTCGCTTCTTTGTTTCTTCTTGTAGCTTGACTAAGGTTTTATGTGCTCGCGACTGTATCTTGTGGTCAACACTAACCTGTAGTTTCTATAATTTTGTTGATGGCATCTGTGTCAAGACCAATTGGATATGATCCAAATCCTTCAGTGGTGTATGTCCCACAATTTCATCCATTCGCAACATGCTAGGATTTATATAGACCGTGGAATGTGCGTGTGGTATCAGAAGAACTGACGCAGTCACCCTCAACCCATGGGTCGGAAGGTCACGTGCACATGATATTTTCCTTTATACTTGCCCGAAGAGCTCTCAGAAATGGCTCCTCTATTTCCCTTTCGGGAAATCTGCACGCATAGTTAACTTAAAGAAATCTCCCTTATGCTTCGGAAGATCGGACTTCATGCTCCCGCAAATCCGGTAGTCAAAGGCCTTGCTTCTCAATCTCTGAAAACCCGAAAATAGTCAACGCTAACCCTTTCTCTCCCTGTTTCGGATTTTTCCTTATCGCGATTTCGGCGGTCACGATGTCAAGAAACTCGTCTCCTCGACTCCCGAAACCCGATTTGCCGAAACTCTGATGCGCTTGCAAGATTTGACCTTTCAACGACCTTCACTCCATCAGGACTTCGGACTTCGCGATGTCGCGAATCCTAATGCAAGGAATTCAGAACTTCACTCCATGAAACCCCGAATGGTCAACGGAATTGACTCCCATGTCGAGAATGCACCACCTATCCACTCTGTCGATTCCTGTGGCCCACACAATCCTTTTGTCCCTTTGGGACTTCGTGTTTCTTGATTTCGCGAGTCTTGTTGCCAAGAATTTAGGACATCCCCTTGCGAAAACATGAAATAGAAGTTCACGGGTAAATCCAACGGCTCCTGTGGCTTGGATCTACGGTTCTACTCCTCTTGAACTTAGAACCTTTATGAATACTCTCAGTAATTGCCCTGCTCCTTCGTGATATCTGACGGCTCATGGGACTTCGCGAATTCTCCACAGAGAATTTCGACCGTTTGTTCTTCCTTCAAATTTTCGAGGTGCTTGGCCTCTTACCTTCCTTCGACCCCTTCGAAGGTTTAAATCCTTCTAAGCTTCACACGACTTCGAGTCTTTCAGAAAACTCCTACTCGCACTCCTTGCGGACGATATTCAAGCACTTCCAAGTGTTGAACTTTTTTGTCTCTGTGCACACCCTACAACAACAGTCTCTCAATACTTCTCTCAGGTTCACAACTCTGAGACTTTACTCGGTCTGCGCACTCCTTGCACAGCTCCAGTGCCTGACTACACTTCTATGGAAATGAGAACAAAAGCTATCTTATCTGAGCTTTCAGAGACAACCTTTTGAACCCTTGGTCAACGCACTCCTTGCAGATGATTCAACTTCACTCCTTGCAGGAACTCTTTCTCAGATAGAGAAACAATTGAAACTCATTCCTTTACTCTCTCTCTCTCTCAGATTTCAGACATTCAACAAGAAATCATTCATACATAGCATAAAAGCAAATGTACAACAGAAAGTAAAATAACCATGAGCATAACATTTAGCATACATACACGGAGAACCAACACAATGCCATGAATTTGAATCAAATTTATTTTCTTATTAATTCAAATCTCTGTACATGGGTGTCTTCAAATTACAGTTTTCCCTTCTCATCTCTGTATGCTCTTGGTCATAATCTTCATGCTTATGTTACAATACACAATGAGGGTGTCTATATCCTGTTTCCCTCTTGCGCTCTAAAACTGTCTATTCTAACATTCAATTCTATCTACCTTCATTAACTACCTATAAATGACTTCTACCTACTAAGGATGAGAGCGGATCGCTCAAGGTCCATTTACATTATACAAGTGTGCCTCCACTTGATGGTTTCATTAATGTTTCAAGATATTTCAAAATTTTCGCTGGCGCTTTTCCAGATATCTGTTGTCTACATGCTAGCTCGCTTGAGATGCTCCTGCATCATACTCCCTTGCTTGAAAATTTTCATGGGCTCCTGTCCATGAGCTCGCGTACGGTGTGTCCATGCCTTTGGATTTCTACTTCATCCTCCCAGCTGACATCTTCAATTGGATGGCCTTTCCACTTGACCAGATATTCAAAGTATTATTTTCGCTTGGTATTCTTGCTGACCCTTTTGTCCATTATGCGCTCCAGCTGTGGCTTTTCTGCAACTGGCATCTGCTTTTTCCACTGGACCTATGGCTGTCCATTTTCTGCTCCTGCTTCCTCATGTTTATATGGGTACAAATATGAGATATTTAATACCGGAGAAATTCCGATCCCATCGGGTAATTCAATCTCATAAGCATTCGCCCCAAATTTCTTTAAGAACTTACATGGTCTGATCTTCTTCATATTTAATTTATTAGATGTTCCTCTCGAGAACCTTTCCTTCCTCAAAAGTGCCAGAATTAGATCACCAGCCTCAAATTCAATTTGTCTCTTGTGTTGATCTGCTCTGTGCTTATATTCCTGGCTCAAATTCTGCAATCGCTTCTTCACCTGGCTGTGAAGTTCCTTCATCGCCTCTGTGAAATATTCTGCACTAACTCTCCTAGTCTGTAACATCCCGCTCTAGCGCACTGACAAAACTTATTCTTTGAGGACACTTGCTCGCAAGTGATCTGGATTTTTATGATGATGAACCACTTAACCTTGATGATGATGCGTCATGATTGATGACAAGATGTTTTACTATTGCTA
>ML778145.1:359831-388753 GCA_009831015.1 Picea engelmannii | reverse complement strand
TTGTACTTGAACATTTAAGTGGGGTAAAAGGAGGTTGCCCCCTCGAAGAGGCTTATTATCTGATATTATCTCTTTTTCAAGGCGTTGAGTACTTTTCTTGAGGTTTTTCTATGCTATATTGATGTTTGGTTCTTAACAGTGAGGCAGTCTTGGACCATCCTAGAAATCATCTCTCCATCATCCTCCATGATTGTGTAGTCTGGTGGTGGTCGTTGTGCCTTCATTTTCTTGCGCACACCTGCATCTTGTACTGCTGGTCTCTTAGTCCCCCCTGTTTCTTATGTGATGGGGTCCGATGCGATTTACAGTGCTCCCTCAGCTGGTTTCATTTGTCCATTGGTTGGTTGGGTGGTTTCTTTCCTCCCCTTCTAGGTCCCTGGCTTCTTTGAGCCATCGTCTTCCTGAGTTAAATTAGTTTGGCCTGTTCTACATTTCTTGGGTATTGGGATTTGTGGAGGCTGTGTTTCCTCTTGCCCAACTCCTCCTTCTGTTGTTTGTTCTACTACTTCTATGTGTATGGTTGGAATCCTCAATTCATTAGGCCATTCGCTGATGACCATGTCGATATCTCCCTCGGTGATGTAGTAGCGCATATGTAGCCACTGTTTATCCGAATCTTGCCTTGGTTGTATCAACATGGATTGGTGATTCCCCCATATCATGCGACAACCTCTTATGTTATTCTCCATGCTTGGTTGATGGATTTCTGTATCTCCCATAGGTAATCTTTGAATACGATTCCATTCCCCTTCTTCTTCTTGGCTAGTGGTGCGGATCTCAGGACACGATATCTTGCTCCTCCTGGTTGTGGTTTTGTACAAAAGATGACATATTATGGGTCTCACCATCCCATGAAAGCTATGAGAGTGATCATCCATGAGTAATGAAATTCCGTACCTGCATCCTACGCATCTTTGCAGTATACTTGGAATAAGTTTGATAGGTATGGAGCCCAGCTCATGGAGGTTCCTTTTGCGCACTGAGCTGCAACACCAATAAATCCTACTGGTACTTCATCTTTGTGGCATTTTCTTAGTAGTTTGCAGGCTAATATCTTTGCGCCCAATTGCGTTGTGACATTGTTGATCTGTTTGATTATAATGCCTCTCGTTCCCCTGTCGGTGCCAGATTTCTTCTTCATCTCTTCTGGCAATGTTTTTTCCTTGGACTTAGCATCCAAAATTAGTGCGGGATCCATACCCCCAGTGGTTAGGCCTATTATCTGTGTGATAAGTTCGAAAGTTATGGGGACGGATTTGTCCAGCCATACATCCCCTCCATGCGTAAATGTTAGCAGTTGCTTGACGCATGCTGATGCATATTGGCCTCTTCCAAAGTGTGGTATCTTCAACAGTCCTAGAATTCCTGTTCTGTCGAGTCCAGCTGCCCACTGGTGTGGCTGAGTTATGGTTTCTCTGAGTTGATTCAAAACTACTTTCTGCATGAAGACCTTTGGTGCAAGCTCTAGATATTTGGTTTCATCTTCTATGTCATGGTCACAATACTTGAGCTTCCCGACATGACCTAATATCTGTGGGTCCACCTGTACTCCCTCTGGTATGCGAGGTAGCACAATACCTTCAGTCAGTTTCTTTTGAGGTGAGCTCAGTATCTGAACTCGGTCCTCCTGTTGTGTTGGCTGGCTCAAAGTTCCAAAAACTCTTGGATGTTCTCCTTTCATCCACTCTATCCATGCCTAGGTAGTTCCAACGATCTCCTTGGTTGGGTGACCTAAGCTGGGTGCTTGCGTCTCGTCTAGTTTCTTCTCTGCACCTAGATGTTGTGTCATTCTGTTCACTTCCATGGTTTCTTCAGTATGTTCCGGTGTTATTTCCTGGTGGGTTTATTCTTCTTTGCTCTGGGGCTCATGCATCGTTGCTAGTGTATCTTGTTCCATGGACTTTGTCTATGGTTGTGGAATCTCCTCTAGTATGGGTGTGGACTCTACTGGAATTTCCTCTGGTGACGAGATTTCATCAATATTGATGATCTCTGGTTGTTGTTGTTTGTTTTCTTCCAATGGTCCTCGTGACCTAGTCTAAACCCTGGTTGATATGGTTGTCTGGCCTGGTTCTAAGAGCTTCGATGGTTCCATAATGGTGTCTCTCGAGCGTTTTTTGAGTTCAAATGGCTTCAGTGAGCTCTGTGGTTTCACTCTGTTCATTCTCACTATTGTTTCTCTTTTTCTATTCTCCTTTTGTGAATAGACCAACTGCTTACGTGCCCATGTGTTGTATGGGCTCGTCATGAATCTTGTTAAGGACACTTCCTCCATAATGTGGTGAATGCACCATAACTATGGGTTTAATGCATCCACGGCGATTTCGTACTTGCCATTACGCCTCCTTTTCTATCTCTAGTTGGCACATTTAATGGGACATCCCATCCATCCTTGCCTCGATTTAACTCTCTTCTTTTTGTCCTGTCATCCTGCTTTTGCTGACTTTCCTTTTCCCACTTGTTTCCTTTTTCGGTATGGTTGTTATCGTTTCCCTTGTTTATTTTTATTTTTACTACGCGGTGTGTGGTTGACTATGCTTCTACAGTTTCAGTCGGCTCCCATTGATCATTCCTCTGAGGTTTTTTCTTATTAGATATCTTAACTGTACAACTCCTTCGTTCGTAACAGATTTTACCTCATATGGTCCTAGCCAATGCATTCTGAGATTTCCTAGGTGCTGCAATGGTTTATTGTCATAGAGAAATACTAGATATCCTTCCTTGAACATCTTCCTCTTGATGTGGCAGTCGTGCCAAGCATTGTATCTTGATTTATGTACTTGTTGTTGGAATCCTACCAAGATTCGGTCTTCTTCCATCGATAGTAACTGATTCAGTCTTTCCTATACTGCGCCTCGTTCTATCATGTGTGTGATAGCTGCTCCACGTAGACTGGGTATTAAAAATTCTAACGACACTTACGCCCATAACACTGCTGGTACCTTGTGGTCCCAATCGTCCTTGTTGACGTTACATATATTTGTCAAGGCATTCTCTAGAATTTTGTTGAAATCTTCTACCGTTTCATTTTCCTGTGGATGATACGATGTGATTTTTTGGTGATGAACTTCAAAATCTTCAAGCATCACTCAGATGGTGTTGTTTATGAAGTGTGTTCCTTGGTTGCTCATCAAAATTCTTGGACACCCAAATCTAGTAATTACATGTTCAAATAGAAAGTGTGCAGTTGTCTCTACACTACAATATTTTACTGGTGCGTCTTCTGCCCATCTTGTTAGGTATTCCATTGTGGTGATAATATATCTCGCCCTTGTTCTCTTGGTTGGTGGGTGAATTGGTCCCAAAAAGTTTATTGCCCATTTTTCGAATGCCTGAAGTGTCACTTACGATCGTAGTGGTATCTCGTCCCTTATATTGGGTTTGCCTACCCTTTGACAGAAATCACATTGTTGACCGTACTCTTTTGAGTCTCTGTGGATCGTTGGCCACCATAATCCTATGCATAGTACCTTCTGCGCAGTAGAGTTTCCTGCATAATTCCCTCCTACTATTCTCTCATGGGCTTTTGCTAAAATTCGTGGTTGTTCATGGTCTAGTACATATCTTCGTAAGATGTTATATGTTCCCATATTGTATATATGTCCCACAATCAATTGATAGTCGATTGTGTGAACTACCAAGTTCTTCTTCTGCGCAGTGGTATATTCTTGCGGCGCATTACTTTTGCTCAAGTACTGGATGATCTCTACGAAGTAATCGTCAACAATCTGTACTAAGAATAGTTGTGCATCTGGAAATTTTTCTTCTAAGTTCATTGGTTCCTCTCCGCTTGTGACCCGCAATAGGTGGTCATGTCCTGCATTCAGTTTCCCTAGTTTAGCTATTACCTCAAAGTCGAATTCTTGAAATAGAAATAACCATCGACAAATTCTCCCCCCCAACACTTGCTTGTTGACTAGGTATTTCAGGGATGAGTGATCTGTAAACATATTAAAGTGTTTTCCTAATAGGTAATGTTAGTATTTTTGTAGTGCATAAAGCATAGCTAGGCCTTCTCTTTCTGTCGTGAAATAATTCTATTATGAATCTGATAATTTTCTTCTTGTGAACGCTATTGGGTGATCCAAGTCTCCTACTCCTTGTTGCGCCAGGATAGCTCCAAGTGCTATCGCTGATGCATATACATGTACATGGAATGTCTCCTCCCAATCTGGAAATACCAATATTGGTGTGGTGACCATCTTTTCCTTCAGGGTATCCAGACCATGTTGGCACTCATTGTTCCATTGATACTTTGTATCCTTCCTTAATAGTTTTTCCATTGGCGCTATAATCTGCGTGTATTCTTTGATGAATTTCCTGTAATATCCCGTATGTCCTAGAGTTTCTCTTAGTTGGCGGATAGTTTTTGGTGTTGATAGGTTAACAATGACTGCGATTTTGGCCGAATCCACTAGCAAACCTTGTTTTCATAATATGTGTCCCAATAGTATCCCAAATGGTGTTCCAAATATGCATTTCTTGATATTCAGTGATATCTGGAACTGTCTCCATCATTCTAACATCATTTGTAAAACTTCCACATGGTATTTTAGTAATCTATACACTATCCAATCATCAAGGTATACATAAAGGAATTGATGGATGAATTCCTTAAATGCTGCGATGACCACTCTAGAAAATATCGCAGGTGCATTCTTCAGTCTGCACGACATGACTATATATTCATAAGATCCCCATTATGTCATGAACGTCGTCTTGTGTCTATCCTCCTGTGCTAGTTTAATCTAATGATATCTCGAGAATCTATCAGTGAATGAGTAGGTTTTGTGGCCTCCTACGTTCTCGAGTACTTCGTTCGTGAACGGTGTGGGGAATGGGTTGTGTAGGCATGCATCATTCAACCTCCTCAAGTCGACACATATCCTGATACCTCTTCCCTGTTTCTTGTCCTGTACTACCATCTGGCTTATCCATTCTGATTCTTTGACAGGTTCGAGGATGCCGGCCTCGAGCATCCTATCGATCTCCTCTTTAAATTTCTATTTGTATATGGGGTTCAACCTATATGGTCGTTGTTTAATGGGTCTCGCATCAGGTCTAAGTGGTATCTTCATTTCTCCTAATTCTCCGTCTATGCCTTTCATATCTATAAAGGTTGTGGGAAAAAGGTCGTTGTATTCGTGCAACAATTCTGTGATGCTTTCTAGTGTCTTTTCATCCCAGTAATCTCCAATGATGACCATTTTGGGCTGCTCGGTGGTCCCTATGTTAACCTTCTTTATCGTGATTGGTGCAGAAATGACCTCTGACTTTAAGGGTGGTCCTTCCACATCTCTCTCGCCTTCGAATTCATCGATATTAATATTGTGCAGATCATCTTCATCCAGTGCTTCCTCCTGTACGTGGTAGCATGATAGTAGATCCTTGACTGTATGCTTATTTCGTCATTGTATCTCTATAATAGATTATACTTCTGGTTATTCAATGAATATGATGTCTCTGATCCGTTTCAGGGCCGCGTCCATGTTGGGGTTCTCATGATCAAGTGAGAAAGTGACTGTAAAGTTTTGTTGGAGTGTCTCCCATGTATCGGTTCCTTTACGCATTTCCTAGTCCATATACCAATTCTTTGGTATGCCCTCTAGGGTATTAATGAAGTGGTGAGACCATTCCTCTAGTGGCGTCATTTTCCACAAAGTTTTACGCGCCTCCAAGTGTTCTACTGGTGTGCCTAGTCCATCGTATTTCTGTTGTTTGTTACCTATTTGTTCTGTGCCAAACCTTATGCACAGTAATCACTTACATTGGTACCAATCTATGATAGATTCTTTGTGGGAACCCCACCATTTTGCGAGTGTAGACTTTAGTGCTAAATCCACTACTAGCAATCTCTGGTTTTCTAATACTTCATCTTCATATTGTGTTAAGAAAGTTTTCAAATCATTTAGCCCATGAAAGTTGGGTGGTTCTCTAATTTCTGTGCCAATCCACCTTATTGCGAAGTTTATTCTAGCACACCTTCTCGTGGATACTTCATGTAGTCTTTGCTGCTAGTTTTCTAACCCGGTGTTTGAGTCTGTTGTACATGAAGTAATGCTCCTCCAACTGAGTACCCCATCTACAGTTGGTTTTATATAGTTCGTATCGTGCACAGTTTTTCTGTACAACTAGATGATCTATTCTAAATCCAGACAAGTGGGTTCTAGGAACCTCTCTCTTTTTTATGGGTTGAGTGGGGCTATGACCCTGTAGTCCCCTAACTCAAATGTCATTTTTATGGTTTTTAAGTTAATTATGGCCTGGTTTTCGAATGCCCAATCCAAACCAAGTAGCATCGGGTAAGTTGTTGTGTCGTCTACTATTTCGATGACTTCAAAGTCTTCCTTAGTGCGCACACCATCCATATCTACTGTCACTCATTTTAGTCTACCTATGGGTAGGACACTATGTTGATTTGCTAGCTTTAATTGAATAGTTGAGTATCCCAATGTAGGTTCTCCCATGCATTGCCATGTATCTTTGGGTAGTACATTCACTTCGGATCCTAGATCCAGTATAACATCTTCCATATTGAAATTGCCAATGTTAGCATTTAGTATAAATTCCCTACTTGTTCTTCTTCTTGTCTATACGTGGTTGACAGTTTTCAATTCTGGCTTCTGTTCCGTCTCGCTGCTACATTTTTCTAGGATGTTTTGCAATATTTTGACAGATGAAGGATCACTTAACATTTTGATGCATGATTGAAAAAAGTCTTTTATTGTACTTACTTGTTCCTTGGGTTGTATTATGTTGGTATGGTCCAGTGATGGTGACATATCATATTCCAGAGCTTCCTTGCTCCGTTTTGTAGTCAATGCAACATTCTCCTTCTGGAATTCTTGTCGGGCTTCTATAAAGATATCCTTCTCCTTATGTGCATCGAACTGTTTCTTGGGGTCAATGTTCTTCTTTACCCATTGGTTTTGCGCTGGTTCCTATCGAACTGTGTCATTTCCTATTTTTGTTCATCTTGGAGCGACTATATTGATGTTCCATCCATCATCCCTTACTTCAGTTGAAATCCATGGAACATTCTGGATATTTTGATCCCTTTTTTCCTAGATCTTTACAAGTAATGTTGGACATTCCTTCGTATCATGGTACAATGCGCTAAAATAAGTACAAGTCGCTGGTATTAGTGGGTACTCCCATGCATAATGTCCTAGTTGCTGGGAATTGTGACATGTGATTGGTCCACTGCCGCGTCTCAAACCTCCTCTAGCTCGTCTTGCCCCTCTATAAGTTGCGCAATCACCTCGTGACTTGTTATACTATGGTCCCTGATTATACTGCGCGATATTGTACTGGGGATGTGCCGGGTTGGACTATGGCTACACGTTATTGTACGGTTGCGGCGCAATATTATACTATTGTTGCATGGTGTTGTATGGGGTTGGGGCTTGAGTGAATTGTGGTATTGCTTGCCCTATCATCATTTTTTCCTGTACCATGTATGCATATGATGTTCTTTCTCACATCAGCTCCATAGTTTTGCAATCTTTGTCATCATGGTTGACTGACTTGCAAAAGGTGCAATATGAGTTCTTTGGGACTATTTGGTATTTATGCATCATCGTGCAGTGGTAAGGGTCGTGACCCAGTTTCTTGCATATTTCGCACCATAATCCTCCCTTTGGTAGTGGGTTTGGCATCCCTATCACCATATACTGTGCGAATGATGGAAATTGATTCTTTCGATGTCCTTCCATCTTGTAGGTAGTGCACCAAATCGCTTCTCATTTGTCCGTGTTCTTATTCTGGTTCAGTTGAAATGCTAGGTTCTTCAAATCCTCCTTCAGTTCTTTGATAGGGGGTCCATCTTTTGGTATTGATTCTCTTCCAATTGCAAGGCTTCCTGCAGAGCCTCTACCCGTGTCTAAAACTTATGTTGTCGTAATGGATATTTTAAGTGTGGGAGTAGTGAGTTGACAAACAGGTGTCGATGTTGCATATCGATCATAAGGTATTTTAACTTTCCTTTTAATCACTCGAATCTTTGATCAATCTCCCATACTGATTCTCCTAGTTTCTGTCTTATTTCAATCATCTCATTCATGTATTGATCCTCTAATCTTGGCTTCTGGAACTCATTTATCGATAGTTCTGGAACTCTAATTTTGTCTAGTTTCCTTGTTGTTTCGGGAACATTGTTCATGTCTCAACTCATGTACCAATCTAGTGCATGATCTCTTAGCATGATTGTTAGATGTGTGAGTTTGGTGTCTTCATTAGTGATCTGTTTCACTTCCCAGATCTTTGTGCAAATGAATAGATGCTTCTTAGGGTATTCTGTTTCTTCTCCTCGAAACTCTGGTAATCTGATAGTAGGATTGTGTCTTGCCATTCCAAATATTGGGCTATTCCATCCTCTGCATGGTGTAGATACTTGACTAAGGTTGCCTGAATGGGCTCCTCTAGTTGTTTCTCCTTGTGTAGATGTACTTCCTATTGTCGGACTTCCTCCGAACTTGGGTTGTCTAAATGGTGGTGTTCTCTTTGGTGTATTGGTTGCACATGGGTTTATGGGTTCCACACTGACATTAATCTGAAAGGGATGGCTACCTTCTCCTCCTATTCTTGGGCCTCTTGTTTTCCTCTCGTACATGGCACGTAGTATTTCCTCAATATTCTCCACAGCCGGAAGATCCTCTACCTCTTCCTCATCGCTTTCCAAGCTCTCCCTCTTGGCTACGACTCTCTTCTTAGTATTCAACTTATATTGGTAGGGTGCTCCACTACGCGTCATTCCTGATGATGCCATGATCCATTGAAGCTGGTCGTCATCCATAAATATCGGGTCCAAGGGTTCCTCCTCTTTCTTCTCTTTATCCCGCCCTCCTTCGATTCCTCCTTTCTCTGTCGGTGCTTCCCCGCTTCCCCCATGCACGCAGGGAAGTCTAGCTGTTTGATTCCATTGTCATTACACCTTTTTTATATAGAAATATATTGATAGAAGTATACAATGATCGAATCTACCTTCCTCTGGGTCCTCTTAGGAACTCTTGCTTGGCTGTGTTGTATGACTTTGTTGTGTCTACCATAAATTCTGTTATAAATCCTACTACAACACTGTCAAGCCAAAAGTTGATTGCGCGGGTGAAGTTTTTGTTCACCTGCTATAGCTGTTGGATCTATACTGGAGTCCAATATAACTGTCGAATCTGTTTTGTCACATGGCTATAGTTTAACCTTAAGATCCACTCCTATAGTAGATGCGGAAAATCATAGAAAAATACTTTGTTTGAATCTGTAAATACGTATTTATCCAGGTATTTATGTAGTGTGATCCTAGGGTTTCTATTGTCTTTCTGTAAAAACTCTATCTCTTTATTTCTCAATCAGCCCTCAATTTCTTCTCTTGTGGGGTTCCAAGGTCTCAACATTCCCTTCTAATGTCTCATTGCCTTTCTATTCCACTCCTTCACTTCTTATTCGTTCTATCTCATCTACTCAGTCTTCTCTTGTTCCTCTTAACATGTCAACGGAACCATTTGTTGGTTTACTATTTCCCTTCTCGGGTTTTCTAAGTTATTGACCCAGGGTTCATGTCATTCAGGGTTCCAACAAAGCCTCTAAAACTATCGGCACTCCTGGTAATCCAGAAGGCAACACAGCACCTAGAAGGCACTGCCCAGTCTCACCTGAGATAGATTTACATGGGTGGCTGTAAGAATCAGGTGTTTACAGCCTAGGAAAGAGTAAGGGATATGGGTTCCTTGATTAAAGTTAGGTATCATGAGCTATAAGGTAAACTACTTATCCCTTGGAGTCACATACGCATATTTCATAGTTTAATTTAAGCAAAGTATAAACAGATTCATAAAAATGTATTAACTCATTCATCAAGATTAACCATTAATTGCTAAAAGAATGAAGAGACATGCATACATTCAACATATTAAACAAGAATTACCGTTGTTCACCCCCTCCTTGGCTACGTCCACAAAGATTTGTCTCTTGGCTCTTTTATTATGGTAGTTATGCATTCTTGGCACCATGAACTTACAATTCTTCACAAGACTGGGTAAGATCTATGTGAGGTGAACTAGATCGCACCAGGATCCACAGCCTGCAGTCTAATCCTTAGATCTTCCTTCCCTCGTATCTTCTTTTCTCAACAAATTACAAAATTGGTTCATACAACACAAAATATTAAAGAATTACTAACAACTATTAGAAACCAACTCTATATGATACTTTCATATCTATATTTGTACATTTCAGGATCTTCATCCTTTTATAGAATATTACCAAAACCCTAAACCTTCTTATGTTAGGTCTCTCTCCCATACATGTGTTGTTCCTCCTCCGGCTATCGCTTTCCCTTGTGCACGCTTTATTGCATGCACGCGTGATGTTCTTTTGCTAGTTGTTACTTCAGTTTTCTGCACACTTTCTTTCCCACGATCGTTCTTCTTTCCCCTTCGGCCTGGTGCCAACAATAGGATTTATAATAGAGTTTGCAGTCGACACAACGAAGTCATACAATGCAGTCGAGAAAGAGTTTTTATGAGGACCTCGAGGAAGTCACATTCGATCTCTTTATACTTCCATTAAGATATTATTATATTACAAAGGTGTAATGAAAATGGAGTCAGACAACTAAACTCTCCTACGTGCATGGGGGAAGGTGGGAAGTACTGACAGAAAGAGGATAAATGGAAGGAGATAAGGATAAGGGAAAGAAGGAGGAACCCTTAGACCCAATCATGATAGACGACGACCAGATCAAGCAGATCATGGCGACAACTGGAAAGACGCGTAGCGGAGTACCATACCAATACAAGGTGAATACCAAGAATAAAGTCATAGCCACGAGGGAAGGCTTGGAAAGTGATTAAGAAGAGATAGAAAATCTCCAGGCCATGGATAAGATTGAGGAAATCCTTGGTGCAACACATGAGAGGAAGATGAGAGGTTCAAGAATGGGAATATAAGGTAGTAATCCTATCCATATTAATATCAGTGTGAAACCCATAAACCCATGTGCGACTAATACACCAAAGAGAACACCACCGTTTAGACAACCGAAGTTCAGAAGAAGTGAGAGAACAAGAAGTACATCTACACAAGGAACAAAAACTAGAGGATCCAGTTCAGGCAACACTAGTCATGTATCTACACCACGTGGAGGTAGTAGTTTAGCATTTAGAATGGCAGGACATGATCCCACCATCAGGTTACCATAATTTATAGGAGAAGAAACAAAACAACCTGAGAAACATTTTTTCATTTGTGAAAATATCTAGGAAGCAAAACAAATCACTGATGAAGATACCAAACTTGCGCAGTTAGTGATTACGCTAAGATACCATGCACTAGACTGGTACATGACTTTAGACAAAAAAAAATCCCCTGGGATGAAAAGGACACCGGAAGACATTAAGAAGTTATTGATAAACGAGTTCCAGAAGCTGAGCTCATAGGATCAGTACATGAACGAGATGATAAAAATAAGACATAAACCAAGAGAGTATGTATGGGAGATTGATCAGAGCTTCAAGCGACTGAAGGGAAAGTTAAAATATCTCATGACTGATATGCAACATAAACACTTGTTTGTCAACTCACTACTCCCACACTTAAAATATCCATTGTGACAAAAGAAGTTCCAGACACAGGAAGAAGCTCTGCAGACAACCTTGCAATTGGAATAAAACCAATACCAACAGATAGACCAAGCTATCAAAGAACTGGAGGAGGATCTGAAGAACTTAATGTTTAAGGTTAATAAGAACAAGAATAAGGATAAACGAGAAGTCGTTTGGTGTACCACATGCAGGATAGAAGGACACCACAAGACCAAATTTCCAACATCCGCGTAGTATATGGAAGCAGGAATGCCAAATCCATTACCAACAGGAGGACTATGGTGTGAAATATGCAAGAAACTGGGTCACAACCCATATCACTACATGATGATGTAGAAATACCAGACAGTCCCAAAGAGTTCATACTGAACCTTTTGCAGGTCAGTGGGCCACGACAACAAATATTGTAGAACTATGGAGTTGATGAGAGAGAGGACATCACATGAATATAAAGTACATGTAGAAATGATGACTAGGAAAACCACACCGCAGTTCAATCAAGATCCAGCTTCATACAACATTGTGCAACAGTAGCACAATATTGCGCAGAAACCATATAATAACATGCAACCATAGTACAACACAACAACACCTCAGTACAATACCGCGTAGTACAATTAGGCACTGCAGTACAATGTGTAGAGAGGCGATCAAGCAAGCTATATAGGGGTAGGATGAGCCAAAAGAGGTTTCAGATGAGGTAGAGGACCAGTGGTATGTCACAATTGTCAACAACTGAGACATTATGCAAGGGAATGTATTCTTCCACCAACAACTTGTATGCATTGTCGCGCATCAGATCACGACACAGAAGAATGTCTGACACTACTAGTAAAGATCTAGGAAAATAGGAGCCGAAACAACCATAATGTTCGGTGGATTTGACTCGAAGAAAGGGATGAAGGACATAACATCAACATAGTTACCCGTGAAGGAGATAAAACAGGAAATGACACAGTTCGATAGGAACTAGAATAGAATCAATGGGTGAAGAAGAATACTGAACCAAGTAAACAGTTCGACCCATAGAATGAGAAGGTAATATTTAAGGAAGCCAGACAAGAATTTCAGAAGGAAGACATGGCGTCGACTTCAACTGCGCAAAAAAACAAGGAAGCACCAGAGTATGCGATGCCTCCATCATTGGATCATACCAACAAAATGCAACCCATGAGACAAGTAAGTACAATCAAAGGATTTTTTCAATCATGTGTCAAAGTACTAAGTGATCCATCATATGTGAAAATATTGCAAAACATACTATAAAAATGTAGCATCGAGACGAAAGGAAAACTAGAACCAAAAACAACCAATCACCTACACACAAGAAGAAGAACAAGTAGGGAGTTTAGACTGAATGCCAACATCGGATATTTCAACATGGGCAATATCATACTAGATCTAGGATCTGAAGTGAATTTATTACCAAAAACGACATGGCAATGCATGGGAGATCCCACATTAGGATATTCATCTATTCAATCGAAACTGTCGAACCAACATAGAGTCCTACCGATCGGTATACTGAAAGGAGTGACGGTAGACCTAGATGGAGTGTGCACTAAAGAAGATTTTGAGGTCATTGAAATAGTGGATGGCACAACACCATACCCAAAATTTCTTGGTCTGGATTGGGCGTTTGAAAACCAGACCATAATCAAATTGAAGACCAAGAAAATGATATTTGAGTCAAGAGAATATAGGGTCATCATTCCATTAGATCCGTCGGAAGGGGAGAGGTTTGTAAAACCTACTTGCCTAGACTTAGAAGAAATCGACCAGTTGTACAGAACAACTGCGCGCGATGAGGACTACGTAAACCCAATTGCAGATGGGATACTCAGTTAGCAGAGAATTACTTCATGTGCAATAGACTCAAATACAGGTTTAGAGAACTGGAAACAAAAGCTACATGAAGTATCCATGTGAAGATGTGCATGAACAAACCACGTAGTAAGATGGGTAGGAATAGAGATAAGGGAACCACCTAGTTTCCATGGAATAAATGATTTGGAAACATTATTGGCACAATACAAAAATGAAGTCTTAGAGAAACAAATACTATTAGCACTTGATATAGAACTTAAGGTCACACCAACAAGATTGTGGGGCACACACAAATAGACCATCACAGATTGGTACCAATGTAAGCGATTACTGCGCATAAGGTTTGGTGAAGAACAAAAAAACAACAAGCAACAGAAGTATGATGGACAAGGGGCACTAGCGGAACACTTGGAGAAGTGTAGAACACTATGGAAAATGACACCCCCATAGGAATGACCTCATAAGTTTATACACACTCTAGAGGGCATACCAACGAACTCGTATATAGACCAGGAATTGCACAAAGTAACTACGACATGGACGACATTGAAATAGAATTTGAGAGTCACTTTCTCATTCGAACATGAGAACCCCAACATAGATGCAACTCTTAAACAAATAAGAGGAATTATATTCATTAAAGAACCAGAAGTAGAACTTATCACATAAAAGAAACAACAGAACAAACAGACAATTAAGGAACTGTTTTCGTGTTACCATGTGCAAGAGGAAGCATTGTATGAAGACAATTTGTGCAATATTCAGATAGAAGAAGCAGAAGGAGAGAGAGATGTGGAAGGACCACCCATATAGTCAGAAGTCATTTATGCACCGATCAAAGTAAATAAAGTCAACATTGGGACAGTGGAGAACCCAAAAATGGCCAACATTGGAGGTTACTGAGATGAGCAAACAATGGAAATCATAAAAACGTTATTACGCGAGTATAGCGACTTGTTTCCCATGTAAAATTTACAAAGATGAAGGGTATAGCTGGAGATTTAGGAGAGATGAAGATACCACTCAGACCTGAAGAAAGATCGATCAGAAAGATACCATATAGATTGAACCCAATATATAAGCAAAAAGTCAAGGCTGAGATCGATAGGATGCTCAAAGTCAGCATCATAGAACCAGTCGAAGAATCAGAATGGATAATTCCGGTGGTAGTACATGACAAGAAACAAGGAGGGATAAGAATATGCATCTACTTGAGGAAGTTGAATGATGCATACCTACATGACCCATTCCCTATACCTTTCACGGATGAAGTGTTAGAGAACGTAGGAGGACATGAAGCCTATTCGTTTATTGATGGATTCTCTGGCTACCATCAGATTAAGATATCACAAGAAGACATATACAATACCACATTTGAGACAAAATGAGGATATTATCTATAATGTCCCCAAGGTCGATCCCTATTGTAAATCATGTCTATGAAGTATAAAGCTTGCATTATGAATTTTAATTATGTTTTATAGGCTAGTGAGCCAAGTTTATATAAGCTGGTGGGTTTATGTGTTATTAGGCTGGAGAGCCTAAGTGTTAAGGCCGGGAGCTTTCTTTTGTATATGTAATCATGCAGAACATTAATAAAAATATAAACATCGTTGCATGCAAACCGACCACGATGAAAGAGTGATGGGGGACTAAGCTTCCATAGAGTGGGCAAGGGATTGGGGGATGGAAGGTTGGAAAGAGGGATTAATCCTAGGGGATTAATTCATTGGGAATAATATTTTAATATTATTCCAAAAGCCATGTGAATATATGTTTTGTCCTAAGTTCTTGGGGAGGAACGCATGTTGATGGAGTGCATGCAGATTCATGGGTGACAAGTGTGAAACCTAGTGCATCCGTTTAAAATTGTTGAGTTGAGCCATGATGGGGGTTCCTCCTCCATTCGCCATCCTCCATCTGAACTCGCGGGTGTCCATGATCGACTTCTGTTTCGGTGTTTGTTCTAGGGAATCCTTACCTGAACTATTAAGTCTTTGCATGGGATCTCTGTACACTTGCACGCATCCCCGAAACCTGAGTCGTGAGTCTGTCCTATATTGTTGGTTGGGGAAAATTGAGTGTCCTATAATTGTTGAGCCTTGTTATGCTATAGAATCTATCTATCACTAGTTTTGGGGAGCCCATGTCTATCTTTCCAGTGGACTATTGTGGTCACACAATGCTTGTCTGCATGTGTCTTGCGGACCATTTTATGTTCATGTGGAGCCTCGTGGTTTCCCGGATTTCCAGGTGTAGGAGTTTGCCGGGAAGTGGTATTCTTCCAGAGAGAGTCCAGCACCAGCTACTGAGCTCTAAGACTTCCTGATCCAGCCTATTGTCGAGACCCAGAGAGGGAGGTGAAGCAATGATGGACTGTGCTTGTGAAGGTGTATACTCCCGAGCGAAATAGTCATGTGGGGAATGAGAGTTCGTGAGTAGTGGGCGTAAGAAGGCATCTTGGGAAGAATCCTTCCTCTTATTCTGTGCAGTTTTCCCTGTAACCTTAGCCTAGACTAGGATTCCTTGCCTTGGGTGGAGCTTAGTCCCATCTCGGGGGTGACCCACTGCTGAGTATGATGAGAAGCTTGGTCTAAGGATGGGAGGTTCATGGAAGGCCTGCACGTAGTTGGTGGAATTACCACGGTTTCAAAGATAAGTATCAGCTTATGCTTAATATTATGTTTTGCATGCCTTTGATGCTTATAGGTATCATGTATTATGTTGTGGATATGAATTATTTTTAGTGTTAGGGATTATTTATGTTAGCAGTAATCTTGTGCTTACTCTGAGTTAAATGTGTTTAATATGATTTAAATGCATGTTATTAATTAAGTATGAGAATTGTGTTGTTTTGCACAGTAGCGTTTTCCCGACCAGTGGGATGATGGCCAAGGGATGTCACATTATGAATACACAATCATGCCATTCAAACTAAATAATGCACCAACAATATTCTCCAGAGTAGTCATCGCCGCGTTTAAGGAATTCATTCACCAGTTTCTCGAAGTATACCTGGACGATTGGACAGTCTACAGTTTGTTGAAATACCATGTACAAGTCTTACGCTTAATGTTAGAAAGATGTAGATAGTGTCAGATATCACTGAACATAAATAAATGCATATTTGGAACACCGTTTGGGATACTATTGTGCCATATAGTATGCAAACAAGGGTTATTAGTACATCCTAAAAAGATTGCAGTAATTGTTAACTTACCACCACCAAAAACATTTTGTCAGCTAAGAGAGACATTGGGACACACATGATACTACAAGAAATTTATGAAAGGATATGCGCACATTACTGCACCAATGGAAAAATTGTTAAGAAAATATAAAAAGTTAGTGGAAGGACAAGTGTCAAAATGGTTTGGATACCTTGAAGGAAAATATAGTCACCGCGTCGATATTAGTATTTCCATATTGGGAGAAGACATTCCACGTGCATGTAGATGCATTAGCCATAACACTTGGAGCTATCTTGGAAAAACCAAGAGTGGGAGACTTGGATCACTCGATATCATTTGCAAGAAGAAAGTTATTAGACTCAGAACATAACACTAACACGACAGAAAGAGAAGGCCTAACTATGGTCTATGCACTGCAAAACTTTAGACACTACTTATTGGGAAAATACTTTAAGATGTTCACCGATCACTGAGCCCTAAAATACATAGTCAACATGCTAGTGTTGGGGGGTGGAATCTTTCAATGGTTAATGTCGTTTCAATAATTTGACTTCTAAGTAATAGTCAAGATAGGGAAATTGAATGAAGGACCTGACCACTTATCAAGGGTCACAAATGGAGAAGAACCTATGAACTTATAAGACAAATTTCCAAATGCACAGTTATTCTCAGTCCAGATCAGTGATGAATACTTTGGCACAGTACTTGAGAACAGGTACTATGCCACAGGAATATGACACCACATAGAAGAAAAACCTGGTAGTTCGCGTTGTTGACTATCAATTGATTGCATGACACTTATACAAAATGGGGGCAAACAACATCTTGTGAAGGTACATGTTAGAGCACAAAAGATCAGGAGTCTTAGCAGAAGCTCATGAAGGAATATAAGGAGGAAATTATGCAATCAAATCTACCCGACATAAGGTATTGCATGCAGGACTATGTTGGTTGACCATTCATAGTGACTTGAAGGAGTACTGTAAAAAATGTGATCTTTTTTCAAAGGGTAGGCAAACCCAACAGAAGGGATGAGATTCCATTACGACCACAAGTAACTTTTTAGGCATTCGATAAGTGGGAAATTGACTTTGTAGGACAAATCAACCCACCAAAAAAAAGAATAGGAGATAGGTATAGTATCACCACGACAAAGTACCTAACAAGATGGGCGGAGGCCGCACCAGTGAACGATTGCAGCACAAAAAAATCAACACATTTATTATTTGAACAATTGATCACTATATTTGGGTGCCTAAGAGTTTTGATGAGCGACCAAGGCACACACTTCATAAAAATCACCATCAGCGCTATGACTGAAGAGTTTGAAGTCCATCATCATAAGAGCACACCATATCACCCACAGGAAAATGGCACAATGGAAACATTCAACAAAGTCCCAGAGAACGCATTGACAAAGATCTATAACATCAACAAGGATGAATGGGACCTCAAAGTACCAAAAATATTATGGGCCTACAGGACTACATGAAAACAATTGACAGGGCACACACCATTTAAACTAGTCTATTCCCAAGAAGCGGTGGTTCCATTAGAATTTTTGGTACCCAACTTGCGCGTAGAAGAAATCATACAAATGATAGAACAAGGCGCAGTACAGGAGAGGCTAAGTCAGTTAATGACTATGGAAGAAGATATGATCTTAGCAAGGTTCAGAAATCAAGAGACAAATCTTGGTATGATAGACACATCAAGAATAAAACATTCAAGGAAGGAGATCTAGTATTGGTGTATGACAACAAATCGTTTCAGCACCCAGGAAAGATAAGAATGCACTGGTTGGGACCGTACGAAGTAAAATATGTCATAGAAGGAGGAGTTGTACAGTTGATAGCCTTATCAGGCACAAAAATCAGAGGGGTGATCAATGGGAGCCAACTGAAGTTGTACAAGGACAGTCAACTACCCACCGCATAGTAAAAAAAAGGAAAAAAAGAGCAAGATATCAAAATGAAGCGACAGAAGCACAGTGTGCTTGAGACAGAAAGGGAATGCACAGTTAGGAACATAAAATTGACGAGGAGAAGGAAAATGGTCACACACAAAGGGAAACAAGTGGGAAAAGGAAAGTCGACAAAAGCAGTACGACAAGATGGAGTAGGCATAATTAAAGGATGGAAAGGACCGATGGGACACCACATTAATCGTGCCAACTAGAGACAACAAGGGAGAGTAATGGAAAGTATGAAACTACGGGAGGTGCATTGAACCCATAATTAAGGTGCATTAAACCCATAATTGAGGAAGTTTCCTTGACAAGCTTCATGGGAAATCCATACAACACACGCATGCGGGAGAAAATGGTCTATTTGCAAAAAGAGAGTAGACAGAGAGAAATAGAGGTTTAAAAGCACAAAGCGCGTTCACAGAGGTCATAGAGACCATTTGAACATACCAAATGTTCAACATTCACCGCCATGGAACTGCCAAAGCAAGCAGAAGAAAGCCAGAGTGTGAGACCCACCAGAGTTAAAACCAGGTCACGAGTACAGATGGAAGAAGGCGAACAACAGCCTCCATAGATCATCAATGTTGACGAGATCCCATATTCAGACACATCACCAGTGAACCCCACACTAATGGTGGAGGAAACCCAACAACCAGAACCTGAGGGAATGAGTATAGATATATCGACAAAAGTATAGGATCCACATAACCAGGGAGCAGAAACCATGAAGGAGGTGCAACCAAAGAACACTGAAGAATATCCAAGAGTCAATGGAACGACGTTGAATCTAGAAGCAAAAATCGAGTCGGACGAGTATCAAACAACCATATCAAACCACCCACTGGAAGGAACAATAGAAGATGTTATGGGTTGGCCAGAATGGTATACTAAGAAATGACCGAAAGTCACTGGAACTTCGAGCCAGCCACAACTGCTGAAGAAAGACAAGATACAGATACCCAGGTCACCTTGCAAGAAACCTGCTGCATAAATCATTCTACCGCGTATACCAGATGGGGTACATGTAGGACCTGAATTTTTGGGTCATATAGGGAAGCTCAAATACTCGTACCATGATATAGCAGATACAAATAATTTTATGGAACTTGCAAAGAGGCTATAATTACATACAGTGGGAATGAATCGGGTTGGGGAACCAATTGATCAGCCACTCCAATGGGAAACAAGGCTAGAAAAGACATGAATATTAAGTTTGGTGGACCTACCACATTTTGGGAGAGGTCAGTATGCAACTGCGTGTTTCAAATAGTTGTTAGCAGTCACACATGGAGGAGACATCTGGTTGGACAAGATAGTCTCCATAGATGTAGATCTTATTGCCAGCATAACATGATTGTCATCTCGGGGCATGGATCCCATGCAGTTTCTGGATGATAAATCTAGGGAGAAAGTGATAGAAAAAGAGGTGAAGAAGAACTATGGTACCGAGAGAGGGACACGAGGGATCATTATCAAGAGGATCAACGATGTTGCAACACAACTGGGTGCAAAAATCTTAGCTTGCAAGATGCTGAGAAAATGTCGTAGGGAGAAAGTTCTAGTTGGAGTTGTCATAGTTGCAGCTTCATGCGCAGAAGGCACCACAGTGAGTTCTAAACTGTATCTCTTAAACTTATTCCTGGATGACTGTAAGGATGCGCAAGATCTAGGAATAAAGTTTTACTATTCATGGTTGATCACGTTAATATCCTTTATGGGCTAGAGGGAACAAAGGTATGTAACATTTTGTACTAGACCCAAACCAAATAAGGGAGCGAGATATTTGTTGCTCGGAGCCAGGACATATGCTAGAAAAAAAAGGATGAACGTGTCCATCTTTGAAGGATACCTACACGACCTACAGGAAGCCATCTCCAAAATGTGGAGAATAACACCAGAGGTTATGGGTGTCATGAGGTCTTCATTATGCTCCTGGGTGATTAGAGTTGGGATTTTTTGGGTCACCCTGTCTATTGCTAAGGTGCGGTCCACATGGGGTTCTGAGAGGAGATCCTTGTAGAAGCTTGATAGCTTGTGCATTATAGGGTGGTGCTTGATCCTTGTAGAAGCTTGATAGGGTGGTGCCCTACAAGTATTCTAGCTTCATGATAAGGTTGATGAAGCATCTGTGGGTCATGGAATGATGGAATAATTTAGTGTTTTTCTCTCCCTCTTTGAGCCATTGAACCCAATATTTTTTTCTCCAAATAATTTCTTCTTTCTTGTATCTTTCTTCCAGTTGCCTTTTAATATTATGCTCCTCTTGTTGTTGAGTTATTGTGTGCCCAGTATGAATGATTTTCTCTTGAAAATCCTCTAGTTTTTGTTCCAACAGTTTCCTTTCCTGGAAGATACTCCCAAAAACTTCTTTGTTCTATTTACGCACCTATTGCTTGAAGTGTTTTAGCTTTTTTTTGAATCAGTACATTTTGGTGCCCTTCTGGATTTTCGTTGTGCTCCACCAATGTCGAGCTATCTCTTGGAAGTCTGGGTTGGAGAGCTAGAATTTCTCAAATCTAGAGGGTTTGAGCTTTGGGGTGGCTATGGTATCAAACCAGAGCTGAACGAGCCAGTGGTCTGAGCCCTCCTTGGGAAGGATGTTGGATTATACCAATGGGCCTTCCAAAAGGAGATTTTTCGAGAGAAGGAAATGATCTAGACTTCAGGATATTTGTTGGTGCCCTGATCACTTGTTGGTCTAGGTGTAGGTGCCATTTCCATTCTCGATGTCAAACAATTTGAGGTGATCTATGAGTTCCTGGAATTTTAAGCTATCCTATTCCAGGCATTTTTTTCCTTTCCCCCCTCTTTTTTCCTCCATCATGAGAATCATATTGAAGTCTCCACCGATTATCCATCACTTGTGCTCATCTAGAGTGCCTAGGTAAGCGAGAATTTGAAGAAAGAGATCCTTGTCTTGGTTGTTGTGTGGTCCATAGGCATTGGTAATCATTCCATCCTTGTCCTAACCAATGGCTAGGTAGTGAGTTGTGAGAGTGCTTGGAGTAGAGAAGCCTTGGTCTAGGATAACTTTGTCAGGGTTCCAAATGATGGAAAGGGCCCCTGCGATGCCTTTCTAATAGGAGTGATAGGGGTCACATTTGAACCAACATCTTTTAAGTATGTATTTTGTAGTTTGCCCCTCAAATTTTGTTTCTTGTAACATGAGAATATCAGGGTCTTCCGTCTTGATGCAATTTCAGAGAATCCTTTGTTTGGATCTCCCATTTAGGCCTCTGATGTTCCAAGTGAGGATCTTCATTATTAATAGTTTGGTGGGTGGGAAAAGGAGCTCTCTGAAATCCTTTGTATCTGTCCCAAGTTGATCATATAATTTCCTTCCTCTTTTATTAGCTAGTGCACCGATTTTCTTCCATGTCTTTTGTTTTCCTTTGGGTGTCTTCTTGGGTCTCAGTTTGGGCCCACACTGATCTCAAGTCTTTAGGTAGCTCCTACTGATGATTCCATAAATACCTTGTGGGATTTTCTGAGCTGGTCTTCTGGTATGGTTTGTAGATATTTCTTGTTGAGTGCCTCTTCTAGCCTGTCTAAGTCAATTTCAGCTAGGTCTTTCTCATCCATTTCCATGATTGTGTCTTATTCCATTTATGGTTCTTTCCCTGATTTTGGAAAATCCTATGGGTCTACTTGTTTATCTTGAATCGGATGCACCTGTGGTTGTTGATGTTCCTTGATTTTGATGTGATCTTTTTTTTCCGCTTTGTGTGGGTTCTCCACCTCATCTTCCTCTGGGAGGTGGTTAAGGGATTCAAAGGAGTTGGTGTTGGGGTTATTTCTTCCATTGTTGGTGGTGGGTTTCTTCTACGTTTGTCTTCTGCAATTATGAACCTGGGTGAATCCGTCCTTTGGTTTCTCTTCAGCTTCCGTCTTCAGGGGGGAATCTTTGAATAAGGGTCCATGTTCATGACACTTATGGCATCTAAATAGAATGTGTTCGTAGTCTATGGTTTGGGCCCATTCCTTGTCCTGGTATTCTAAGGTTACTGTTACTGGTAGAGCTTTGGAAATGTTCATATAGACACATATGCTTCCATAAGAGGTGTATTTTCTCTGTTTGGTGGCTTCTAAAGACTTGACATGTTTTCCCAAGGTGTTACCAATGCCCATTAAAATTTCTTCTAACCAGAACTCTTGAGGTATGGAATAGAGGCGAATCCATACTGGTGCATAGGCAAAATTTTCCTTTTCAGGGCATAAGCGGTCTGTTTGGAAGCACAGGTAGAGACCTACAGAGTTATAGAAGTAAGGTCATCCTTTGAAGATGTAATCCTTATCATCCAAGTTATAGAATATGACTGTGAAGAACCCTTTGGAGCTTAGCTGGAGCTCGTAGTCTCCTTTGGGGTTCCACCATGCCTTG
Source organism: Picea engelmannii (assembly GCA_009831015.1). Classification (NCBI taxonomy): domain Eukaryota; kingdom Viridiplantae; phylum Streptophyta; class Pinopsida; order Pinales; family Pinaceae; genus Picea; species Picea engelmannii. The sequence goes on along the minus strand of ML778145.1, from coordinate 365,788 downwards.
ATCCAATGGGATAGGTATGTTTTTGATGGCCAGAGGCCTAGGACTTTTCCTATGAGGGCATGATCTCTCATGAACTATGCATGCTCCCCTATTCTGGTAGTCTTGATGACATATCTGGGCAAAACCAGAGCTTGGGGGATAAATTTTTTGGGTATCCAAACCTGAGTTTATTTTGGATGTGAAGATTCAACATCCATATTTGTTCCTTTTTTGCCATCGGTATATTCTTGTAGGTATTGTTCTCGCAGTTGCAGTGGCGGTTCAAAGGACTAAAAATGTGCGCGTGAGTTATTTGGATCATTTATTGCAACGTTGTGATAAGAGGGGGCTTTCTCACCCCTGTCTTCTCTCATTCTACTGTGCCAGACAAACTTGCAAAGTAGTGTGTGCCAGTCACATACAGAGGAGGTCGACGGTGGTCATGGTGGAAGGTCATCTGATGCATGAAACCCTAAACCCTGAATGATTCAGTCGAAGCTCCCAATAATTTACCATCATTTGCACCTATTATGTTAGAGGACTTCTAACATTGAATTTTATTTATGTCTATGTTACATACATAGAATGGATAAAATCTGAATTTTCTTCCTGCAATTTTTGAATTTAAAAGGAAATAAGAAAAAGAAATCTCAACAAACTTTAATGAATACATGAAGATTTATGGATTAGGCGTTCGATATTTTGTCAATCAAGACGATACCATTGGAATGATAAGATAAATATAAATTTAACTCCATTAATTTACTTAGGCTACCATTACACTTCGTGCAAAATAGTATTTTTCATAGAAGAGATTTTCTTGAGATAAATGTTAACGATGAGTCTCTTAACAATGAGATGTTAGGCCGGAAACTAGTGAGAGTATCACTAGTAAATGCATTATAAAGAGAGAAGTTAACCATTGTAAAGAAGGTAGAGGTGTATCCTTTGAATATTTCTTGTCACGACAAAGCGAAATATCTACACTTCTATATATGTGTTTATATTATCTTAACAAATATAAATATCTTTTATGTTTTATATATGTATTTATAGTATATTAACAAATTAAAAAAGGGAGTGCAAATCTGTTTAAGGTGTCAAAGTTTAGAGAATTGTGTTTTTATCTCTAACCATTTATGATACAATAGGTTTGATATGATTTGTGTTAGTTTAAATGATTCTCAATAAAATTTGAACTTGATTTATGATAGATTAAGTTTGATATGTTTTATGCTATTTTAAATGATTATCAATAAAATTTGAATTTCACTTTGTGAGAGATTATACAATTTCAGTTTTATTGAGAAGAGAGAATATATATATATGGGCGAGTGAAAAAAGTTGGTGGACGATAAAGTAGCAATGAGGTGAGAATGAAAGTGTGCACGTTCGTTATGTGAAAGATTCAGAAAACCCTGAACCTCCACTAAGTGAGCCATGTAGGGATGTTCTCGGGAACACATGTGAGTTCTCAAGAACTCATATGAATTCCTAAGAAAAATGTGTTCAGGAATGCACACATGTTCCTAATTGTTTTTGACAAAAATAATGTGCACGCTTTAGGAAGGTGTGTGTGTGTTATTAGAAATGGGAAGTGTTCATGTTAATACAAAAATCCCCCTCTCTCTTTCTCTCTCTTCCACCTTCTTCCATGCCTTTCCTTCCCTCCTTATATTCCCCCCTTTCCATCCCTCCCTCTCTCTCTCTCTCTCTCTCTCCCCCTCTCCCTTGCTCTTTATATTCCCCCCTCTCTCTCTCCCTCTCCCTTTCTGTCTGTCCCCTCTTCCTCTCTCTTCCTGTCTCCATCTCTCTCTCTCCCTCATTGTTCCCCCTTCTCTCTCCCTTTCTCTCCTCCCCCTCTTCCTTGATCCTCTTGTCTCCATTTCTCTCTCCCCCATTGTTCCCCCTTCTCTCTCTCTCTACCCCTCTCACTCTCTATGTATTCCCTCAACCTTATCTCTCTCTCTCTCTCTCTCTCTCTCTCTCTCTCTCTCTCTAGTGCGCGCATGTGCGCTTTCTCTCCCACTTTCTCTTTCCTTCACTATTTCCCTCTCTCTTTCCCCCTTGCCCTCTTTACCTCTCTATAACACTATCTCTTCAACTCTCTCTCCCAATATCTCTCTCCCAATTTCTCCCTCTCCCTCCCTCCTACTCTCTTTCTCTCTCTCTCTCTACCCCTCTCACTCTCTATGTATTCCCTCAACCTTATCTCTCTCTCTCTCTCTCTCTCTCTCTCTCTCTCTCTCTCTAGTGCGCGCATGTGCGCTTTCTCTCCCACTTTCTCTTTCCTTCACTATTTCCCTCTCTCTTTCCCCCTTGCCCTCTTTACCTCTCTATAACACTATCTCTTCAACTCTCTCTCCCAATATCTCTCTCCCAATTTCTCCCTCTCCCTCCCTCCTACTCTCTTTCTCTCTCTCTCTCTCTCCCTATTGCTTTCTCAATCTCTCCCCTCCTTCCCCCCCTCTCTCTCTCCCCTTCATCTACCCCTCTCCCCCTCACTCAGTATCGACATCCTTATCCCTTTATATATCTCCCTCCCAACATGTCCCTCTCCCCTTCTCTCACTCTACCCCTCTCTCCCTCCCTCTCTATATCTTCCCCTCTCTCTCTCTCTCTCACTTTGTCACTCACTTTCTTTCTCCCCATCTTACTCTCTCTCTTTCCCTCTTGATCCAAATTATTTTGAGAAAATGAAATGAAGGTGGAGATATAACAATTAAAATACATGGATATTGCAATAAACACAAAGATACAGTAATGATTTTTTTTTATTAATGAGATAAATGTACAGAAACTGTAAAACTAGAGAGTGAATAAACTCGCTAGAATGGTGGAAGCTTATCTCTAAGAAGAGATGTGATGGCTAAGATCATTCGAAAGAATATGATGATGTTTAAAATGAGGATCTAAAGTCATTTTTAACATAAGGAATATAAAAAAACCTAACCCCAGAAGATGAAACGCCAAAAGGTTTGTGGACCCCAATGGGGGTAGTTGATACGTCAAGTTCCCTAGGGCGTAACTTTTCCATATGATGTCCATTTTATTCATTCGATACCTCGTCGAAAAGGTATATATGAGAAGTACAAATTCTGTCAGGATTTATGGAATTCTATTGGAAACCTTGGCCCCCTAAAATTCAAAACAAAATTCCATTTAGGGCCTCAAAACGACCCCAAACATTTGGGAATGGAAAAACTATAAAACAACAGCCAAAATGGAAAATTGTTCTTTGAGCTAGTGGAATGGGTGGGTGGCCACCGATATCCATCTGTATCATTCCTCTCCCCTTAGGAAGAAATTTTCCCCAATGTGTCAAGTTCCCGTGGAATATGGGGAAGATTTTGTTGAATATGAACCTTGGTGAGTTGCTTGCCTTGTTGCAGACATTGTCCTTCTTAACTTGTTGAAGGTTGTCATCAACATGTTGCTAGAGGGGTTGGATTCATTCAACCAATATAGTTGCATGATATTCCTGAGTGTGGGAGGAATCTGTCAATGAAGATACAACATGAATAATATGAAGGGATATGTTATAAAGTTTCTTGAATGGGTAGTGTGGAGGCACCCCCATAGGTGTAGTAAGAATACAGTTCCTCTCTTCTAAAATATTTTCGATCTCGTTTTGTTGAATATAAAGGTCTTGGGCTGAAGCTATAATGGTTGCAATGTCCTTCTGTTTTCCTTATGACTGGATAGTGACGAGGATAAACTTTGTGGTATGAGATATTACTTTGCGACACTGTTTTTTCATGACAATAGTCAGAACTACTGTTGATACCCTATAGAGTTGGCCCCCTAAAGTAATAATGACACTACATGGTCGAGAGTCATAAATAGCATGATGCTTCCACATATATGGTTGGCCTAAAAGAACATCATTGACTTCCAATGGGGAAACATCACATAGTACCCCATCCTTGAAGGTCTTGATGTCATAGGTCAGGTGACACTATTGGCTGACACAAAGATATATTCCCTGGTCAAGCCACCCAATGTTGTATGGTTGCGAGTGTGGTGTTGTTGGAAAATAAAACTGCTTGACGATCTTTGCTGAGATGAGGTTCTTCTGGATTTTTCTATCAAAAAAAATGTAGCGGGGTCCCTTTCACCCACATCTATGAATGCAAGAGGCACTCCCCCTCCTCAAGATCCTCTGGTTCTTCTGGTTGGATTGTTGCAGTAACTACCATAGTCATGGGTTCAACTTCAATTCTTTATCTCCTTTTATTGTTTTTTGAATCATAGTCTGAGTCGAGGTTTAAATTGTTTTCTTTGAGCTCAACCACCAATGACTATTTTTAGTGACATTCATCGATGTTGTGCTAAGGGATTTTATGGAAGTCAAACCACTTCCTAGTGTCCTTCTTTTTCTTCCCATTTCTCTTCTTTTCATGTGGTTTGGACTGGTTTTCTTCAGGTTGGTTGTTCTTTGATTTAGGGTTTCCTTTACCATACTCTCATTGTTTCAAATTTGCAGACCCAAATTTTGGATTGTTCTAGTTCTTAAATTTATTCTCGATTTTGAAAACATATCAATAAGCTACAACCAGTGATGAGATATCCAGAAACTCTATTTCAGTTTGGATGTACCTGTGTAGAGTTCTATAGTATTTTAGAACCAAATGTCGCTTAGAGTCTTTGATACCAAGCTTGGTGCGCAAGGTATGGAATGTATTTGTGAACTCCAACACTGTTTGTCCCCTCTCTTGATGTAGTGTGGTCCATCGCATGTACTAGTCATCATAGTTTCCCACAGGGTAATATTTCTTCTTGATTGCATCCATAAAAAAATCTCAAGTGGAATCAACCCCAAATATTCGAGACTCCTCTATGGAATTTTTCTCCCAATAAGTTTCCCACCAATGTTTGACATGGGGGAGAGACTTAAGGAGCACAAAGGTGATATTTTCTCTATCGGAAAAATTGTGAACAAAGAATGAACCTTCTAGCAAATTTAACCATTTTTCCAAAGCATCTGCATCTACATCAACTTCAAATATGGGAATATCAAAATTAAATTTTACCTTGAATGGGGAAGCGTCTCCAAAGTGAATTCTTGAAGAAGACGCACCTAATTTTGTCAGAAATCGTTGAAGGATTTGGGAAAAAATCTCCAACATCTTGTTCCTCTGTTGTACGAGGGATTTCGTGAGAAACGGCTTGATGGAACCTTGTAATCCGTCGTTCCTCTTCTCTTCTGCCATGGGAGGCCTCTTACGCTAGTGGGATATGTTTTCCTCAAGAGAAACTATCTCAAGACCCAACTCTCTATACCTTAACCTTGTCTAGTACATGCACAAAGAAACAAAGAGTAGCCTACTCTTATACCACTGATCGAGATTATTTTGAGAAAAAAAAATGAAGGTGGAGATATAACAATGAAATATACAGATATATTAGAATAAACAAAAAGATACACTAAAGAACAATTTTTATTAATGAGAGAAATGTACAAAAACTGTAAAAATACAAACTGAATAAACTCGCTAGAATGGTGGCAACTTATCTCTTAGAAGAGATGTGATGACTACGCTCATTCGCAAGAATATGATGATTTTTACAATGAGTCTCCAAAGGTATTTTTAACATAAGGAAAATAAAAAACCCTAACTCGAGAACATGAAACTCCAAAAGGTTTGCGGGCCCCAATGGGGGTAGTTGATATGTCAAGTTCTCGAGGGCATAATGTTTGCATACAATCTTTGTTTGGGGCATTTGATACCTTGTCAGAAAGGTCTATATGAGAAGTAAAACTTTCATTAGGGATCATAGCATGAAATTGGAAACCCCTGTCCCCCCAAAAGTCCAAAAACATGTAATTTAGGGCCTCAAAACAACCCCGAAAGTTTGGGACTCGAAAAGATCTAAAAACACTACCAAATTTGAAAATTATTCTTTGAGCTAGTGGAATAGGTGGGTGGCCACTGACATCCATCTGGATCACCTCTCTCCCTCTTCCCCCCCCCCCC
>ML778145.1:343623-358312 GCA_009831015.1 Picea engelmannii | reverse complement strand
GAGAGAGAGAGAGAGAGAGAGAGAGAGAGAGATGGAATGAAAGAGAGAGAAAGATATATATGTAAAGAGACAGAAGGGAGGAATAGAGAGAAGGATATAGGTAGAGAGTAAGAGGGATAGAGAATGAGGGTCCTAGAGAGGGAGAGAGAGAGGAGGAAGAATGGGGCGAAGAAGGAGAGGGAAAGAGAGAGAGAGGGATAGAGTGTTAGAGGGTGGGAGAGAGATGGAGATAAAGAGAAGGGGAAGGAAAAGATATATATAGAGAAAGAGAGAGGGGAGAGAGAAATATGGGTATTTAAGAAGGAATGGGGAGGGGGGTAGAGGGAGACTGTGGCATAGAGAAGAGAAAGAAATATAGTGGGAGGGGTGGTGAGAGAGAGGGAGAAGGGAGAGAAATATAAGGTGGGATAGAGAGGGAGAGAGAGTGTTCAAGGGTGGGGAGAGAGGGATATGGAGGGTGAGGGAGGGGGGGAAGAATAATGGGGGAGAGACAAAGGGAAAGAGGTAGAGATAAACATAGGGGGAGATAAAGAAGGAGGGGGAGATAGAAAGAAACTGAGGAAGTGAGAGAGAGAGGCTGAAGAGAGAGTGAAAGATAATGGGGGTGATGTAGAGAGGGGTAAAGTGAGATAGCGGGAGAGAGAGGATGAGTGAGGGTTTGAGAGAGAGATAGAGGTTGGGAGGGAGAGAAAGAGGGTGATAAAAAGAGAGAGTGAGGGGGATAGAGGGATAAATGTAGAAGAGAGAGAGAGGGAAGGTGATCCGGATTTTATGATCAGAATGAAATGACTACAGATTATTACCAGATGCTTAACACAGAATAATAGAGATACACTAAAACTAGCTTTCTATTCAATAAGGAAATAAGCTGAAACTGTAAAATGCAGCGGAAAACAAGCTTGCTGGAATGGTGGAAGCTTATCTCTAAGAAGAGATGTGACGGTTGTGCTCATTTGCAAGAAGATTATTACAATGAGGCTCTCAAGGACGTTTTACAATAAACAGGAGTTTAAAAAACCCTAAACATCCAAAAACCTAACCCTAGGAGATGAAGTGCCAAAAGTCATGTGGGCCCTGTTTGGATAAGTTAGTACATCAACTTCCCGGGGTCGTAACTTTTGCATATGATCTCCGTTTTAGGCATATGATAGCCCATTGGAAATATCTATCTGAGGAATACAACATTTGCACAAAATTTCATGGTGAAAATTGACAACTACAACATACCCCAAAAACATCATTTAGGGCCTCAAAATGGCTCCAGAAGTTCAGGACCCGAAAAACTGCTAAAAATAGTAAATTATCAAAATTGTGAGAAAGTTGTTTTGAGCCAGCTGGAAAAGGTGGGTGGCCACCGATATCCACCTGGATCAATAATCCATCCTTAGGAAGCAATGGTCTCCATTGTGTTGAGTTCCCCCATCAGATGAGGAAATTTCTGTTGAATTTGGCCTCGGGTGAGCCACTTGCCTTGGTGCAGGAGCTGCCCTACTTTGACGACTCGATAAAGCTGGATCCTTTGTTGTTGAGTTCCCTGGATCTGCGTGTCCACAATCTGATCACTGGATTCCTGTTGTATGCAGTCAGGGTTGATCTTTGTTGGTGTCAGTTGTTTTGCTACGTCTGAGGTGTCCAATAATGGTGGGAAATACGGCCGAAGGAGGTCCACGTTGAACAATGGGTGCAGGCCAAGGAAAGGAGGAATGTTGAGCACAAAATAATTATCCCGCACAGCCTTGGTGATGGTGTATGACCCATAACAGAGTGGGAGAAGCTTCTGATGGGATCCTATAAGGGGTTCTTTCTACAGGTGCAACCAAACTTTGTCGCCCACCTGAAACTTATGTGGAACCCGATGTTGATCATGGCGTTGCTTGTACTTGTCATTGGACTTTTGTAGGATATCCTGAACCTGTTGGTGGATGTGATGGATCCTCTCAATGAACCAAGTGGCTTTGTCAGCCTCAATTGGAGGAGGAGAGGAGTCAGTCGAGGTGACTGCAAGGGGAAGTGCAAGATCTATGGGACCCAATGGTTGGAATCCCAACCCCACCTGAAAGGGGTTGTGGCCGGTTGAGCTATGTAGGGCTCAGTTGTAGTTATGCTGGACATAGGGAAGACTCTCATCCCATGTGCGAGGGTGCTTGGAATTATATATGCACATGATATGCACGATCATTCAATTTACGACCTCGGTTTGGCCATCTATCTGGGGGTGGAACGTCATGGATTTGGTGATCTTGGTGTCCAGCAGTGACCAGAGGCTCGACCTGAATGTGATGAGAAATCAATTGTCCCGATATGAGACAATGGTTTGTGGGATTCCAAAATGTACCCAGACCCGTTCAAAGAAGATCTTTGCAGTGGCTTCTACTGTGATTCTCTTCTGCAAGCAACCAGAATCGCCATCTTGGAAAAGAAATCAACAACCACAAAAACACAGTCATTTCCCCGCTTGGTGGATGGGAGGATTGACATGTAGTCCATAGAGATGGATTCCCATGGCCTCTCAGGAGTAGGAAGAGGGGTTTACAGGCCCTATTTCTTAGTGGTTGGTTTGGAAATAGCGCAGGCAGTACAAGACCTAATATACTTGCTGATCTCCTGTCGAAGTTTCGGCCAATAGAAATGTTTTTGTAGCATTGCCACTGTCTTTTCAACGCCGAAGTGTCCTTCCACACGGCTGTAGTGGGCTTCCCAGATCAGCTTCGCTCGCTCACTTGATGGAACACATATATGGCCCAGTCGGCACAACAACCCATCTTGAAGATGTAAATTATTGATAACTTCCTTTGCACCCAACATTTGGTAGGTGGTGGCGAAGTCCGGGTTTGTCTCATAGAGTTGGGGCCATTCAGAGGTATCATGGCCGCAGGAGTCTAGTACTATGGTGAGTGTCGTGACTAGTGGTTTGTTGAGGCAATCAATGACGCGGTTGGTGCTTCCTGTTTTATACTTGATGTTGAGGTGGAATTGCTGCAAGTATGTGGACCATTTTTGATGGCGGTCATTATGCAGTTTTCCTTGTGTCTGCATGAACTTCAGTGGCTTATGATCAGTGTGGATGATTGTCTCCCTCCCAAGAATGTAATGTCTCCATTGGCGGCAGGATTTCACAATGGAGTACATTTCTTTGTCGTAAGTAGGGTACTTACGAACAACATCTGATAGTGTCGCACTATGATAGGCCATGGGGTGGCCATGCTGTATGAGAATGGCACCCACAACATAGTCTGAAGCATCAGTATCAATATCAAAGGGTTGTTGCAGGTCTGGTAGTGAAAGTACTGGGGTTGAGCACAAGCACTGCTTCAAATCATTGAATTCTTGTTGCTGGGGCTGGCCCCATGCAAATTTCACCTTACCACCACCCCTGGTTATTTGGCTGAGGGCCCATGCAATATGGGAGAATCCCAACACAAACCTGCAGTAGAAATTGGCAAGGCCCAAGAAGATCTGAAGCTCAGTGAGTGTGGTTGGGGCTGGCCAGTCATGGATGACTTGGATCTTGTTTGGATCCACATGTACGCCATGTTGATCAATGATTTAGCCTAGGTAATGGACCTTGTCCATGCCGAAGGAGCATTTTTCCAAGTTTGCGTATAGCTTGTGCTGTCGCAGGGTGTGCAGAACCTGCTCAATATGCTGCAAGTGTTCGGCCCAAGTCTTACTATAAATGAGAATGTCATCCAGATACACCACTAAAAAAGTATTGGTGAATGGTCGTAGGATATCGTTCATCATCCTCATGAAAGTGGCTGGAGAATTTGTCAAACCAAAGGGCATGACCAACCATTCAAAAAGGCCTTCCTTTGGCTTGAAGGCGGTCTTCCATACATCAGTCTGTTCTATCAGGACCTGGTGGTAGCCAGACTTTAGATCAATCTTACTGAAGTATTTGACCCCCATGAGTTGATCAAGGAGGTCGTCGATTCGGGGAATCAGGTATCATTTTCTGACTGTGATTTTATTCAGAGCCCGATAATCAATGCAAAGTCGCCAAGTTCCATCTTTCTTTTGTACTAGCACGATTTGGCTCCCACAAGGTGATGACATGGGATGGATGTGCCCCTTGTGGAGAAATGATTGGATCTGTCTCTTGATCTCCTCATTCTCTAATAGAGAGTGACGATAGACTGGCCCATTGGGCAGTGGTGTGTCAGGGGTCAGATTGATGGGGTGCTTGACCTGACAGTGCAGAGGTACCCCGATAGGTGAGGAGAAGATATATGAGTATTCTTCCATGACCTTATCTACTTGCTTCTACTGTGTGGAGAGGTCGGCTGCAGAGACCCTGGATGTGGCTATGATTTTTCTCTCATTCTGAGAGTGAATCACAAAGAAGACAAACTTCCCCATCTGAGAGATGACCTTCCTGCATTTCTTAGCAGAGATCAAGGAAATAACACTGGGTGGGAATGCCTCGGGTATCCTGTATAATTTCTTGTTCAAAGTAATAATAACACTGCGAGGCCTAGACTCATATACAGCATGACGTTTCCATAAATAAGGGTGGCCCAAAAGAAAGTCACAAACTTCGAGAGGAGAAAAATCACACAATACCTCGTCTTTGAAGGGCTTGATGCCATATGACAGTCGACATTGTTGGTTGACGCGGAGATCACTTCCTTGGCAGAGCCATCCAATGGTGTAGGGTTGTGGGTGCGGCGTTGTCGACAGGGCCAACCGCTTGATGACCTATGCTAAGATGAGGTTCTTTTGGCTACCACTATCAACGATGAAGTGCAGTGGAGTGACTTTTACCCACATCTGTGAATGGAAGAGGCACTCTTCTTCTTCTGGCCCATCTGGTTCACCATGTTGGAGATTGGTGGTAACAATGGTGGCACTGGGTTCTGCGTCAATGATCCGTCTTCCCCTTTCTTGTTCTGACTCATAGTCAGAACCCACATCTGATTCAGAGGTTTTTAGTTCGGCCATCAGCATCTGCTTTGAGCGGCAGTCAACAGTGTTATGCCAAGGGATCTTATAGAAGTCGCACCACTTCACGGTATCTTTCTTTGTCTTTTCGGTGTCCTTCTTTTATTATGGCTTGGATTGGTTGTCTCGATACTGACCATCTTTGCTTTGTCCTTTGTTTTGTGGGTTGGGGCCTCCCTTTCATGGCTTTTGTTGTGAGGGGTTCCCCGGCCTAAATTGTCGTGTCTTTTGTTTGAGCTTCTACTCAATTTTGACGGCATATTGGTAGGCTGCGCCCAAGGATGAGATGTCCAGAAATTCCATTTTGGTCTGGATGTATCTATGCAGAGCACCGCGATACTTGAGAACTAGATGTCACTCTGAATCTTTGATACCCAGCTTGGTGTGCAAGGTACGTAAGATATTTGTGAAATCTGGCACTGCTTGGTCTCTTTCTTTCCGCATTGTGGTCCATTTGGTATATAAGTCATCATAACTTCCGACAGGGTAGTATTGTTCCTTAATATCATCCCTGAAGGATTCCCAGGTGGTTGTGAATGTAAATAATGAGGGTTCCTCTATTTCCTTTTCCTCACAGAAAGTTTCCCACCAATCTTTGACATGGGGAACGACTTTGAGGAGCGCAAAAGTAATATTTTCTCTATTCGAAAAGTTATGGACAACAAAATACCCTTCTAGTGGATTCAACCACTTGTCTACAACATCTATGTCTATCTGACCTTCAAATATAGGAATATCAAAGTTTATTTGTACCTTGAAGGGGGTGGTGCCTCCGCTCGAAGAAGATGGGTCGCCTGTTGGTAGTCGTCGAAGTATTTGCACGAAATTATCCATCATCTCGTTCCTCTGTTGCATGAGGGATTTCTCAATCAACAGTTTGAAAGGATCTCCTTTCCTGTCATATTTATTTTCTCCTTCCATGAGAGGTCGCTTGGGTGTGCGATAGATTTTGTCCTCAAGAGAAACAAGCTCGAGACCTAAGTCTTTGTACTCCGACCTCGTTGGGGACATGCATTAAGACGACAAGGAGAAGGTCACTCTGATACCACTGATCCAGATTTTATGAGCAGAACGAAATGACTACAAATTATTACTAGATTCTTAACACAAAATAACAAAGATACAATAAAACTGGTTTTCTATTCAATAAGGAAATAAGATGAAACTGTAAAATGTAGCGGAAAGCAAGCTTGTTGGAATGGTGGCGGCTTATCTTTGAGAAGAGATGTGATGGATGCACTCATTTGCAAGAAGATGAATACAATGAGGCTCTCAAGGCCTTTTTACAATAAACAGGAGTTTCAAAAACCCTAAACATCCAAAAACCTAACCCTAGGAGATGAAGCGCCAAAAGTCATGTGGGTCCTGTTTGGGTAAGTTAGTACATCAACTTCCCGGGGTCGTAACTTTTGCATACGATCTTTGTTTTAGGCATATGATATCCCATTGGAAATATCTATCTGAGGACTACAACATTTGCACAAAATTTCATACCCCAACATACCCCAAAGACCTATGATGACATTTTGTGACCGCAACGTACCCCAAAAAACATCGTTTAGGGCCTCAAAACGGCTCCAGAAGTTTAGGACCTGAAAAAATGCTAAAAATAGTAAATTATCAAAATTGCGAGAAAGTTGTTTTGAGCCAGCTAGAAAAGGTGGGTGACCACCGATATCCACCTAGATAATAAGGGAAGGGAAGGGAGTGGGAGATATATAGATAGATATATGGAGAGAGAGAGAGAGGTAAAAATAGGAGGGGAGAGGAGGTGATAGAGAGATAGGGAAACAAGGATATAGGGTCAAAAGAAGAGTGGGGGAGAGGAGTGGATTACCCTAATTTTTTTAATATTTTACCAACAAGCGGTTTCATAATTTTTTAATATTTTACCAATAGATGGTTTCATAAATTCTATTAATGGTGTCATCAATTCTAACGCCATATCAAGGAAACATTTAGTGTATCCACCCTTTCACTATGCCAGGAGATCCAGGGAGAGGAATGGATTAGCCAGTCTAGATTATGACATTTATTATATTAGAGGAAGGAACCTAATACTAGGTTTTCCATGGGAGGTAGGTGCCTACTTCAACTTCATTATTATGGATTACATGTATCATATAGGAAGGCCATCTTTCCATGCTATCACAGATTTACTCATTGTCCCCGTGTTTCATTCTCTACATGCACATGATAGTGGAGGACCATGGATGGTGCTGAGAAAATAAAAATCAATGTCGGGCAATTTATCATGGAGACTGATCCAAAAAGTAGTTTGAAGCCGCCCGTGGAGAATTATGGAAATCCCTTCCCCTTTCCCTTCTTCGCATGTCGCTGAATTGGAGGCCAAAGTTGGCATAACTCGATTGCATGTATTAATCAAATCCATTTTTATCCCTACTAAAATTTGTGGAGGTCCCTTTCATGAGTATTGTACTTTAGTTTTTCGAACTTTTGACATTTTGCATGTATTTGTTGACAAGTTCGAAATCTTTGTTCACAGGGCCAAAAACTGAAGGCTGACTAATTCATTTGATTCCAAACATTGACCAAGTTGGAATTTAGTGTTTAAGAGTTTAAAAAAAAACATACGACACATTGACAGATGCAAGAAACTTCCAGATACTCACCCAAGTGGGTTGTTGTCGCGAGATGCCAAAAATGTGTTACTATAGTCTTGAAATTCATAGGATTTACTGTTGCATCTTAAAAAGGGAGGCAAGATTTAAAATAAGTTTACATATTATAATTTAGATCATAATAACAGTAGTAGTAAATACATTCCATGTTAATTATTATTTTTTAAGACTTATTTTAAGTTAATTTTTTGGACGAAATTTCATCAAAGTTTGGTCATAAATGGAAAGATGGATGAAAATGTATATTTCAATTGCTAAATTCAATTAGAAATTCAGAAAGATGGATAGAAAATTTATATTTAGGGGTGTGTGTTTCGATAGCTGATATTCTTTTTCTTTCTTAGTTACCTTTACAATATATCTTTTCTTTTTATAATGTTTGATTTGTAATTTGTTAATTTTTTAATAAAATATATTATTGTAATTTAAATAATAAACTTATAAATTTTGTTAGTCAATGGATAACATAAAATTTGCTTGGGGGAAGCTCAATAGGCAAGTGCTGTGAAAATGAAGTGTTATGAAGTTCCATGAGGTTTCGAGTTCAAATCCCCTAGACTTACCATGTGTGTTGCTTAAGGGGCATCGTGGGCACATAACACGACCACATGTAACACAAGTACGTGTCACCCAATCTAGTTGTGCATTGACTTAAAGGCTACAATCCTGATAACATTTGAGTCGGTTGTGGCAAGTGGAAAAGATAATCTAATTGTGCATTGGCTTAGAGGCTACAATCATAATAACATTTCAGTCGGTCGTGGCAAGTGGAAAATATAGATGATGGTTATATTGTAATCGACTTATTCAACTAAGAATGATTGATCTATTGTATAAGCTTATTAAATTCTATATCTATAGTAGTAGTAAATGGAAATGACAAATAAAGGTTTATATTTTCCTTAACTTATGCAATTTAGAAGAATATATTTGTTATTTAAGCCCATTTAATTCTATCTGCACTAGTAAATGGAAATGATGAATAATAGTTATTATTTTAATAGACTTATGAACTAAGGAGGACCCGAGATTAGGTTCACCTTTACTCAACTTTCCATACAAAATTTAGATGATAATGAAACATTGTTAATTTATGTTAGGTTCAGGCTTATTAATATTATTAATAATAATTTATTAATAACAATATTAATATATAATAATACTTTATTAAATTTATTAATACTAAATTTAATAAAGTATTAGTAATATTTTATACAGCTTGATTGGGCCTAATGGTTAAGAACATGTGTTTCCTCTTAAGAGATCATAGGTTCAAATCCAAAGGGGAGTAAGGTATGTATACCTAAATAGATTATTATTATTATTATTATTAATGTCATTGTCATAATTATAGTTATTAATACTTTATTATTATTATACATAATACATTTATAAATATTAAGTAATAATAATAAAAATAATTAACTTTACTATTAGTTATTATTAATATAAGTAATTAATTATATTATAAATGAGTTCTTTTAAAGTGGACACATAAATTATATTATAAATTATTAATATAAGTGAATGTTTATTAGGGTTTGGGTTTGGGTTAGTAGGGTTAGTGTTGTTAGTATTGTTAAAATTATTAAGGATAATTATTATAGTTATTATTAATATACAAGGGGTATTAATTATTATTATGTAATAATAATAATAATAACTATTAATAGTAAAAATTATAGACATTACAAATATTTTTAATAAAGTATTATGAATACTTTGTTGTTATTATACATGATACATTATTAATTATTAATTATTAAATAATAATAATAGTTAACTATACTATTATTTATTATGAATACACATAATTAGTTATATTATACAAAGGGTGCTTTAAGCATATGTATGCATATTATACATAGATACCCTTTGTATGATAATTATTAATTAATATTAATAATTAACCATGTTAACAATACCGTATTAATAATATACAAAGGTCAAATGGTTATTAGGGTTACTGTTTTAATGATTTAAAAATATAGTTTAATGGGTGTGCAAAATTTATTCTTTTTAGTATATGGTTTTTAATAAAAGTTCTATATGTGTGTGTCTATGTGGAATTTAATGAAAGTTTTGTATGGGTGGGAGACTTATTTAGAACAAGTAAAAATCATCATCTGTTAATTTAAATATGATGTTTTATCAATGTCCTTAGAACAAATATGATTCTAAGTTTCTTTCTATGTAATACATAACATCAGTTCAAAGTTCCTATCTTTGTGAAAAATGGAACACTTTGTTATATTTTCATAAAAAACATGGAGAAAAAATTATTTCCATAATGTGTGGAACATGAACCAACCTTGTCATGTGACAAACATTGTTGTAATATGAAAATCAAAGTCGAAAGTTGTAATATGAGGAACATAGTAATGTTGCAATGTGACCATCATAGCCCTACTTTCGCAATGTGATGAACGTATACCCATCATAGTGTCATCATCATTGTCACATTTTGACAAACATAATATGATCGCAATGTTATGAACCTAGCCCTATTTCCAGAATGTGACAAACATAGCTTTGTTGTCGCAAGGTGACAAAAAATTATTATTGTCACAATGTGATGTGACACATATCCGAACGTCATAATGTTAGAAAAATTTCTAAATGTCACAACATGACAAACATATGCCTCCTCGTCGCAATGGACACAAATATCCTGATGTCATAATGTGAGAAACATTTCTAAATGTCACAATATGACAAACATAACCCACTATAAAAATGTGATAAACCTATTCTAATTCCATAGTGTGATAAGATAAAACACTATGTTGCAATGTGGTGACCATAACATTATGATGTGATGTGTTGAACAAAACTTGAAATGACAACCTAAAGAAGAAAACCTTATCAACATTGAAATGCGACAATAAACCATGGCTGACCACAATAAACATGGTCCAATATGGTTATCCATAATAAACATGGTCTCAATGTCGTAATGTGTCAAAGAATTTCTAACATTGCAATGTGACGAACATATGCGAATGTCACAATGCGACGATCATTGCCCTATCGTGACAATTCAACAAACTATACCCATTGTCGCAATGTCACAAACATTTCATATTATCACTCTATGAAGAATATAACCACATCAACCCAATGTGATTAACATAGCCTCCTCGTCGCAATGTGACAAAAATAGCCTAACATCATAATGTGATAAACATTTCCAAATGTCGCAATGTGAAAAACATAACCCATTGTCGCATTGTTATGTACAAAACCTTATGCTGCAATGTGAAAAACATCGCCCAACATTGCAGTGAGATGACCATTCCGTGACGTCATAATGTGACAAATATAACGCACTTTCAAAATGTGAAAAACCTATTCCAATGTCATAATGTGCTAAACAAAAACCCTACCTTCCAATGTGATGACCATAACCTTATGATGTCATGTTACGAAAAAAACTTTATGTTGCAATTTAACGAGGAAAATTTGATTGACATTGCAATACGATAGTGCCTTATGATGTGATGTGACGAAACAAACTTGATGTTGCAATCTAATGAAGAAAACATTATCAACATTGCAATGCGACAGTAAACCATGGTTAAGCATAATCAACATGGTCCAACATGGTTAGCCATAATAAACATGGTATCTACATCACAATGTGTCAAACATTTCCTACCATCACAATGTGATGAACATATATGAACGTCACAATGCGATGAACCTTTACCTATGGTCACAAATTAACAAAATATCCCCATCATTGCAATGTCACAAACATTTTTTATTGTCTCTATGTGACGAATATAACCTCATCAACCCATAGCGATTAACATTGCCTCCTCGTCGCAATGTGACAGAAATAACCTAACATCATAATGTGAGAAGCATTTTCAAATGTCACAATGTGACAAACATAACCCATTATTACAACGTTATGTACAAAACCTTATGCCACAATGTGAAAAACATCGCCCAACATTGCAATGAGACGACCATTCCCCGACATCGCAATGTGACAATATAAAACATGATGTCAACCTTGGGCATGGTTAACCATAAAAAACCTCAGTCAACCATAATCAACTGCAGTCATGGTCAACCATAGTCAACCATGGTCATGGTCAATTAATGTATTAAAATATTAATACTTTAGTAATGTATTATTACTGTATTACTAATTTAATAATGTATTTATTAAATTATTAGTACTTTAATAATGTATTATTACTTTAATAGTGTATTATTAATGTATTAATAATTTAATATTTTACATTGTCTGTAGGGGTTTGGTCTAGTGGCCAACAAACGTAGTGTTAAGGCCTTCATGCTATTACGCAGGTCACGAGTTCAAACCTCGATTTATTCGTAGGCGTGCTTACAGGTTATTTGATTCTCCCTAGGGGTTAAGCCGACAGGATTCGACCCTGTGTCACGCAAGTACGATACTACCGCCATTGTCGATTCCCCTGGCCATAAAAAAATTTAATATTTTACATTATACATTAACATCATTAAGGTCAATATATTATTACTTTATCAATGTTTTACTATATTAATACTTTAATAATGTATTTATTAATGCATTTAATACATATTATAGGTATGAAATGTATATCATTTTTATTATTGCAATAATGTATTATTAATGTATTAATAGTTTAACAATGTATTAATTAATATTGTATAAATGTATTAATTAATTAATAAGTTACATTATTAATATATCAATTAATTATTACATTACATTAATCATCATTGTAAATTAATACTTTAATTTATACATTACATTAATGTAATAATGTATTGATACTTTATTTATGTATTACTACTATTATTAATGTATTATTTTATTAGTGTATTCATACTTTAGTAATGTATTTATAAAAATATATTAATGTATTAAATATTTAAATGAATACGTTATAGTACACATTGATATGTTAATGTCATTCATAGACATGACCATAAGAAATCATGGTTATAGTCAACCATAACGAGCATAGTAATTTTCAATAAATGTACTAATGTAATAATATTTTAATAATGTATTTATTAATATATTATTGTTTTAAAAATGTATTTCATTATTAGTGTATTAATATTTTAGCAATATATTAATTAATAATGTTTTTATCTATTAATACTTTAATATTTGAAATTATACATTTTTGTATTAATACCTTAATCATGTTTTACTAAATACATTAAGTTCAATGTAACACTATTTTATTAATGTATTTGTATTGTAGTAATGTATTTGTTAGTGCATTTCATTTATTTATCTATTTGTTTCATATATTGTTAATATTTTACGTTATTAGTGTAAAAATATTTTAGCATTTTATTAATTAATAATGTACTAATGTATAAATTAATTGATACATTAATGTATCAAACAATTAATATGTTACTTCATACATTAATGTAAGTTAATACTTTTGTTTATACATTGTATTAATACATTAATGATTGTACCAATCAATTGTCAATGTGTAATGTATTAATATATTATCATTGTATTAATAATTTAATATGTTACATTATACATTAATACAAATTAGTACTTTAATTTATGTTTTAATAATGAATTATTAAATACATTAAGGTTAAGGTCATTGTATTACTACTTTATTAATGTATTACTTTATTAGTGTATTAATATTTTAATAATTTATTGTATTTATTGATGTATGCAATGTATTATTATTTTATTACATTATACACTAATGTAAATGAATACTTTATTTTATACATTATTATTATATATTACATTAATATATTAGTATAATATTTGTATTAATTTAATAATTAATTTACATTATTAGTGTAATAACATCTTAGCATTTTATTAATTAGTAATGTACTAATGTATAAATTAATTGATACGTTAATGTATCAAACAATTAATATGTTTTTCTTTTTTTTTAGACAATAACAGTTATGTTTTTGGTATTAAGAACTGACAAAGCAGTTGTCGGGTGCTGTGACAATAAAAATATTTGTCTTATTGAGACATTTTTTGATAGAGTTCTTGGAACTAGGAAGTAAAACAACAATCTAGTTTATGGACATTCTGGTTAGAAACAAACTATAAGGAAGGAAATAGATTGTATGTAACTAGAATACAACAAGAAAGGTGGCGATGAGATGGAGGGGATGTTGTTGCTTAGTCATTGTCTTGTTTGGTCAGCACCTGGGATCTGGCGAGATTCTTCACTTTGTCTTCAGAATGGACTTGTTGTTTGATGAGCTTCTTAATCTTGGTCATTTCGGACTGCAAGTCTTTCAGTCGCTCCTCCAACGATGGATTTGGCTTGGAGCTTGAAGCCATGAAGTCCTGACTTGAGGCTTGGAGATAATCGCTTATCCTTAGACACAGCTTCAATTTGCTACAGAGAGAAGAGCGTGATATGTGCCTCTTGTTATCCATGATGATAGGGTGGTCACGAGAGTTATGTCGATTCTAAGAGGAATGATCTTTGCTACTGTTGTCAATGTGATGAGACTTGGAGCCAATTTATCGGAGCCTCTGCCAAGTCAGGGCCTTGAGATTCGTAAGATATGGCAAAATATTTGATTCCGTTATTGGGGGTGGGATCTTGAATTCACAAGAAAGTCATTGGGTAAAACTTCTAGCGCCTCTGCCAGCCTTAAGGAATATTGCAAAAAGAAATGGAGCCATCAACAGAGAGGATACTTCTGCTCAGAAGCGTACCATTGTTGGCTTCCAAGTCAACCAAAGCATTTAGCCCCCTTAACACATGGAAGAAGAGAATTTTTTGAAACTTGGAGACCAACATCTTAATTTTAGTGAGCAGATAGGTAAGGTGGACCCATGACAGATTCTTTTTGGAGATCACTTTTTGCAAAGTGACCCTTGAGTCTCCAAAGACGTGATATTTTTTCTTCGAGCCAGCATTAGGCCCTGCCAGAGAGAAAGAGCTTCTGCTCTATTATTGGTATCCTGGCCTAGACCCCAGGGATAGCTCAGGGTCAGATCTCCAACTGGGCTCAATAGCACCCCTGCTCCGCCAGCTGCTCCTGGGTTCCCTTTGGAACCTCCATCAAAGAAGAGGCAGTGGTATTCCAAGGATGACCTCCAATTGATGAAGTCTTTCTTGTCC
>ML778145.1:269302-299947 GCA_009831015.1 Picea engelmannii | reverse complement strand
TTGAAAAAGGTTTTAAATTGTACTTGATACTAATTCACCCCCCTCTTAGTATCAACAAAAGCTAGTTCAATAAAAATAAAATTTCACATCTAGAGATTACATGAGAAACAATGATAACATTACACAGTCTACAAAAGGACAAAACCCAAAGATTAAACTATATCTCATATATTTTCAAAACAATAAGTTCATCATATTGTCCAAGAGGAATTCATAGAACAATAACTCGCCGGTATTGAAAGAGAACTTTTGGATGTCCTATATAACGCTRCTCCAACAACCTATATGTTAAGATAAACATATAGAATACGGTTGTATATTTCTAATATTGTGACAGTGTGAGGATAAAAATCACTTTGACTCATAATTTAAATCTTATTTAAAATGCAGAAAGAACAACCTTAAAATCATGATCATTAGTGAAGATATAATAGATTAATCGACAATAAGAAAAATCTCAATTGAACAATTATATCTTTACAAATATGAATTACATGAATAAACTCAATATATTACAAGATTTGTATCAAAATAATCCAATCACCATCAAAATAATTGGGATAACAGATCTTAAAGATTGAAAAAATTAATACATAAATGATAACAATTAACCATGTATTGATAAAACAGACTAAAGCTAATTTAAATCAATCCATAATAAATTACTCAAATAATATGAAGATATTATAATGAAAACAAAACCATTTTACTCATGGGACAAAATCCATTAAGCAATATGGAATTTCATATTCTTCCTCGAAAATATTGGTGCATTCTTTGAAATCTCCAGCTATCAGTTACTCCTTTTGAAAAGAAAAAGTTTCCAAAACAAATAATATACAAAAATGAAAGGATAAAAATCCTTCTCTGAGTTTCTTTGGTTCTCTTGGTCTCCGAACTCTCATATATTTATGCAATGGATGAACAATCTGGGCGTCACTAGTAATTTTCGGCACCTAAAATTTTCCTCGTAAAGAGACAAAAATATCTCTCAAATTATGCATTTGTTTGGGAAACATCTTGCTTGTAAGCTAAATCGGTCCATTCTTCAGATGGGTTTTCAACCGTTTCTTCATATTCCTTATGGTTGTTGGATTTACTTCAAACACACCTAGGATTTATTTTTCCTAAGTTTATTCCTTGTTTATTAGTCATAACTAGTCATTATCCAGTCTCCTATATTTTAGGGGAGAATATTCCACTCGAAGAATATTCTCTTTCAGTTGACACTTCAGTTTGACTAGTTGAGTTGTGTTTAGATGTTGCATTGGTTTTGTCACCATGCAAGATTGGGATCATCACCAACTCAGTACTCTTTGTTCAGTTAGTTAACTGAAGACTAGTTGACTAGTTAACTCAGCTAGGTGGCAGTTCACTCCCGTGACTGCCTGAGAGACTAGACTAGGTAGCAGTTTACTCTTGTAACTATTCGTGTGTGTCCAGATCAATCTAGACCACCATTATGGATCATTAGTTACTCATGTATCCTATATCTATTGTAAATTATTCAATCTTTGAGTGTGGAATATGGATAATGAGAATTCTTTCATTCTTTCTATCTTGCTTCTTCTTTCTTAATTTCTCTCTGCAAATGTGTGTAGTATTTTCTAGATAGAACTATTCTGTGCAGTCTCAACACATTTACATGGTATCATAGCTGATGGATTACTAAGCAGAAGTTACACAAAATCATTTTTTGCAGGTACTGAAGATTGAAGACAACAAAAAGATGGATTATTCGTCGGAAATACTTCTCACGCCTCATAACTATTTGGAGTGGAAGAAAAAGATTCTAATTCTTCTTAGAAGTAGAGGATTATACCAAATAACCATGGAAATGGAAGTAGAGCCTGATTTTGTCGATGAGAAAAATGACTTTCTCAATAGATAAGATATGGCCATAGGAAGTATTGGCATGTCTGTTTCTCCCAAACTTTTCCATCAAGTATATGAAGAATCACAAGGATTAACTCCAACTGAATTATGGACCATATTGGAGGTTCTATTTGGGAATAAATAATATTGTTAAGATTTCATGCAGGAGGTCGAACAGATAGAGCCAAAAGAGAAGCCATCAGAAGATCAAGCCTCTTATTATGAAGAGTCTTCTACAAACGTTTTTGCAGAAATTTATATTCCATTAATTGAATATGATGTCTACTTCATTTCAGATTTATTTTTTGAAATTCATTTGGAGGATATATGACATGCATCTCAGCAGTCACATACAAACACTTTTGCATGCACCATGCATGCATCTTAGGAGACAAAAGGTGAGACGTGCACATCAGATGCCATTATGATATTTTCTGAGAAACATTTGCAGAAAAAAATTGGATATTTGAACTCCTCTCGCGAAAATATCCAATTTAAAAAAAACAATCGTCCAAAACGAAGTCTGAGAACTGAAGTTATGATCTTTTCAAAATCAACAAAATTTCAACATTTTTTTGGAAACGACTGGACGGTTGTCAAAATTTCATCCAAAATTTATTTGGATATTATTCATTACAGGAAGATAAAGTGGATATGTGTGGAAATATCAATGATTCATATACTTCATCAGATCCATGCAAACATCTACATCTTCAACAAAATATTCAAAGAGCACAAACTTGCACAGTTGCGAGGTCTTCTTGGAGTGAACGACATGGTTGCTTAGCAACTTCTTTTTTGTTCCTTCTCATTTTTTATTTTATGCATTGTAATTTGAGGGGGGGTTTTGTTCCCATGATTTTTTCCCTCTTTCCTCGTTTATTTTAGTGTATCTTTTGTATTTGGGTACCTAACATGGCCTCATAGCTGGGACCCATTCTTTATTTTCACCATAGTGATGCTCAGGGGAGAATATTCCACCTGGATAATATTCTTTTTCAGTTGACACTTCAGTTTGACTAAAGGAGTTGACTTTAGATGTTGCATTGGTTTTCTCACCATGCAACATTGGGATCATCACCAACTCACTACTCTTTGTTCAGTTAGTTAATTGAAGACTAGTTAACTAGTTAACTCAACTAGGTGGTAGTTCACTCCTGTAACTACCTAAGAGACTAGACTAGGTGTCAGTTTACTCTTGTAACTGTTGGTGTGTGTCCAGATCAATCTAGACCACCACTATGGCTCATTATTTACTCATGTGTCCTATATATATTTTAAATCATTCACTCTTTGAGTGTGGAATAAGGTTAATGAGAATTCTTCCATTCTTTCTATCTTTCTTCTTCTTTCTGAATTTCTCTCTGCAAATGTGTGTAGTATTTTCTAGCTAGATCTATTATGTGCAGGTTCAACACATTTACAAAGGTTTGGATGAAATCAGTCCCTCAACATCATATGTATGTTATGACGCAATACCCTACCTTAGCGGGGTCTGCGGAACTCCCGATCTTTGGATCTTTGAATTCCTTTGAGTTGAAATGTCTCCTTGGTTCCCGCTGGAACCTTCACAAATATGACCACAGGTCCTTTTTTTATGAACTTCGTCACGGGAACAAGCACTAGGAACAAGTCTCCATTCTACGTAACCACTACTGATGACCACGAGACTAACCAAAGGTGCTATATTGTTCACAATTTCGGGTATCCTTCTGTGATCCGCCCGAGTCACCTGAAACTCGAACCTCTGAACTCTCGAACTCCAAGTTGGGGACTAATGAGTGTTAGATCCTCCTTTTTTCTTCCATCGATGGGACCTCACGCTGTGGCCTAGGGCCCAAATTTCGAGTGCTATGGGACTTCGCGACTCATGAATCCACAACACAACTCTTCTCCCTTTTCCCAAAGTTTGAGATTGTGACTTCCTCGCCACAAATAAATGGTCCTGATCCTCCCACAATTCGATGGTCCATATTATTTCTTACGAAGTCGGGACTTCACGACTCGCGAATGAAAGTATGGATATTCCCTTCGAACCTCTAACCTTGAATCCTGACTTCTAAACGTCTCCTTCCCATGGAAGGAGTCAATGGCTCGATCTTCCCTTCGATCAATGACTACTATCTCTCTTAATCTTTTGGGTGTTGAGTGATTCTCACCCTTAAACTTCTCGTAGGTCTATGCGATCCAACAACCCATAGAACTCATCTCTTCTCCCTTAGGTAATTTTCGTCGTCCATTCAGGCTCTCGATAGTTCCTTGCCAAATAGATTGGTGTCCTCCCTTCTGAGCTTGATTTCTGCGAGGTGACTTCATCCCTCATCATTCCTTTGAACTTTTCCCAAGTCTCTATCCTTCCTAAGCTTGATTCTTCCTACAAACTCTGGTATTCTAAGGAATGTTGCATGCACTCCTTGCGGCTTTCAAGATAATCTCTGATTATCTTAAAAATCTGACTCTATTCCCTCCTTGTGACATAAGTTCTTCAACTGCTCATTTGGGTTGGAAAAGGTTTAAGGTTATCCTCAGCCTATGCACACCTTGCATGACTCTATGCTATAATTTCACTTCTACTGGTAAAAGACCAACTCTACCTCTGTTGAGCTCTTCTGATGTAAAACTCTAAAATCTCGTCGACGCACTCCTTGCGGCCTTCCACTGCACTCCTTACAGGAATTCTTAGGAAGAGAAACAATTGAAGCTTATACTGTCCCTCTCACATACTTCATACATTCAACATGAAATCACATATACTCACAAAGCATTGAAACAAATGCATAACAGAGACTGAAAACAAACCGTAAAGATACCATTGAAGAGATTCATACAAAAACCAGAGTACACCATGAAGTTGTATTAAAGCATTCTTATGTTAATTCAAGTGCTTCTGAACATGGGTTCAATAGAAGAAACTATCTGCTCATACAAATTCTACAATATTTGTTCTTCTCTTCTCTCCCATGCTCTCTATCTCTCTTACAACTACAATGAGAATGACACAATACATGTGAGGGAGTATTATTGATTTTTTCCCTCCTACAACCTTAAGATATCTTATCAAATTAAAGACTACATCTACTTTACATTCAATTACAATAAATGCCTACAACCGACAGATGAGAGAAACACTCAAGATCTGTGTTACAATCCCCAAAAAATTAAAAGCAATGACATCCTTCCAGTTACTACATTAATGGTACTTATTTTGAAATTCAAAATATCTTCAAAATGCACGCTGGTGTATATCCAGTTGTCCTCCACTTGCGCTTGCTGGCCATGCTCCTACATCATAGTCCTCTGGCTGAAAAATTCATGATTTCCTGTCCATGAGCTCCGACATTGTCTATCCATGTTTTTTGATATCTTCTTCACTTTCCCAACTGACATCCTCAATTGGGTCTCCTTTCCACTTCACCAAATACTCAAGATATGTCTTTTTCCGGGTTTTCTTGCTAACCCTCTGATCAATGACCTTTTACATCTACAACTTTTCAGCTACAAGAATTTGTTTGACCCATTTAATCTCCTCTTGGTTCTCTAATCCTCTTGCCTCATTTGATCTGTAAGGATACAGATCTTCTACATTGTATATGGGCGATATTCCAACACCATCTGGCAATTCTATCTCATAAGAATTTGCCTCCAATTTTCTTAAAATCTTACATGGCCCTATCTTTTTCATCTTCAGTTTATTATACGTTCCCCTTGTGAACCTTTATTTTTTTAGGTGCAATAAGACTAAATATCCCACTTGGAATTGAATCTCTCTCTTGTGTCGTCTGATCTGCGCTTATATTCCTGGCGAGAACTTTACAACCGCTCTTTGATTTTACTGTGGAGCTCCTGCATTTCTGCTACAAAATCCTCCACTCCAGCACTCTTCAACTTTCTCTGCTCTATGTCTCTCAACATAGATACTCCCCTTGGATACATTACATACATTATATGGAATGGAATATGTCCTGTTCTCTTGTTAGATGAGTCATTATATGAAAATTCCTCTTGCGGTAGAATCTGATCCCACTGATTGTGATGTTTAGTAACCAAACTCCTCAATAAGTCCCCCAAACTTCAATTTACCACCTCAGTCTATCCATCCATATGAGGGTGATATGTTAAGCTAAAATATAAATTCGTTACCATCTTCTTCCATAGTGTCATCCAGAAATGACCAACAAATTAGGTATCTCTGTTTGAGACAATACTCTTGGGTAAACCATGAAGTCGAACAACTTCTTTGAAAAATAGATTTGCAATGTGTGTTGCATCACTGGTTTTCTGACATGGAATGAAATGTGCCATTTTCTAGAATCCATTGACTACCACGAATATGGAATCACAACCTCTCTGTGTTCCTGGCATTCCCAACACAAAATCCATGCTTATCACATCCCACGACCTCTCTGGTATTGGGAATGCTTGATACAATCCTGTATTCGGTCTTTTCCCCTTTCTGTGCTGGAAAACAAGTTGTTTAGTTGCACAAATGTTTTATCATGGAGTAAATGTCCAGCCAATCCCCCACTATGTTTTTCCTTCAAGAGTTTTTCTCTCATAGAGGTCTTCGGGATACACAATTGATTTCCTTTAAAAAAATAGTCCATCCTGAATCAAGTATTCAATCCATTGGCTCCTGTCTCTTAAAACATGATTCTCACATGCTTCGTAAGTGTCCTTGAAAACTGAATCATCTTTGTACATGTACTTAAGGTTATCAAAACCTAAGGTATTCACTCAAAACTCCTGCAGAATCAAACATTTTTTGCTCAGTTCATCAACGACCTTGTTAGCATTTCCATAAATGTGCTTTATAACGAAATTAAAGTTCTTCATAAATTCACTCCATTTTGCATGCTTCTGGTTGAATTTCTCATGTCTGGTTATAAACTGTAAGGCTTGATTGTCGCTATACAAAACGAACTCTTTTGGAGCCAGGTAGTTCCTCTGTCTCTTCAATGCATGTATGATTGCATAAAAATCTTTATCATACATGGAATATTTCATCTTGCTCATATTCAGCTTCTCACTAAAGTATGCAATTGGTCTATGGTCTTGACTCAAGACTGCTCCAATCGTGAATCCACTTGTGTCACATATGACTTGAAATGTCTTACTAAAATCTGGCAAAACCATAACTGGATGTCTAGTTATCTTCTCCTTTAACAACATGAAACTTTTCTACGCTTTCTCTGTCCAATGAAAATATTTATGTCTCTTCTTGACTGTGTCCATCATTGGTGCACAAATTCCAGTAAATTTTCTAATGAACTTCCTGTAAAAACTGGCTAGTCCATGAAATATTTTGATTGCAAAGATATTCCTTGGCAATGCCCATTCTTTTATTGCTTTTAACTTTTCCAGATACTTCGTCAACTCATGCGAAGAGATCACAAAACCAAAATAAATGATTTATGTCTTCATGAAACACCACTTCTTCAGATTTATCAGTAGGTTCTCTTTCTACAAGATCCTCATCACTAGAGTTAAATGTCTCAAATGTTCTTCCTTAGTCTTACTGAAGATCATTATATCATCAAGATACACAATTACAAACTTCCCAATGAAATATTTCAATCCTTTTTTCATTAATCTCATAAAAGTACTTGGTGCATTCGTTAAGCCAAACAACATAAAAAGCCATTCATACAACCCCTCAATCATCTTGAATTTTGTCTTCCATTCATCACCTTCCCTCATCCGAATATGGTGATATCCTCTCTTCATATCAATTTTTGAAAAAAAAATTCCCCACTCAAGTAATCCCTCAAGTCATCTATCTTGGGTAAAGGAAATCTATATCTGATGGTGATTTTGTTGATATCCCTTCATTCTGTAAACATCCTCCATCCACCATACTTATTTGGACTTAACACTGTTGGCACAATGCATGGGATCAAGATTTCTCTAATCAAACCCGTGTCCATAAAATCCCAGACTTGCTTCTTGGCTTCTTCATTCTCCTACGGTGTCAATTTGTACACTTATTTGTTTGGAAAACTCGCTCCTGGTATAAGGTCAATATGATGGCTTATACTTTTGATGGGTGGCAACGAACAAGGMAAATCGTCCACCACTATATCAACAAAATTCTCTAGTAGTTCCTGAATTTCCTTAGGTAGATCATCTATTGAGGTATTTTTCAAGATGACTCAGGTTTCCTCACCACAACAAACTACATGTCTTGATGTTTCTTGACTTCATCCAGAAGTTTCTTCCCACTAATGAGAAGTATAGTATTTCATGCTTCTGCTTTCGCCTTCATGTCCTCAATTGGTAGCAACATATGCGTCCTACCATTCTTTTCCAAGGTATAGGTGTTCTTTCTCCCATCATGAATAACACTTTTGTCATATTCTCACGGCCTCCCCAACAAAAGATGACATAAATCCATGGGAATAACATCACATAAGATCTCATATCTATAACCCCCTATCTTAAATTCAATCAAACATTGTTTAGTGACAGTTACCTTATGTCCTTTTTGCAACCACGAAACTTTATATGAGCTCAGATGTGCAAATGTCTCCAATTCCATCTTCTCCACCATCTATGTGGATACTATATTATCTGTTCTTCCACTAATCACCTTGCATACCCTATCCTTGGCCTTGCAAGCAGTCCTAATTTTTTTTTTCCTCTGGACTGGATTCTCCACCTCCTTCTCTAGCTTAAAGAGATTTTTTCTCATCATTAAGGACATTCCGACTTCTACATATTCTACCTCAACATTTTTCCTTTGCGCTTTTGAAATGTGAGGTTCACCTCCTCCATCCCTTTTTCTATCGGGACATTCCCAAGATTTCTGTCTGACCTTTCCACAAACAAAACACTTTATTTCACCTCCTTTGCATGTTCCTCTTTTTCTTTCTCAAGGAAAAGTGTTCATATCAACATATTGTCTTCTTTGCAAACTTCCTCCTCTTTCTGGGTGATTATGAGGTTTTTTTTCTTCATCCTTGGGCTTCTGTACTCTGTCTTGCGCAATTTATTTGCCTCTTCTCTGACTTCTGCCCCTGCCCTTTGACCTTGCTTTTGGGCCAATTTCTCTTCCTCTTTCAGAGAAACCTCGTAAACATCTTCCACATTTCTAATTGTCATCATTCCCATCTCATCCTGAATCTCATATCTTAGGCCATTCATATATCTAGTGAACTTTTCATCATCATTCTCATGATGACCAACTCTGATGTTTATCCTATAAAATCCCTCACTGTATTCCTTCACTGTCATCCCTTTCTGTCTCAAATTCTATATTCTCTTAAATAGATTGATTGGATAATCCCTGGGTATGAATTTGGATTTCATCTTCGCTACCATTCTATCCCAGATTTGAATTCTTTGTTTTCCTTTGCAATGCTTGTCTGCCTACAGTTCATCCCACCACAATGCTCCATGTCCTTTCAATCTAGTGACTGTGTTTTACTTTCTTGTCTTCTTCGATATATTGATAATCGAAATATTTATCCAGAGCTCTAAACCAATCTAGAAGCTCCTCAACCTCCAAATTTCCTTCATACACAGGGATATCCATTTTTTATTTGGCACCTATTCTTGCAACTTTTTAAAATAAATCTTCCGCTGCAACATCTTCGACTACAAATTCTTCTTCGAATCCTTCTTCGTTCTCACTTTCAACGTCACTGATATCTCCAGTATCATGTGTTTGTCTCTGTTTTGTCTCCATAGCATCTAACTGAGCATAAAGTTCTCTCATTTCCCTTTCCACAACTGGATCGGGCATCGATCTTTCTTGACATCTTCTTGGAAGCATTTCTTTAATATTTCCACCCAAAATTCAAATAACAACTTTCCCTCTATCTTCCCCCTACATAAAATAATAGTTATAATCTCTGATACCACCAGACGTAGTGCCCTACCTCAACAGAGTCTGTTGACCTCTCAGTCTATGGATCTTCAAATTCCTTTGAACCAAAATGGCTCCTTGGTTCTCATTGGAACCTTCACAAATATGACCACATGTCCTTTTTTTACGAATTCTGGTATCCAATCAAGCACTGGGCTCAAGTATCCACTCTACGTAACCATTGGTGATGACCATGACCCTAAATAAAGGTGCTACGTACTTCATGATTTTAGGTATTCTGTTGTGATTTGCCTGACTCACCTAAGCCCTGAACCTCCGAACTCTCGAACTCTGAGTTGGGGCCTAATGAGCGTTATCTCATCCTTTTCTATTCCATCGATGGGACCTCACATTGTGGCCTGGGGCCTAGCTTCCTAGTGCTACGAGACTTCGTGACTCATGAATCCACGACACAACTCTTATCCCTTTTCCCGAAGTCTGAGCTTGCGACTTCCTCGCCACAAATCAACGGTCCTGAGCCTCCCACAATCTGATGGTCCATATTCTTTCTTATAAATTCAGGACTTTGCGACTCACAAATAGGAGTATGGATATTCCCTTCGAACCTCCAACCCTCGACTCTTAAGTTCTAGAAGTTTCCTTCCCATAGAAGGAATCAACGACTCGATCTTCCCTCTGGTCAACGACTTCTATCTCTCCTGAGATTTTGGGTGTTGAGTGATTCTCACCCTTAACCTTCTCGTAGGTCTACATGATCCGATGACCCACGGAAATCGTCTCTTATCCCTCAGGTAATTTTTGTCATCCATTCAGGCTCTCGATAGTTCCTTGCCAAATAGATTGGCATCCACCCTTCTGAGATTGATTTCTATGAGGAGATTACAACCCTCATCCTTCCTTTGAACTTTTTGCAATTCTCTATCCTTCCTGAGCTTGATTCTTCCTACAAACTCTAGGATTATAAGGAATCCTGCATGCACTCCATGTGGCTTTCACAATAATCTATGATTATCTTACAACTCTGACTCTATGCCCTCCTTGTGATAGAATTTCCTCAACCGCTCACTTGGATTGGAAACATTTAAGGTTCTCCTCATCCTGCGCACAACTTGCATGAATCTGTGGTATACTTGCACTTCTACTCGTACAATACCAACTCTACCTCTCCTGATCTCTTTTGAGGTAAAACTCATAAATCTTGTAGATTCACTCCTTGTAGACTTCCACTGCACTCCTTGCAGGAATTCTTTGGAAGATAAACAATTGAAACTTATACCCTCCCTCTCAGGGACTGCATACATTCAACATGAAATCACATATACTCACAAAGAATTGAAACAAATGCATAATAAAGACTGAAAATGAACCATAAACATACCATTCAATAGAATCACATAGGAACCATAGTACACCATGAAATTGGATTAAATCTTTCTTATGTTAATTCAAGTTCTTTTGTACATGGGTTCAATAGAAACAACTATCTGCTCATACAACTTCTACAATCTCTGTTCTTCTCTGCTCTCATATGCTCTCTAGCTCTCTTCCAGTTACAATGAGAATGATACAATACATACGAGGGCATCTTCTTGAGTTTTTCCCTCCTACAACCTTAAGCTATCTTATCAAATTAAAGACTACATCTACTTTACATTCAATTACAATAAATTCCTACATTCGACAGATGACAGAAACGCTCAAGATATGCATTACAATTGCCAAAACATTAAAAGAAATTATATACGTCTAGCTATTACATTAATGGTTCTTCTTTTGAAATTTAAAATATCTTCAAAATGCGCATTGGTGTATATCCAATTGTCCTCCACTTGTGCTTGTTGGTGATGCTCTTGCATCATGTTCTTGAACGCATTTCCAAATCTTATCTATTGTTTCTCATAAATTATTTGCAGTAATCCAATATTATTTTTGGATCAATTATATTGAATGTATTTAGATAATAAAATCAAACCATGATCAGATCCGTACCAAATAACTGATAATAGAAACCTGTGAAACAAAAAGAAACCAAAATAATAACCTAAAAATTGTGAATAAAACAAAATATAGAACACTAAAATTAAAATGAATTTAAACTAACTATAAGTTCTAAATAAATATTGTTTATATTTTCCTTTCAAATATGATCTTAAAATTCTAGAATCTTCAAGTTGATGAAGAGGATAAAAATATGAATTTTGGGTTTTCACAAAATCAAACAAATGATATATATATATATATATATATATATATATATATATATATATATATATATATATATATATATATATATATATATATATATATATATATATATATATATATATATATTAATTTTGAAATGAAATGCAAACTGAAAAAATAATTCAATTAATTAAACATACCAAATGGTTTTGTGAAAGTGATTTCTAATGAGCAAAAGACGAAAACATAATCATAATTTAAACGAAATTAAACAATTGATAAAAGTTAATGTTTTCATTTAAATTAAAATTTCTATGTTCATCTCTCCCTCATTCAAATTTGATCAAATGTGAACACATTTCATAGAAAAGATGTTTCGCAATAAAATTTATTCCTGTAAAATCATTTTTATTAATCCATGTCTTCAACCAATCCATTCTCATAGAAGATAAATTCAATAAGGAAGAGGTAATAACAAAATCTCAAATTATGAAGCTCGTCCATCAACATTAAAACTCTGTAGAAAGAAAAATGAAATGACATTTGAATTTCATGAAATTCAAAACAAACAAAAGAATATAAACTCAAACCAACCTCGAAACAAAGAAAACCAATACCAATCCAATCAAGTCAAAGGAAAAAAAAACGAAGAATCCAATTAAAATTTCGAGTGACCCTAGATTTTGATTAAAAATAAAGAAGGGGGTTGTTGGGGCCCAAAAAATGGTGACTCACTGTGCGGAGCAGTTATCTTTGACCTGTTAAACTTTCATCGCAGGGAAGAAGAATAAGACTTGGATATAATTTTAAGCTTCTTTGAAAAAAATCCACTTTAATATTACACATTTTTAATATTATCTCAGATTTATAGAAAAATATCAGAAAATAAGAAAAGAATGCTTTTATAGAGGATTATAACATGAATTTGTGTTTTAATCAAAGAATCATGATGTTTATAAAAGGACTTCAATACCATTGACAGAGCCGTTGTTTCCAACAGACGTCCATAGCCTCGACAAGGATGTCATTTAACCCACTCAAATGATTTAATCACATCCAATAGTTGTATCCACATGATGTATACTTCCATAAACGTTAATTTAAAATCATATGCATTCTACCTCTCGACCCAACATTGCTTCGTTGCCAGTAGGCCTATTGAGTACCTGGATGAAGTTGTCTTGGTATCATGTGTGCATTTACCCACTGCCAGTGAGCCTGTTCAGTACCCCGGCGGGTTTACATACACTTCCCACAATTAAGTGCTTCCAACCCTTTTATGCCACTTTTAAATAATAATACAATTATATATTTATTGATGAAAAAGAGAGAGGGGTGATACTGGAGGTTAATTGTAATACAGATCAACAATTGATGATTTTTTTTTTCTTTCAAAACTTGAAGTTTTATCATGGTTTAGAGATTATAGACTTCAATTAAGAAATCATCTAGAGAATGGTGAAGAACTTAAAAGTGATCTTTTAAGAACATGGAAAGTGTAACGATTCTAAGGATAATCGTAATTCCTAAAGATCTCGACACGTTTTAGGGGTAATACTCTAACAAAGACCGTTTAGGATTTCATAGTACTCAACTGACTTACAAATCAATTATCTCAGTTAAACCTTAACATCAGAAACTATTTGAGTTGTTTCAAATTTCTTTTAAAAACACAAGTCTTGAAATATATGTGATACAGAGGCATCGCTCCACCTCAGCAATGCACCAACATTCCAACACATCAACGCACATTTCAAAGATGGAGAGGCCTTGACCCTCCCATTTTTAAATTGAAATATGATCCATACAGATTATTGTGTTGTAAGGTTGTAAGAAGAAAGCCATACCTTTGTACAGGCAGTGGATAGCGTTTCCTTAATGGTTGATTGTAAGAAGTTCAAGGTCTGAGTCAGATCTTTCCTTTTCGTTTATGTAATGAGACATAGGAGTAGGGTGTATTAACTGAGACAATGATGGCACTAAGGAGGTGGAGATGATAAGTTAATAGAGACATCTTTTGTAAATGATTTTGAGAGTTAGGGGAGTCAGAGAATCAAAACTCTTGATAGATTTAGAATAGGAGTAGGAGATAAGAAATTGAGACTCTATTGTAGTGCAGTCTATGTACACATGGGTAAATAGATATTCATCTTAATAGAAAGAAAGAAATTTTTCCTGCATATGATGTGTTTATGTATTTGCATTCATTGTTATGCTTTTATATGCCGTTCATGTTTTGAATGCGTGAACTGGTGAAGTATTGCATAAGTTTCAATTGTTTCTATATATGAGTTTTCGAGTGCAATGAGTGCACATTGTCTGCAAGGAGTGCATTGACAGAGGTGAGTTAACCTCATAGAATCTCAGGAGAGATATCGTTGAACTTTCATCAACAAAAGTGCAAGGGGTGCATAGAAATAACTCTATGTTGAGTTTGGAAAGAGATAGAGTTACTTAACACTTTGTAAGGAGGATATCTACAAGGTGTGCATCGAGCAAGGAGAATGCCAAGAGGGAGAGAATAATTTATTCTCAAGAAATCTTTCGGATCTGAGTTTGACGAAATCCCATAAATGCAATGAGTGCATGGGAGATCGAAATCTTCGAGGAGATACAGATCAAAGGGATAACGCAAAGAGTGTGTATGAGATAGACTTATTCTAAGTCCAAAATATCATAAGAGATAACACTTGCAAGAATGTAAGAGAGACCCAAGATAGTCGGGTTCTCAGGAGAAATTTTAAAGGTCGAAACCTTTGAACACTGACTAAATATTACAAGTCGAGAGAAGTCAAAATCTCATGAGGAGGAGTGGAAACAACCATCAGATTGGTTGTGGGAAGGAGCCTCAACTATTAGATCAATGTCCAATGACATAAGGAAGAGTATAGGAGGAAACATCTCTCAGTCGTCAGATCTAAGCGCAAAGGATCGACAACCATCTGATCAAGGTGAAGTGCATGATATTTAACCCTTGTGTACACAGGAGGACTGGTTAAAGTTTGAGAGTTGATATTTCCAAAGTCCAAAGCTCCAGAAATCTGAAGTAAAATCTTAATCATTGGATCGACCAAAGAAGATTTGAGTCATCAGATCACCCAAAGTAAATCTCGGGCATTGGATCAGGAGAGGAGATGTGGCATACATATGAGCACTCCAGGTAAAGTCCCGAAGTAATTTTGAGCCGTTAGATTTAGAGGAGACATGGCACAGATATGAGCACTCTGGGTAAAGTTCCGAAGTAAATATGAGCCATCAGATCTAGAGGAGACATGGCACAAATATGAGTACTCTGGGTAAACACCTAAAGTAACTCATAATCGTTAGATCTAAGGGAGAAGTGGAGAAGATCTGGGGTCTCTGGGTAACTACCCGAAGTGATTCTCGATCGTCATATCATGTGGACACGTGACAGAAACCCGCATAGTTTGAGGAGAGAGAAAATTTGAGAGTTGAAAAGTCCAAAGTCTGGAGACGTGAAGGAATTGTAGCCATTGATCCGAGGAGGAAATGCGTCAGTGGATTTGGACCTTCGGATAAAATAGATTGGGAAAAAGAAGTTTGAGATTTGAGATCTCAGAAGTCCAGAGACCCGAAGGAGATCTCGACCATTGATCGAGAAGGGGGTCCCAAGACCGTTGATCTAAGTTGAAAGGTCAAACACCCAAAGTGGAAGAAAACAATTTGATTGAGAAGGATAGATGTCAATAGATCATCAGCTCCGCAAGATTGAAGTATGGAGGAAAGAAGGGTTTGAGATTTGAAAAAAATGAATTATGGAATCATGAAGAGATCACATCCGTTGATTTAGGAGGGGCATATCTTGTCCGTGGATTTGGAAAGGGAAGATCTGAACCGTTAGTTCAAACAATACCATCAAGATCGAAAGATCAATAGTTCCATAGCCTTTCAAAGATTGAAGGTGTGTGAACTTTAACAGATAATCACGTGGTCATGTGAGGACACAGTCCAAGGTCACATGCAAAGAAGGGGCTTAGCAAAAGGAGCTTGTGGAGCGTGAGGGGTTGATATTTTCGAAATTCATAAACCCGAAGTAAATTAGGGCTATGTATATGAGAAGGGAAATCGACGGTAGGAAATCATTGTGGGGAGCAGAGGTGAAATTAGTGAATGTGCAAGTCCATAGGCCTCAACGCCATGGATTAGTTGATCTCATCAGAGAAGGATATCAACGGGAATAATCGAAAGGAGATCGAGTGAGAAATTTAATAATGCGGGGACATGGCTCTTCTGTAAATGGTGAGCACGTTGGTGGCCCGCAATTGTTGTGAACCGTCGATCAACAAGAAGATTGATAACGGTCAAATAGTGACCATAGAAACTAGGTGGGTCTGATAGGGCCTGCACACAGAAAGACATTTTTCCTTTGTATATTTGATTTGGGTTCAAAGGGAAACCTGAAGAGTCGATCTGACACAACATTTAGAAAGATCCTAGACTAGGAGGTCACAGAACACCAGGAGGGTAGAGGGGCTGCATGAGAATGCTTCCTTCGACACTCGCTCTTTGATCAAAAACATATTTATTCAAAAAGATAGACAAGAAGAAAGTTTAATTAAAGAAAGAAAAAAAAACAAACACACAACAAACCGACAAAGATTTTATTAATGGGATTCAAAATCAGAAGTATATCATAAAAACAAAATTGAAATAGAAAAAGATCACTTTTAAAAATAATTTGACCAAAAACAAAACTAGGACAACGTCTCATAGAGAAAGAGGATCAAAAGGAAGAACAACACAGTTTTGAGTTTTGCATATAGGAAGGTTCTTCGCTTAAGATAGTGATGCATAATACATCATTTTGACCAAGCTTATTATTATAAGTCCCAGAAAAATCCTTAACCAGGATGAGTGCAATTATGTGCAGTGGTAAGCTATGTTTGTTAGAGTAAAACTAAGATCAAATCCCTAATCTCTTTATTAATGTTTCATAATATCTGAAATCATTGCATGATGCTGCCAATTTTTGAAAAACAAACATTTAATCAAGACATCTGTGAAAAGGGAAAAGAAAGGAATTGAAAAAGGACTTACCTGACAACATTCAAATGATGGTTCTCTTTTCATAAACACGTGCCTTCATAACTGCATTATTCAAAAGAAAAATATGAAGAGGAAAGAAAAACCCAAAATGACTCTATTCCTACACCTACTCTAACTTCTAAATAGATCAAAATGCTAAGTAAAATCATATTTCCATTGCAGCCACAATAGCATATTCAATCTTGCAAGGCATAGGAAGTCGAAAATCAGAATAAAATAATGTAGTATTTGTAGATACAAAACAAATATTTCATTCTTACCTCCTATACATTCATTTAAAAATAAAGAAAGAAAAACCGTACCATTCTATTGAAACTTCTTGATGTATGAATCCTCCAGTCATTCTGCAATCTTATCGTGATATGGGTCATAATGGCATGGAATAATGTAAGTATGTTTGGAAAACTTGTCAATATTATGGGGACCTGACATAACCATCAGCCAAGGCTGAAGTGACCCATCCTCTTGACAATTCTCCAAGTGTTCATCATTTTCTTCACATGGAGAATCTAAAAAATCATGCCATTCTTACTTCCTATATATTTAGGTAGAAACAAAGCAAGAGAAACTTTTTCTTTATTATGAAGAATTTTTAGATACGAATCCTCAAGCCATTCTAAGATCCTATCATAAAGATTATGATGCAAACTATGACTTTGACGAATTAGATCTGTCAATGGGGAAGACATCATAAGAGGATTCATATCAATTAGATTACTGGTTTGAACACTTCCTTTGATGAGATGGATTGTTTCAAAATTTGAAGCATAATCATTAAAATTCGAACTAACCAAACAATGAATATGCAATGTAGAATATTTGATCTCCATGAGAATTAGTGCATTGTCTTTTTCAAAAATAAATCGTGTAAAATCATCTTGCAACATGTATTTTTTCCATGTGAGTGATGAAAGTGAAAGAGCGTCAAATCTGACTTCATAAATGTTAGGTTCAAAATTAATTTCACCAATTCTTGGCATATAGAAAATATTTGATTGTGATGGAAAAGAGTAAGATACTATGGGTAAATTATCATGTCCACCATAATCTAATAAGTGATCAGGCTATAAAGAGTAAAAAGAATCAGAAATGAGCACATGAAAAAAATCTCTTGAGCAATGATATTTAACAATGGTATTCTCAAGACATTCCTCTTCACTTTCCTTAAAACTTTCACTTTGTCTTGGTAATAAATCCTTAAACATAATATCATCATCTAAATTTTCCTCGTGTATGATAGACAATTCAAAACTTTCGTGACAAACATCCAATCTTTCTTGTGGATAACGTATGATTTGGGGATGAAGGTTTAAGTTTTCTTCTTCAAATTGCAGATTTACATCTCTAATCAATTTCATAGGAATGTTAGAATTCCTAAGATCATTTTCATCACCAAAGTGTTCTTCAATAACTGAATTTAAGTATTGTTTAGAGCAAGAGTTAGAAGAATATGGAAATTCACCTTGACCTAACATCAAATCTTCTTCCACGATGGTCGAGGATTGAATATACAATGATTCAGAGGAAAACCCAGTTTGATTGTCAGTAAGAACCTTTTCAATAGATTCTACCTCCCTTGCTTGTTCAAAATGTTTGGATGGATTCCTCTCATCCTACAAACAAAATTCTTCTCGCAATTGAGTGATACGATTTGTAACCGATTCATCATTTGTGATTGAAAATGGTTGGATAAAAAGAGCACAAACATCAGAGAGGAAATTTAGTACAAATGACATGTCATCCAGCTGAAATTTAAAGAAAACATGATGGATTCTTGTTAAAAATACCTCTGGAGATGAATCATCATTGATTAGTAGATCTTAAGATTCTTCACATAATTGATTGTAACGATATATTTCAAAAGCATCTAAAAGTTCCTCTACAAATTGAAGCCAATAAATAATGTGATATGCTGGAAAAGACTCAAACCAATGTTTAATCCGACCCCTAAAAGTAAAACCGAACAATCTGCATAAAACCTTTAAATCAAAAATATCATGCTTGATGCATTTACACCAAAACTAGTTCAAAAGGTCTTTTGCAAATACAACCCCTACACCATCAAAGGTGAGTTTGGAGAAGAAATAGACTGTCTAGTTGGGAATATCAGGTAATGGGAAGTAGAAAGCATGTTCCAACACAGTGATTTGGGAAGGATCCATGAAAAATTAAGAAATTGAAGAAATTGACTCCAAATAGTTAGCTTGTCATCTAACCTGCCTTCTAGTGCATTATAAGATGACACATAAGAAAAAATTATAAGTATGGAATTATGACATGATGAGGAGTGAAACATTTAATCATTAAATTTACCTCATCCCTCCTTCTCGTGCCATTTGTTGACAAGCGTTTGTGACACACCGTCACTGGGGTGGGAAGATCCAGACCGAGGTTG
This sequence comes from Picea engelmannii, assembly GCA_009831015.1. Taxonomy (NCBI): domain Eukaryota; kingdom Viridiplantae; phylum Streptophyta; class Pinopsida; order Pinales; family Pinaceae; genus Picea; species Picea engelmannii. The sequence goes on along the minus strand of ML778145.1, from coordinate 280,601 downwards.
TCTATTTAACCCAAGCCGTTTGGAATGATCTACCCTGACGGGTTTTATGGCTTTGTTAGCCAACTAGGATTCTAAAATAACTAAAATATGTGAACTAACTAAAGGTACAACTCTAACAATTGACACTTTAATTACAAATGATTAACTAACATCGTTTATGTATAATAGATATATACAATTGACAAGGTTTAAGAAAATACTTGTGAAAATAATTGTTTTAAAATGATGGATCTAAACAAGATTAAAAATAAACAAAATTATTCTAGTACTCTAACTACCAAACTAATAAACATTGGATGAATAATATTGTAAATGATATAACGAAAATAGAAAAAGAATTTAATGTTTAAATGATGCAATCCCTATTCATTAACAAATCAACAAATTAAATAAATAATAAATTAACTAACCTTTCACTGATCAAAAGTACTGAGCTAGATTCATCTATCTGTATTTGTATAACCTCCTCTTAACCCGTGTCAAGTGTAAAACTATCAAAAAATCAAGCATAATACTTTATGAAAAAAAAGTCGAGAAGTATTTTATATTCCAGAACAATTTTGAGATGACAGAAAGACAAATGATTTTATATCATGTGACTTTAGAATTTCCAATAACTGAAAATGAAACAAAATCCAATTTAAAGTAATGGTATTACAAACTACCTAACATTACATGTAAAATCAAAATGCTTGGATAGGAAAACAATCACAGATGTCAACAACACCAAAATATAATGAACCACATAAAAAAACCAGGACATACAAGATTATATGCTTAACAGACTAAAACTAGTTCAATACAAATAAAATTTCACATCTAGAAATTACCCGAGAAACAATGATAACATTGCATAGTCTACAAAATGACGAAATCCAAAGAGTAAACTGTATCTCATATATTTTCAAAAAAATAAGTCCATCATATGGTCCAAGAGGAATTCGCAGACCAGTAACTTGCCAATATTGAAAGATAACTTTTGGTTCTCCTGTATAACGTTGCTCCAATAACCTTCCTATTAAGATATATCTATAGCAGAAGGTTGTATAATTATAAGATTGTGACATTGTTAGGATAAAAAACACTTTGACTGATTATTTAAATCTTATTTAAAATGCAGAAAGAACAACTTTCAAATCATGATCCTTAGTGAAGATATAATAGATTAATCGACAAAATAAGAAAAATCTCAATTGAACAATTATATCTTTACAAATATGAATTACATGAATAAACTTAATATAATACAATATTTTTATCAAAATAATACAATCCCCAAGATCAAGATAATTGGGATAATAGATCTTAAAGATTGAAAAAATTAATGCATAAATGATAACAATTAACCATGTATTGATAAAACAAACTAAGCCTAATTTAAATCAATGCATAACAAACTCAAAGAATATAAAGATATTATAATGAAAACAAAACCATTTTAGTCACAAGACAAAAGCCATTAAGCAATCGGAAATTTCATATTCTTCTTTGAAAATAGTGGTCCATTCTCCCAAATCTCCAACCATCAGTTACTCCTTTTGAAAAGAAAAAGTTTACAAAACAAATAATATAAAAAAATGAAAGGATAAAAATCCATATCTGAATTTCTTTGGATCTCTTGGGCTCTGAACTCTCATATATTTATGCAATGGATGAACAGTCTTAGTATAACTAATAATTTCCGCCACATGAAATTTTCCTTGTAAAGAGACATAAATATCTGTCAAATAGTGCATTTGTTTGGGAACAATCTCCCATGTAAGCTAAATCGGTCCATTCTGCAAATGGGTTTTCAACCGTTTCTTCAGATTACTTATGGTTTGGCTGCAATCAATGCCGCAAAATCATATGTTTGTTCTTGAACGCATTTCCAAATATTATATGTTGTTACTCATAAATTGTTTGCAGCAATCCAATATTATTTTTGGATCAATTATCTTGAACGTATTTACATAATAAAATCAAGCCATGATTAGATCCCTACCAAATAACTGATAATAGAAACCTGTGAAACAAAAAGAAACGAGATTAATAACCTAAAAATTGTGAATAAAACAAAATCTAGAACAATAAAATTAAAATGAATTTAAGCCAACTATAAGTTTTAAACAAATATTGTTTGTAGTTTTCTTTCAAATATGATCTTAAAATTCTAAAAGCTTCAAGTTGATGGAAAGGAGAAAAATATTAATTTTGGGTTTTCACAAAATCAAACAAATGATAGATAAAAAAAAAATTCATTTTTATTTTGAAATGAGATGCAAACTCACAAAATAATTGAATTAATTAAACCTACCAAATGATTTTGTGAAAATGATTGCTAATGAGAAAAAGGCAAAACATAATCATAATTTAAACGAAAGTAAACAATTGATAAAAATTAATGTTTTCATTTAAATTAAGATTTCTATGTTCGTCTCTCCTCATTCAAATTTGATCAAATTTGAAAAAATGTCATTGAAAAATTGTGTCGCAATAAACTTTCTTCCTGTAAAATGACTTTTATTAATCCATGTCTCCAACTAAGACATTGTCATAGAAGATAAATTCAATAAGGAAGAGGTAATAACAAACTCTCAAATTATGAAGCTCGTCTATCAACATTAAAACTTTGTAGAAACAAAAACCAAAAATTAAAACCAAAAAAAATAATATAAACTCAAACCAACCTCGAAACAAATCAAACCAATACCAATCCAATCGAGTCAAAGGAAAAAAAAACGAAGAATGCAAGTAAAATTTTGAGGGAGCCTAGATTTTGATTAAAAATAAATAAGGGGGTTATTGGGGCCCAAAAAATGGCAAATCACTGGGAAAAGAAGTTATCTCTGACCTATTAAACTTTCATCATGGGGAAGAAGAATAAGACTTGGATATAATTTTAAGCTGCTTTGAAACAAATCCACTTTAATATTACACAATATTAAGATTAGCTCAGATTTATAGAAAAATATCAGAAAAGAAGAAAATAATGCTTTTATAGAAGATTATAACCTGAAGTTGTGTTTTAATCAAAGAGTGATGATGTTTATAAAAGGACTTCAATACCACTGGCAGATCCACTGCTGCGAACATACGTCCATAGCCTCGACATGGATGTCATTTAACCCACTCAAATGCTTTAATCCCATCCAATAGTTGTATACACATGATTTTTACTTTCATAAAAGTCAATTTAAAAGCATATACTTGCTACCTCTCGCCTTGACATTGTTTCATTTCCAACAAGCATGTTCAGTACCCCAACAAAGTTGTCTTGGTATCATGTGCGCATTTACCCGCTGCCAGCAAGCCTATTCAGTACCTCGATGAGTTTATACACACTTCCCACACTTAAGTTCTTCCAACCCTCTTATGCCACTTTTAAATAATAATACAATTATATAGTTATTGATGACAAAGAGAGCGGGGTGATACTGGAGGTTAATTGCAATACAAATCAACAATTGATCATTTTTTTTTCTTTCAAAACTGGGAGTTTTATCATGGTTTAGAGATTTTAGATTTCGATTCAGAAATCATCTAGAGAATGGGGAAGAACTTAAAAGTGATCTTTTAATAACAGGGACGGTGTAAAAATTCTAATTATAATCGTAATTTCCAAAGATCTCGACACATTTCAGGGGTAATACTCTGACAAAGACCATTTAGGATTTCATAGTACTCAACTTGTTTACAAATCAATTATCTGAGTTGAACCTTAACATCATAAATTGTTTGAGTTGTTTCAAATTTCTTTTAAAAAGATAATTCTTGAAATGAATGCTTCTTTCGACAATTGCTCTTTGATCAGAAATATATTTTTTCAAAAAGACAGACAAGAAGAAAGTTCAATTAAAGAAAGCAAAAATCCAAAACACACAACAAACTGAATCAGATTTTATTAACGGGATTCAAAATTAGAAGTATATGAAAACAAAAAAAATAGAAATAGCAAAATCTCACTTTTAAAAAGAATTTGACCAAAAACAAAACGAGGCCAACCTCTCATAGAGAAAAAGGATCAAAAGGAAGAACAACATAGTTCAAATTTTTGCATATAGGAAGGTTCTTTTCTTAAGATAATGATGCATGATACATCATTTTGACCAAGCTTATTATTAAAATTCACAGAAAAATCCTTAGCCAGGATGAGTGCAATTGCGTACAGTGGTAGGTTATGTTTTTTCAGGCTAAAACTAAGATAAAATACCTAATCTCTTTATTAATGCTTCATAATATCTGAAATCATTGCATGATGCTCCCAAGTTTTGAAAAATAAACATTTAATCAAGACATCTACAAAAAGGAAAAATAAAGAAATTGAAAGAAGACTTCCCTAACAACGTTCAGACAATGGTTCTCTTTGCATAAAAACGTGCCTTCATAACTGCATTATTCAAAAGAAAAATGTGAAAAGGAAAGAAAAACCCAAAAGGAATCTATTCCTACACCTACTCTAACTTCTACATAGATCAAAACCCTGAGTAAAATCGTATTTCCAGTGCATTCACAAGAGCATATTCAATCCTGCAAGGCATAGAAAGTCGAAAATCAGAATAAAAGAATGTAGTATTTGCATATACAAAAGAAATATGTCATGCTTACCTCCTATATATTCATTTAAAAACAAAGAAAGCATGACCATACCATTCTTTTAAAACTTCTTGATGTATGAATCCTCCATCCATTCTGCAATCTTATCATGATATGGTCCATAATGACATGGAAGAATGTAAGTAAGTTTGGAAAACTTGTCAACATTATGGGGACCTGACATAACCATCAACGAAGGCCAAAGTGCCCCATACTCCTGACAATTCTCCAAGTGTTCATAATTTTCTTCACATCGAGGATCTAAAAAAATCATGTCATGCTTGCTTTCTAGATATTTAGGTAGAAAAAAAGCAAGAACAACTTTTTCTTTATTATGAAGAATTTTTAGATATGAATCCTCAGTCCATTCTAAGATCCTATCATAAAAATTAGGATGCAAACTATGACTTTGACGAACTAGATATTTCAATGGGGAACACATCATAAGAGGATTCATATCGATTATATTACTAGTTTGAACACTTCCTTTGATGAGACGGATCGTTTCAAAACATGAAACATAATCATTAAAATTTGAACTAACCAAAGAATGAATATGCAATGTAGAATATTTGATCTCCATGAGAATGAGTGCATTGTCTTTTTAAAAAATAAATTGTGTAAAATGATCTTGCAACATGTATTTTTTCCATGTGAGTGATGAAAGTGAAAGAGCGTCAAATCTGACTTCATAAATGTTATGTTTGAAATTAATTTCACCAAATCTTGGCATATTGAAAAGATCTGATTGTGATGGAAAAGAGTAAGATATCATGGGTAAAGTATCATGTCCACCAAAATCTAATAAGAGATTGATATATAAAAAGTAAAAGCAATCAGAAATGAGCACATGAAAAGAATCTCTTGAGCTATGATATTTAACAATGGTATTCTCAAGACTTTCCCCTTATACGATCATCTAAATTTGCCTCATGTATGATCGACAATTCAAAAATTTCATGACAAACACATAATATTTTTCTATGGATAAGGTATGATTTGGGGATGAAGTTTTAAGGTTTCTTCTTCAAATTGCAGATTTACATCTCTAATCAGTTTCATAGGAATTCCAGAATGCTTAAGATCATTCTCATCACCTAATTGTTCTTCAATAACTGAATTTAAGTACTGATTAGAGAAAGAGTTAGAAGAATATGGACATTCACCTTGACCTAACGTCAAATATTTTTCCACGATGGTTGAGGACTAAATATACAATGATTCAGAGGAAAAACCACTTTGATTGTCAGTAAGAACCTTTTCAATAGATTCTACCTCCCTTGCTTGTTCAAAATTTCTGGATGGATTCCTCTCATCCTTCAAACAAAATTCTTCTCACAATTGAGTGATAGGATTCGTAACCGATTCATCATTTGCGATTGAAAATGGTTGGATGAAAAGAGAACAAACATCAGAGAGGAAATTTAGTAAAAATGACATGTCATCAAGTTGAAATTTATAGAGAACATGATGGATGCTTGTTAAAAATACCTCTATAGAGGAATCATCATTGATTAGTAGAACCTGTAATTATTCACATAATTGATTGTAATCATATATTTCAAAAGCATCTAAAAATTCCTCTACAAGTTGAAAGCAATCAATAATGTGATATGTTGGAAAAGACTCAAACCAATGTTTAATCGGACCCCTAAAAGTAAAAGTGAACAATCTACATAAAACCTTTAAATGAGAAATATCATGCTTGATGGATTTAGACCAAAACTTCTTAAGATGGTATTTTGCAGATACATCCCCCCAACCATCAAAGGTGATTTTGGACAAGCGAGAGAATGTCTCATTGGGAATATTAGGTAATGGGAAGTGTAAATCATGTTCCAACACGGTGATTTGGGAAGGTTCCATGAAAAATAAAGAAATTGAAGAAATTAAGTCCAAATAGTTAGCTTGTCATCTAACCCACCTTCTAGTGCATTATAAGATGACACATAAGAAGAGTTTATAAATATGGAATTATGACATGCTCAGGATTGAAACATTTAATAATTAAATTTACCTCAGCCCTCCTTCTAGTGCCATTTTTTGGTGAGCATTTGTGATACACCGTAACGGGAAGGGAAGGTATGGACCGGGGTTGTCTATTTAACCCAGACCGTTTGGAATGGTCTACCCTGATGGGTTTTATGGCTCTGTTAGCCAACTAATATTCTAAAATAACTAAAATATGTGAACTAACTAAAGTTACAACTCTAACAATCGACACTTTAATTACAAATGATTAACTAACAATGTTTATGTACAATAGATATATACAATTTACAAGGTTTAAGTAGAGCCTTGTGAAAATAATTGTTTTAAAATAATGGATCTAAACAAGATTAAAAATAAACAAACTTATTCTAGTACTCTAACTACCAAACTAATAAACAATGGATGAATAAGATTGTAAATGATATAACGAAAATAGACAAAGCATTTAACATCTAAATGATGCAATCACTATTCATTAACAAATTAACAAATTAAATAAATAATAAACTAACTAACCTCTCGCTGATCAACAATACTAAGTTAGATTCATCTCTATGTATTCGTATAAGCTCCTTTTAATATATGTCAAGTGTAAACCTATGAAAAAATAAATCATAATACTTCCTGAAAAAAACTCGAAGAAGTCCTTTATATTATGGAACAAGTCTAAGAGGACTAAAAGACAAATGATTTTATATCATGTGACTTTAGAATTTCCAATAACCGAAAATGAAACAAAATCCAATTTTTAGTAATGGTATTACAAAATACCTAACATTAGATGTAAACTCAAAATTCTTGGATAGGTGAATAGTCATAGATATCAACAACATCAAAATATAATGAACCGCATAATTAAAACATGACATAAAAGATTATATGCAGAACAAACTAATGCTAGTTCAATAAAAATAAAATTTCACATCTAGAAATTACATGAGAAACAATGATAACGTTGCACAGTCTACAAAAGGACGAAAGACAAAGAGTAAATTGTATCTCGTATATTTTCAAAAACATAAGTCCGTCATATGGTCCAAGAGAAATTCACAGACCAGTAACTCTCTAGTATTGAAAGAGAACTTTTCGTTGTCCTGTATAAAACTGCTCCAACAACCTGTCTGTTAAGAGAAATATATAGCATAAGGTTATATAATTCTAATATTATGATAGTGTCACGATAAAAATCACTTTGATTGATAATTTAAATCTTATTTAAAATGCAGAAAGAACAACTTTCAAATCATGATCCTTAGTGAAGATATAATAGATTAACCGACAATAAGAAAAATCTCAATTGAACAATTATATCTTTACAAATATGAATTACATGAATAAACTCAATATAATACAAGTTTTATATTAAAATACTACAATCACCAAGATCAAGATAATTGAGATAAGAGATCTTAAAGATTGAAAAAATTAATACATAAATGATAGCAATTAACCATGTATTGATACAACAGTTTAAAGGTAATTTAAATCAATGCATACTAAATTATTCAAAGAATATGAAGATATTATAATGAAAAAAAAACCATTTTACTCACAGGACAAAATCCATTAACCAATTTGGAATTTCATATTCTTCTTCGAAAATACTGGTCCATTCTCCCAAATCTCCAACCATCACTTACTCCTTTTGAAAAGAAAAAGTTTACAAAATAAATAATATACAAAAATGAAAGGATAAAAATCCTTCTCTGAATTTCTTTGGATCTCTTGGGCTCTGAGCTCTCATATATTTATGCAATGGATGAACAATCTTGCCGTCACTAATAATTTCCACCACCTAAAATTTGCCTCATAAAGAGACAAACATATCTCTCAAATCATCCATTTGCTTGGGACAAATCTTGAGAGTAAGCAAAATGGGTTCATTATGCAGATGGATTTTCAATCGTTTCTTCAGATTTCTCATGGTTTGGCTAAAATCAGTCCTGCAAAATTGTTTGTATGTTCTTGAACGCATTTCCAAATCTTATCTATTGTTGCTCATAAATTATTTGCAGCAATCCAATATTATTTTTGGATCAATTATCTTGAACGTATTTAGATAATAAAATCAAGCCATGACCAGATCCATACCAAATAACTGATAATAGAAACATGTGAAACAAAAAGAAACCAAATTAATAACCTAAAAATTATGAATAAAACAAAATCTAGAACAATAAAATTAAAATGAATTTAAACTAACTATAAGTTCTAAAAAAATATTGTTTATACTGTCATTTCAAATACAATCTTAGAATTCTAGAAGCTTCAAGTTGATGAAGAGGAGAAGAATATTAATTTTGGGTTTTCACAAAATCAAACAAATGATAGATAATTCTTTTTGTTTTTTTAAATGAGATGCAAACTGGTGGAAGAATTTAATTAACTAAACCTACCAAATGATTTTGTGAAAATGATTGCTAATGAGAAGAATAAGAAAACATAATCATAATTTAAATGAAAGTAAAGAGTTGATAAAAATTAATGCTTTTGTTTAAATTAAGATTTCTATGTTCGTCTCTCCCTCATACAAATTTGATCAAATGTGAACAAATGTCATAGAAAAGATGTGTCGCAATAAAATTTATTTCTGTAAAATCATTTTATTAATCCATGTCTTCAACCAAGACATTCTCATAGAAGATAAATTCAATAAGGAAGAGGTAATAACAAACTCCCAAATTATGAAGCTCGACCATCAACATCAAAACTCTATGGAAAGAAAAATGAAATGGCATTTGAATTTCATGAAATTCAAACCAAACAAAAGAATATAAACTCAAACCAACATCGAAACAAAGAAAACCAATACTAATCCAATCAATTCAAAGGAAAATAAACCGAAGAATCACAGTAAAATATCAAGGGACCCTAGATTTTGTTTAAAAATAAAGAAGAGGGTTGTTGGGGACCAACACGTATTTGTCGACCTGCGGATCCATCTAAACTCTATCATGTTCAGGGTTTGCAGGTGTTTCATGATTTTTTGAAGGGAATGTGCTAGAAACCAATTCCTTAGAACCTTTCCCACCTTGTTTCCATACCAAAGTTTCTTCTCTATGTTGACAACCAATGTCGAATCTCCTTCCACGATGACATTTTCCATTCCATCTCTACGTAGAATTTCAAGGCCAAGTTCCAGAGATACAAACTCCGCCACATTATTTGTGGAATTGCCTATGCTCCTAGAATATAAGTGTAAGATGGTCCCTCCAATGTCCTTATTACCTCACTAGCTCCTTCCACCCCTAGATTGCCTTTCGCCACCCCATCAAAATTCAACTTACTGAATCCTATCGGAGGTGGAACCCAGGTATTAACTCCTGTCTGAATCTGTGGATTCCGGGCCACATATATGTTAAGGCTCCACTCTTTCAAATGGAACAATTCCAAAATTTATAAGTCTTGGCCTGTGTTTTGGTTTTTGTAATTGTTAAGGTTAAGGCTTCTGTTGGGCCTGAACAACTCCCCTTATATTTTTACAAAATTTAAAGGGCCCCTATTAGAATCTTGATAATTCCAATGAGCTACAAAATCAACCTTTTCAAATAGTTCTATGCCTTGGTTTGGTTTGAGATAAACTTAAGACATTCACTTTAGTATGAGTCATTTATTAGAAGAGTATATGTCAAAAGTTAAAAAACCAGCACAAAAATCTCAATTTAAACAAAAACGTTAATTTTTATCAAATGTTTACTTTTGTTTAAATTATGATTATGTGTTCATTCTTTTTCTCATTAGAAAGTTTGACTATTTTGAATAATGTGTTCAATAATTCATCAAATAATATCTTGGTTGGTTTCTCATTTTCATGAAATCATTTGGTGATATTAATTAATTAAATTATTTTTGCATCTCATTTCAAAATAATAATAATAATAAAAGAATTATCTATCATTTGTTTGATTTTGTAAAAAACTAAAATTAATATTTTTTCTTCATTAACTTGAAGCTTCTAGATTATATTTGAAAACAAATTATAAATAATGTTTGTTTATAAGTTATAGTTAGTTTAAATTCATTTTTTTATTTTTCTAGATTTTGTTTTATTCACAATTTTTAGGTTATTAATTTAGGTTTATTTTTGTTTCACAGGTTTCTATTATCAAATATTTGATATGGATCTGATCATGGATTGATTTTTATTATCCAAATACGTTCAAGATGATTGATCCAAAAATAATTTTGGATTTCTACAAATAATTTTATGAGCAACAACAGATAAAATTTGGAAAGGCGTCAAGATCAGACACACGATTTTTCAGAACTGATTGCAGCCAAACCGTGAGGCATTTGGAGAAACGGTTGGAAAACCAGAACCAAAATGGACCGATTTACCTTCCTCGTAGACATTTTCCCAAACAAATGCACGATTTGAGAGATATTTGAGTCTCTTTTAACGACAAATTTCAGGTGGCGGAAATTAATAGTGACGCCCACACTGTTCATTCATTTTATAAATATATGAGAAAGATCAGAGCCATAAGGATCCAGGAATTGGAGAGGAGTATTTTAATCCTTTCTCTTTTGTATGTTATTGCTTTTGTAATTTGTTTTATTTCTTTTCAAATGGAGTAATGGATGCCTGAAAGCTTTGGGAGGATGGACGAGTATTTTTAAAGAAGAATATGGAATTCCAAGTTGCTTAATGGCTTTTGTCCTGTAAGTAAAATGGTTTTATTTTCATATAATATCTTCATATTCTTTCAATAATTTATTATGCATTGATTTA
>ML778145.1:240008-266342 GCA_009831015.1 Picea engelmannii | reverse complement strand
TTTATCGGTCGTTCCATCTAGTTCACCTCAAATAGTTAACCTTGAAATATCTAATCTCAATGCAAAGTTTCAAGAAAATGAAACACTTACTTTCCGATCGAGAAACATGATAAGTTCTCGCCATCTTGGTCCAACCTTTTTAAGAGATTCTTTCCTTGATAATCTAATATTTTATTCTCACCAGGAATATTTCTCGCATGTGAATTCTTTTAAACCATCCCATGTCAGCAATTGTGTGTATCATGATAGTATTGCAGAATGGCTGGAGGATTCATACAAAAAGAATGTTCAAGGGAATGGTAAGATCATGCTTGCCTTGTTTTYAAATGATGATGATAAAGGTGAGTATGATATATTTTTGTCATTTTTTGATATACTACCATTCTTGTTACTAATAATTTATCTTGTTTCCATTGCAGGATTGGAGTTACTTCGATGGCTACATTGGAAGCATGACTTCACTTAGTATTTTTGATTTGTTTAGTAGTTACAATAGGTTTAGGAGTAGGTTTTCCTTTAGTTTTATTTATCAATATTTCTTTGTGTAATAATGCGGTTATGAACACAAGTGGGCACACCAAGAGAACCATAATATGAATGTTGTCAGGGAAGTCCACTTTAAATCTTTTTCTCTCTATTTTTCATTGAATATTTCTTTTCGAAAACGCAGTATCATCATGAAAATTTTAAATGGAAAGTAAAGAGATAAATAAATTTAAACTATCAATTCAACCCTGACCCAAAGTGCCACGAGTAGGATTGCACTCATCTTAATAAGGATTTTTCTATTTTTAGTCTCTTTTATTTTTAATAATAATGCTTGGTCAAAGTAACATCTTATGCATCACTATCTTAAGAAAAGAACTTGCTCGTACATGATATTTTATATGATTCAGTTCTTCATTTATTTTACAGTGAGATGATAGTGGATATAAAAACTCAAGTTTATCTTTGGCCAAAATCATTTCCTAAAAAGTTTTCTTTTGCTGTTTTAATTTTGTGTACTTCTGATTTTGAATCTCATTAATAAAATTTGATTTGGTTTGTTGTGCTTTTGTTTTCTTTGATTATTTTTAATGAGTTTTCTTCTTATCTTTCTTTTTTAATCAATATATTTATGATCAAAGAACTGTTGTCGAAGGAAGCATTTATTTTAAGACTTGTGTTTTTCAAGCAATTTGAAATAGTTCAAAGAGGTCATGATATTAAGATATATCTCACACAATTGATTTTTAAGTCAATTGTCACTCTCATTTTGTTCTCAAATTATCTTTGCTAGAGTATTACACCAGAGATATGGTTTAAATATTTGAGAATTATGATGATCTTTAAACTTTTTACGCCGTCCATATTCTTAAGGAATCACTTAAAAGATATCCCCTTTCTCTAAATGATTTCTTAAATGAAATCTAAAATCTCTAAACCATGATGAAACTTCCAATTTTGAAAGCAAATAAATAATACGATCAATTATTCGCCTGTATTGCAATTAACCTCTAGTATCACCCTGCTCTCTTTGTCATCAAGAAATATATAATTCTATTACTATTTAAAAGTGGCATAAGAGAGTTGAAATCACTTATGTGCGGGAAGTGTGTATAAACCCATTGGGGTACTGAACAGGCTCGCTGGAAGTGGGTAAATGCACACATGATACCAAGACAACTTCGTTAGGGCACTGAACAGGCCTGCTAGCAACGAAACAATGTCAGGTAGAGAGGTAGCAGGTATATGTTTTTAAATTAGCTTTTATGGAAGTATACATCATGTGGATACAACTATTGGATGGGATTAAAGCATTTGAGTGGGTTAAATGACATCCCTGTCGAGGCTATGGATGCCTGCTAGCAGCAGTGGCTTTGTCAACGGTATTGAAGTTCTTTTATAAACATCGTGACTCTTTAATTAAGAGATTATTTAAGTTCATAATCTTCTGCAAAGAAAATTCTATTGTCTCATTATAACATTGAGCTTATCCTAATACTATATGGTCTCAGAGTGAATTTATTTCAGGGAGCTTAAATCATTTTTCAAGTCTTATTATTTTCTTCCTAAGATGAAATATTACCAGATCAGAGATAATTGTTTCACCCAGTAAGTCTCCATTTGTTGGGCCCCAACAACTCCCCTTATATTTTTACAAAATTTAGAGGGCCCCTATTAGAATCTTGATAATTATAATGAGCTACAAAATCAACCTTTTCAAATAGTTCTATGCCTTGGCTTGCTTTGAGACAAACTTAAGACATTCACTTTAGTATGAGTCATTTATTACAAGAGTATATGTCAAAAGTTAAAAAACGAGCATAAAAATCTCAATTTAAACAAAAACGTTAATTTTAATCAAATGTTTACTTTTGTTTAAATTATTATTATGTGTTTATTCTTTTGCTCATTAGCAAGTTTGACTATTTTGAATAATGTGTTCAATAATTCATCAAATAATATCTTGGTTGGTTTCTCATTTTCATGAAATCATTTGGTGATATTAATTAATTAAATTCTTTTTGCATCTCATTTCAAAATAATAATAATAAAATAATTATCTATCATTTATTTATTTTCTAAAAAACTAAAATTAATATTTTTTCTTCATTAAATTGAAGATTCTAGATTATATTTGAAAACAAATTATAAATAATGTTTGTTTATAAGTTACAGTTAGTTTAAATTCATTTTTTATTTTTCTAGATTTTGTTTTATTCACAATTTTTAGGTTATTAATTTAGGTTTCTTTTTGTTTCATAGGTTCTATTATCAAATATTTGATAAGGATCTGATCATGGATTGATTTTATTATCCAAATACGTTCAAGATGATTGATCCAAAAATAATTTTGGATTTCTACAAATAATTTTTTGAGCAACAACAAATAATATTTGGAAAGGCGTCAAGATCAGACACATGATGTTGCAAAACTGATTGTAGCCAAACCGTGAGGAATTTGGAGAAACGGTTGAAAACCCAGAACCAAAATGGACCCATTTACCTTCCGCGGAGATATTTTCCCAAACAAATGCACGATTAGAGAGCTATTTGGGTCTCTTGTAGAGGAAAATTTTAGGTGGCGGAAATTAATAGTGACGCCCAAACTGTTCATTCATTTCATAAATATATGAGAAAGATCAGAGCCATAAGGATCCAAGAATTGGAGAGGAGGATTTTAATCCTTTCTCTTTTGTATATTATTACTTTTGTAAAAGAAAATATCTCTTTTCAAATGGAGTAATGGATGCATGGAAGCTTTGGGAGGATGGACAAGTATTTTTAAAGAAGAATATGGAATTCCAAGTTGCTTAATGGATTTTGTCCTGTAAGTAAAATGGTTTTATTTTCATATAATATCTTCATATTCTTTCAATAGTTGATTATGCATTGATTTAAATAACTTTAGTCTTTTTTATCAATACATGGTTAATTATTATTATTTATATATTAATTTTTTCAATCTTTAAGAGTTTATTATCCAAAACAATTCTTCCAGGACTACAATATGGGCATGTGATTTTGAGAAAGAATATGAGAAAGTAATTCATCTTTGGCTTTAGACATGTGTGATACTTATTCCATTTCATTCTTTCATTATTGTTATATTATGAAAGTGTTATAACGGTTGATTTTAGCTTTAGCTTGTCAATCGTATGGTGTTTTCATACTGTTAAATGTTATATGTTGCTCATAATTTCTTATTCCATTTTTTATGTGTGATCAATCAATCATTTGATTATTATGGAATTTATTTCTAATGTTAAATGATGGATAATATCAATACCCATAATTGAGTTTTCTTTCGTTCTTAAATATTGATTATCTTAAGATCACACAAATTTTAATTAGTTGTCTTCCTGTTGTTATTAATTTACTCCAATATCAAATACTTATTTCAATGTATTCTGGAAGTGCCAGTATTGTTTTGTTATAGATTTCCCTTAACAACAGTACAGGCAGGAGCTCATACAACACAGAAAGATAAGTTTTGTCGATTAGCGACATGTTATTATGTGTTATTTAGTTAAGTTGTTTATGAATGAAACAATGAATGTATGGTTCAGCTTTGAATATCCAGATGTTCATGTTTCATTAACATTTTTTGTAAGATTCTTTAAATTTATAAAAGAAAAAAAATAAATATTTTTATGTGCTTTCTTTATCTGTTTCCTAAAAGAAATCATTTTTCACATTGATTTTCTTAAGTTTCGATTAAAACTTTCATCTTGTAAATCATGTAAATAAATGAGACTTGTATATCCTCTACTTTAATGCAACTACTATAGTTACATTTGAACATATGTACATATATATAGTGTGTTTAGTAATTAGTTAGTTATTTTTCTCTTTTATTCGTTTCTTTTAGGATTCTTAGATTGGCTAACAAAGCCATTAAACCCGTCAGAACGAGTTACACCAAACGACTTGGGTTATTTAGACAACCCCGGACTGGACTCGCTCTTCCAGTTGACGGATGGTCAATTTCGCCCGTCAACAGATTTCTACTATTTATCTTATTTGAGTTACAATAATGTCCTTTATCCTCGAGCACGGTCGGGTTTCATTCTTAAAGATTATCTTGTTTTGTTCTTTCCAAATCCCCCATAATACCATCCCCAACATTAGACCCCAGCATAGGTTCACTACCTCATTATCGCTATACCTCTCCTTCCAGTTTTTTACTGTGGCTTTGATATCCCCTATTATCGTATTTGAATGGTGTTAAATAATGACCACCCAATCCCAGATCTCAGTTGTATAGTTTCACTCTTCTAATAGATGATCTGTCAATTCTTCCTAAACCTAACACATACGACATTGTGAGGGTCCAATGAATTCTCTTTTTGTTAGGTTCTCCCAGGTTAGTATCCTCTTGTGTAAGATTAACCATTCAAAGACTTTAATCATTGGCCATTGAGGGCCCTTCCACATCTTCTCCCAGTGTGGTTTTGGGTTTTCTTGGTCATGTCCTGATATGTAGTACCGGTCTTCTTTTAGATTGAATTCTCCTCCCTTTTTTGTTCCCCACCTTAATTGGTCCTCCTCTTCCGAGACCCCAATTTTCCTTTTACCTAATTTATACTTTTTAAGAAATGAAACATGAAACACATTATGTATAATCATGGATGCAGGTAATGCAAGCATATATGCAACTGGCCCGATCCTTTCCAGGATTTCAAATGGCCCACAAAATCTAGCTGCCAACTTGGCGCAACTTCCTAGGCTCGGGGAACTCCTGTTAGCTTTCACTTTCAGAAAAACATGATCACCCACTTTGAACTCTCTGTGGGTTCTGTTTTTATCATCATAACTTTTCTTCCTATCCTCGGCAACTTTCAAATTATGCTTAATTTTTATCATTGGGTCCTCCATCTCCTTGAGCAACTCTGGCCTGACTACTATTCTATCAGCTGGATTATCCCAGCTCACTCGAGTATTGCACTTTCTTTCATAAAGTGATTCAAATGGGCTCATATTCAACGATGCATGATACCCATTGTTGTAGGCGAATTATACCAAGTGTAGGTAGTCTTCTAATCTTGATGGTTTGTCCATCACATACATTCTCAGTATGTCTTCTATTACTCTGTTCACCCTCTCTATCTGTCCATCAGACTCGGGATGATAAGTTATACTAAACTTCATATTCATTCTGAATCCTTTGAACAATCCTTTCCAGAAATTCAAGGTGAATTTCGGGTCTCTGTTGGACACAATCGTTTTAGGAATTCGTTGCAATTGTGCCACTTCCTTTATGAAAATATCAGCAACATTTGTTACCTTGTGAGTAGCTTTCAATGGAATAAAATGCGCAGCTTTTGTAAGATTTTCCACCAACACCATGATCGAATCATGCAGCTTGCCTATTTGGGGCAATCCCGTAAAAAAATCCATCGTTACTACTTCCCACTTCCACTCAGGAATGGGTAAAGGTTGCAACAACCCTGCTGGGTGCCTATGCTTAGCTTTAACTTTCTGGCACTCCATACATCTAACGATGTATTCAACGATCTCTCTCTTCATACCCAACCAAAAGTAATGGATCTTGACCGTTGCTACTATTTTCTGATATCCAGGGTGCTCTGCATAAGACACATTATGCATCTCCTGCAAAATCATTTTTTTCAAGCACTGGACATTGGTTACAAAAATTATGTTCTTGTACAACAGTATTCCATCTGTTTCCAATTTATAAATTGCCATCTTCTGTGGCATCTTACCCTGCTGTAACTTGGCTACCAATTCTTTGTACTGCAGATCTGTATTGGAAACCTCCAGAATTCTGCTTTTTATATCAGCCTGATACATGCTAATGGTTGTAGCATGTAATTCATGCACCCTCTTGCTGAGTGCATCAACCACTTTATTCTCCTTTCCTTTGATATGCTTGATCTCAAAGTCGTACTCAGATATAAATTCTAGCCACCTACTTTGTCTAGCGTTTAAGTTTGGTTGATCAAAGAAATATTTCAAACTGTTATGGTCTATTTTGAGTTCAAACCTCCTTCCCATGAGGTAATGCCTCCATTTATTTAGAGCATGAACTATGGCTGCCAAATCCAAGTCATGGGTTGCATATTTCTTCTCGTGCTCTTTTAATTTCCTGGACTCATAATAGATTATGAATCCATTCTGACTGAGGACCCCTCCCATTCCTTC
The DNA here is from genome assembly GCA_009831015.1 of Picea engelmannii. Lineage (NCBI taxonomy): Eukaryota > Viridiplantae > Streptophyta > Pinopsida > Pinales > Pinaceae > Picea > Picea engelmannii. The sequence continues at coordinate 259,694 of ML778145.1, read as the reverse complement.
TTTTCATGCATCAGTGCATACTATGAAATCTTCATTTGGATTCGCAATCCTCAGGACTGGAGCACTAGTTAACAACTTCTTCAATTGCTAGAAACTTTCCTCACATCCCTCTATCCAGTGAAACTGCTTCCCCTTTCTTTGCAAGGAAGTGATAGGGTGAGCTATCTTGGAAAACCCTGCGATGAACCTTCTGTAATAACCATCCAATTCCATGAAGGATCCAACTTCCATTACGTTCCTTGGTGCTAACCATTCTCTAATGGCTTCAATCTTCTCAGGGTCTACCGCTATCCCATACTTCGAGATAATATGTCCGAAGTAATGGATCCTCTTCTGATAAAACTAGAACTTGCTCAGCTTGGAATATAGTTGGTGCTCTCTTAGAACCTACGACACTATCCTCAGATGTTTTTCATGTTCTTCTTCAGTCCTAGAATACACCAGAATGTCATCCAGGAAGACGATGACAAACTTGTCTAGATAGTCCCTAAATAGTCCATTCATCAAGCTCATAAAAACAACGGGTGCATTTGACAGTCCAAACGACACCACTATGAACTCGTAATGACCATACCTTGTTCTAAAGGTGGTATTGGTGATGTATTCATCTTTTATTCTTACTTGGTGATATCCCGATCTTAGATCTATTTTCGAAAATATCTTTGCATCCTTCGACTGATCGAACAAATCATCAATCCTTGGCATAGGATACGTGTTCTTCACCGTTACTTTATTTAATTCCCTGAAATCGATGCACAATCTCAGCGTTTCGTCCTTCTTCTTTACGAATAGGATTGGGGCACCCCAAGGCGACATGATTGGGTGTATATACCCCTTCTTCAGAAGTTCTTCAAGCTGTAGCTGCAACTCTTTCAGTTCTGGCGCACTCATCCTGTAGAGAGCCTTTGACACTGGAGTTGCTCCATGCATCAAGTTCACAGAGAAATCGATATCCCTTTTCGGAGGTAGTCCAGGTACTTCCTGGAATACATCTTCAAACTCTTTAAGTACCTCATGATCCTCAATACTTGACACCTTATCCTTAGGAATTTCCCCCACATGGGCTGCAAATAATTGACAGCCTTTTCTATAGCACTTCTTCAGTTGCATTGCTGAGATTTCTCTAACAGTAACAGCTCTAGGAATTCCTTGGACGGCTCTCTGATTCCCTTCTTCATATAAGAAAGTGAATTCCTTGTTTCGACAGACCAAGATGGCATGGTGTTGGTCCAACCAGTCCATCCCAATTAGACCGTCATAAGAGCCTAATGGAAGAATGTTCAAATCGTCCTTCATGCTCAGTCCATTCATGTCTATAGGATAGGACTTGACTAACTCTGTGACTTTCCTCTTGGTTCCTATAGCTAGCTGCACTAACCAAGACTTTTCATGTTTGCTTCTTATCAAATGAAAACTTTCTACCACTCTAGGGTCTATATAACTATGACTAGCCCATGAATCAACTAAAATAGTAAATGGTTGGTTTTTTTATCATAGATTCTACTTGAATCATGTGCGACTGATACTCATCTTACTTGTTGTCCAGGGTTGCGTAGATCCTTGGAATTCTACCGCCCATGTCCTCTACTTTTTTAGCTTGCTGAACATTGTGGAGAACTCTTACTTTATCATTTTTGTGGGGGCAATCTCTATACCTATGGTTTTAGTTACGACCCCAACATTCCATAGGTGGCGGCCTTGACATTTTCCAACTCACTTCAACCTTCCTAGGCTCTCTATGAGATGGATGTCCTTGAGGACTATTTCTGAAAAAGGGTGGTTTATTTCCCTTCTGCCTCTAATCTTTCTTGAACTTTTTATGGTCATCCCAAGCCTTCCGAAAGGTAGGCTTTTCTCTTTGTTGTTCAAATAATCACTTCGCTCTTCTTATCGTTTCTTCCATAGTCTTTGGGTCATCATACAAAATCTTATCCCCAATAGGAGGCGGTAATCCACTCAGGTACCTCTAAATCTTGACAGACTCATTTTTGATGAACGTAACATACTTCAGTAATTCCAAAAAATTTCGTTCTTACTCATTAATGGTCTGGTTTTCCAGCTTGAGTTCAAAGAACTCTTTCATCTTTCTGTCATAATATCTTTTAGTTAAGTATTTCCTCTCAAAATACCTCTTGAATTCTTTCCATGTGATGTCCCTTTCCCTGATGTGCTGCACTTACACAAGTTGATTCCACCACATGGATTCCTTTCCCTTCAATTGATACATGGAAATCCTACCCTCTGCATCAGAGGAATAAATCTGTAGTTTAAATTATTTCCTCATACCAAGTAACCAAGTTTCAACATATTACTCCTTCTTATGTTCTCCATCGAACGTTGGAGGCTTCATCTTGTTCATTACCCCTTTCAATTCATCCATCCCAGATCTCATGTTCTTTCTGGTAGGAGATGGTCTTGAACTACTGTGTGCTTCCCTACTAGAATGCTTTAGGGAGTGACGACGATGTCTGCTGACACTTCTCGATCTTCTTTTCCTCTCAGAGGTCCTGCGACTCTCTGTCTTGCTTGAGTTACTCTACTTTTCCAATTTATTTTCTATTCTTTCCAGACTCTTCAACATCCTTAAGTTGAATTCACCCTACTTATCCATGACTTTCATGAGCGTTCAGCTATCATCTCGGCAAGCCTGAGCATCTTTCTGCAATCTTTCAATGATTTTCATCATATGTCCTTCCTTATACATCTCTTTTTCTTTCCCATTAGAGTTTGATCCTTCGACTCCCAAGTTGACATTCCTCCCTTCTCTTCCGTTCTCTAAATTGGAGGCAATCCACACCTCTTCCATTCTCTGCTCTCAACGACAACCCTATTTGGTTCTGGAACTTGCTAAGCTTCTGCAAACACATGTGCAGACAACAAGGATTTTTCAGGTTGTCATTCTTAGCAAATTTGACACATTCAAAACCATTATGATTTAAGAAAACACTTTGAATTCACAAATTTTCCGAGTTCTTCTCGGCTCTGTAATTTTTAGGTGATAGCTCCCTCTTTCTTAGCCCCTACCCTTGTAACAAAAGGTCATGAACAAATGATAGACTACTAGGTGCTACTCAGGCTTTCGACATTCGAAGAGTTTAAGGTACACACATCTATCTCCCAGAGATTCGATTTACCGAATTCATGTAAATCAGGTGGATCGACGGTCCACGTTTACCCAACATCCAACAGTTAAAAATCGGCTACGGTTCTTCCGTATTCGAAGATTTCAGGACTTTGGAACTTCGGGTTTGGGGTTTTCAGTAACAGGAGTTCAAAATGAAGTGAACCAAACCACTGGTCACTCCATTCCCCGAACTCCGATACACGAGTTCTTGTATGAGATCCAACGATCCTCGATGATTTGGATCCAATGGTCTAGATCGTTTTGAAGTTTCGTGACCTGGGAGTTCATGATGCAGCGACTCCAAATCTTTTGTCACTTCAATCCTCCAATTCCGATACACGATTTCTTGTACGAGATCCAACGATCCTCGATGATTTGGATCTAACGGTCCAGATCTTTTCAAAGTTTCATGAACCAGGAGTTCACGATGCAGGGATTCTGAATATCTTGTCACTTCAATCCCCAAATTCTGATATGGGAATTCATGTATGAGATCAACGGATGTGAGCCTCCCCTGATCCGATTGTCCAGATCTCTCCTAAGCTTACACCTATCAAATCTCTTCAGCCCTAACTTCCTCGCTAGTTGGCTAGATCCGACGACTCACGGGATTTTGGCACTTCTTCCTGGAAGTGCTCCACCGTCCGATTCTACCATTGTTAATCTCTTTCACGATTCGAGACTTGGAGTGACCAAGAATTTGGCATGTGCTCCAATTTCACGATCTCTAAATTCACGAAATGATCCAACAGATCAAACCAACCATGATCAATGACCCATGTTTATTCTAGATCTTAGGGTGGCAAGTTTCTCCATACACTAACCAAATTGCAACTTCTGGCTATGTTACGGTCCTCACGATTTCGCGAGTTCTCCATAGAGAATTTTGACTGTCCAACTATGCTTCTCAAGGACTTCTGACCAATGAATTGGTACCCTCCTTCAGAACTTTCATCTACTTGATCCAACGGTCCTGATTCCCCACGATCTGATGAGTTAGATCTCATCAACATTTCACGTATCGGGATTTCATGTGTCACGAGGTCGAAATATTTTCCACCTTTGTCCTCCCTATTCCCGAAATGTCGATTTCTTCCTGGACAATTAATGGTCCAGATCTCTCTTAGATCGACGGTTGTGATCCAATCGTGAATTCGCGTTTCACGAATTCTCACAAACTCACCCTTAGACCATTTCAAGTCACGAGTCAGCAAAAGGTTGATCACTCTCCACGTGTCCTTTCCGATGGATGGTCCTGACGAATTCAGGATTTCACGTATCATGATTTCCACACTCCTGTGCAACTCAAAAGGGCTTTAAAGCTTTGCACGTTCTCTAGATTTGACAGTTGTGAGGGTTCTCCTTTCCTCCTGAACAGATTCTATGGCTCCAACACTTCTGATGTGGAGTTCTCTCTCTCCCTGTGGCCATATACCACACTGATTGTAGTTTTATAATACTGCTACACCTCCTGAGCTTTGTAACATGGTCAAGTAGTCCGTTGACACTCAGAAACATTCTGAGGTCTGAAATTAGTCCTCCAGACACAATTTCTTCTCAAAACCTCGGTCCAAAGACCACTTATCTGGCCCATCCAAGCTCAGCGTTGAAACTAGGATCTGATACTAAACTGTAACGATCCCAACCATAAACCCCATGGTCGGGCCAACATTACTACGTGGAAAAACACTATTGTAACATATTATGCATTCTTATGAAATACATTTCTTGATTACAGTTAAACACGGCGTAAGAACATTAATACCGTTAGCATACATAATCCATAGCATTAACAATAATTCATGAATACAACAGAATACATGTAAACATTGCTAGAATCACAGACATTCATATTTAATTGAAATTATATGCATGTATTTACTTATCTTTTAGACTATATGTAATTCACCAACTGCGTGTAGACCTCCCACGAACCTCCCATCCCTAGACCGTACTTCTCATCACTCTCAGCAGTAGGTCACCCCCGAGCTGGGACTAAGCTCCATCGGGTAGGGATTCCTAGACTAGGCAGGGAATATAGGAAGACACACAGTCACAGGAGAAGGATCCTCTCCCAGGAGCCACTTATGCCCACTGCCCACAGACTCTCATTCCCCACATGTTTGTCCCACCCCAGGAGTATACACCTTCATTGTTACCAAGACATTCCATTCGCTGTTAACCACCCTTCCCTTGGGCTTCAACAACAAACCGAATCGGAAGTCTATGAGCTCTGTGGTAGATACAGGAATCCTTCCATGAGTTCTCACTTCCTCTGTGCACTCTCTCACATGGAGAGAGTCACTCACAGACTGGGTAACCTGCCTCTTCAACAAAAATCACCTCCCTCACATTGGCCAGCAAGACACATGCATTCCAGCACTGCGTGGCCACAACAGTCAATTGGGAAAATGGGTATGGACACTTGAAACGAAAATGATCAGCTCTAAAGCATAGCGCGGCTCTGCGATTGTAGGATGCGATAAGATTTTCGGCAAGCAACACAGGATGCATGGCTTAGTAATTATGGAACATTTATTTGTCCCAACCAGCAATAAGGAACAGACTAACCTCTCTGGTTTCAGATATGCGTAAGGTGTACATAGGTTCAATTACAGAGGCAAAACACATACAGATGGAGGATGGAGGAATTGGAAGGTCGAACCCCGGATTTAGGTGATGGTTGGAGAAATGCCCACCCCGTTCCTATGCAACAGTCGACATAATGGAAAGAGAAACCCCAACATGGCTCATTTCCTAGGTTAAATCTCATGCACCTGGGTCGAAAACTGTCTCCCATGAAGATGCATGCATCCCTCCCTAGGAACTTAGGACAAAACATAGATTTCACATGGCTTTTGGGATAATATTAAAATATTATTCCCAAGGACTTAATCCCCTAGGATCCACACTTAGCCTCTCTTTCCAACCTTCCATCTCCCAATCCCTTACCTAGGTTTTGTGGAAGCTTAGTCCCCCATCACTCATTCATCGTGGTCAGTCCACACATAGAGAGATGTTTTGTATTAATATTGTGCATAATTACATGTACAAAAATTAGGCTCCTGGCCTTCAACACTTAGGCTCCCTGGCCTAATAACACATAAGCCCACTAGCTTATATAACTTGGCTCACCAGCCTTATAAACTTGAATTACAGTTCATAAACAAGCTTTATACTTCATAGACATGATTTACAATAGGGCTCGGCCTTGGAGACATTACACCAACGAAATCGAAACTGTTGATATTCAAAGACCAAAGACCATCATATCTTGGAATAGTCTGATGGGAGTATTGTTGTTGGAAATTTCAAATTTCGGGTGTTTAAATTCCATGGGAGTGGAATTCCCGATGACGACAACTAAAGAAGGCCTAGGAATTAGGGTCATTGATATAGAAATCTTTCGATCCTTCTAGCATAAGCCACATCATATGGAACCAACAATTTGAAGTCACATGGATGCCACATGGAATTAAGGTGGATTTTCACAATGAGAGCGTATAAAATTCAGAATCTTTTAACTTTATATCTAGAGATCGGATTTGGGCATGTTCTTACTTGTTGGAAATATCTTCACGAGCATAATCAATCTGTGTTCCTTAGGATAAGATAAGAGTTGAGTATAAAAAGATAAATATTAACATCCCACCAGCCTAAGAGAGAGTTAGGGGATCGATTGTTTCACAAAGTGGTGTCATATCTGAGTTCAAACTCTAGGCTTGAATGGGTTTCCAAGGCATTTTGAAACTTTTTAAATAAAGTTTTTATGTTGTTTAAGAAGTATTATTTAATTTGGTAATGTAATTTCGAATGATGGCTTTTGTTTTAGGAAACGAGACATACTAAAAGGAAACAAAGGTGAATGGTACAATGTAGTATGAAAGACACCTCACACATCAAATATGAGGAATCAGATGGTAGGATGGATAGACAAATCCCTCCAGAATTGATGGCCACAGTTAGAAGCTTGAAGGTAGTAAATGAGATGCTCATGACAACTCACCCTGAGCAGGTGGAGTTGAATGAAATGTTACTACAAATTTTGTCAGATATTCAAAAAAACTTGTAGAAAGGCCTAAGTAATGTAGAGTTGCAACAGTCAGATAGGTTGAAAACCCCTTCATATGCTCACAAGCATGGATTTTCTCACAACAATGTGGGAAAGAGTTATTCCATAAATAGACATTGGGATGCCAAGAAATTTAGATCTGGTGGAAGTATTTCCACAGAGTTATCTAGAAGAAAGATTACCTTGATAGATATATCCAATACTGGCACAAATTCGAGTGTCCCAAAGAATACAAAGAGGAATAATTCTCAAGGTTCTATGAATAAAGAATTCAAGAAGGTTAAGCCACCTACCTTCGATGGATAAATTAATAAAGGAGAAGAATCCAAGGCATGCCTATTTGATCAGAAGAAGTACTTTTGGGTACATAATCACTCTGAGAATACTAAGGCAAGGATTTCCATATTTAATTTTAATGGAGGAGCTTCAATTTGGTGGGAAGACCTCAAGGAAATCAAGGGGTTGAAGGAAAGCAAACTGACCTAGAAAAAATTTGAGAAATACTTCAAGAAGGATTACTTATTCTAGAAGTATTATGATGAAACAATCAAGAAATTACATGAGCATAAGTTGGGAAAAGTTACCATGGATTCTTACTCCAAAAGGTTTATGGAATTATTGAGGTATGTCCCTTACTTAAAGGATGAGAAAGCAAGAGTGCAATGTTTTCTCAGTGGATTACCACAATCCTACTAGGACTAGATCGTTTTTTCTAATCCGGAGACATTGGAGTACACTATTCAGAAGGCTAAGAGTTGTTATGACCAGTTTAAGAATAAGAAATATCTTTAAACATATTGGAAAAGGAAAGACAAGAGTGGATTTCATAAGAACAGATTCAAGTCCTTTTTACATAAGAATCCAAGGAAAGGTGCACAATTTGGTCATCCAAGAAAAAGTGTACATCATCAAAATTTCCCATCTCAAAGTGGAAATAGAACATTGCAGGCAAGATAAAGAGAAGAGGAACCCAAGAAAGGACCTTTGCAATTATGGGGATGTGAAGAGCCACACCTATTGAGGTATTTTCCTCATAGACAACATGACACAAGGAAGGTATATAATGTACAAGAAGAAACCATAGTCAACGATGTAGCCAGAAGTGTGCTAAGAATATATGTAGTTGTGGAAAATAGGCCAGTAGACCACCAAGCCTCTGTGGTGGAAATTGGAAGGTATTATTACCAATCAACCTATATCTATTTTAATTGACTCGGGATCTAACCCCAATTATATTTCACCGTGAGTTGTTGAGTCATGTTCATTACAAAGAAAGTAACATGAAAGAGCATGGTTGGTTCATAGCCACTGGAACAAAGAGGAAAGTGGCTGAGGTGATTGAATCATTTCCAATCAAGTGAATGGACTGCAGACTCAGGAAGCCTTGAATATCCTAACCCTAGGCTCATATGACGTATTGCTGGGTATGGATTGGCTAGTTTCCTAGAAGGAAAAAATAAATTGTTATGAGAAAGTTTTGGAATGCAAGGACAATGAGGGAAATGCAAGAATATTGCAAGGCATTTATAAGGTACTTTCAGTGAGGACAATATCAATGTCACAAATCAAGAAGTTTAGTGGAAAAGGGTGCCCCTTATATTATATACAAGTAGTTAACTCAGTATAAATCAAGGAGATCAAGGATGAATATCACCATGTGCTATGGGAATTCAAAGATGTGTTTCTAGAGGAAGTACCTCGAATACCTCCTAAAAGAGATATTGGTTTTTCTATAAATATTATTCCTTGAGAAGTACTAAGTTTAAAAGTACCTTACACGATGAGCACACTAGAGTTGGTGGAGCTGAAGGTGCGGTGGAAGGAAAGGTTGGATAAAGGTTACAACAGGTCGAGTGTATCTCCATGGGGAGCACTATCCTTGTTTGTGGATAATAAGGATGGTACCTCGAGACTGTGTATTGACTATAGGTTGTTGAACAATATGACCATCAAGAAAAAGTATCATTTTCCTAGGATATATTCTCTCTTTGACCGGCTTAGTGAAATATCGATGATCTAGTTGATCTGGATATCTATTGTTGAACTACTATTTTATCACTCATATTTGATACTCTGGGGGTTTCTAGATGTCTTTGACTTAATGTTTTAACATGATTGGTGATTTGTGCATGTCTGTTTCATTCATTTATTGTTTTAGTAGTACATATGATGCATGTGGAAGAAAGGAGAACACGTCTCACTAATATGTATTATGAGGAAAAAGAAAGAAATAAAATAATATGTTGGAAGAAGATACACTAGTCATCATTTAAATCTCATGGATCATCACTGGAATACAAGAAACTAACATGAAATACCCATTATCATAAGATGAAGGAAGATCTATGCATGCACAGATAAATCAACAAAATGCAATTATGAAATCTCATGACAATTGTTGCAGATACTGGAAAACTTGTCCCGATGGCTATACTCATCAAAATGAACTAGAAATTGTCCCAAAATGAGCACCCTGGACTCTAGGATGCTCCTAGTAACTTTCAGAATGAATATCAGACCTATGAAGCTCTGAATCTCATCCCCTAAGGGTTTCAACACCTCCTCAGCTATGTGAGTGCGCCATAGAGATCCCACAGGATAAATCCAATGATATATGTCTTGAAACGATCGAACTGGTCTCCTCTGTAATGGGTCAGAAGGGTTTCCTCGAATCTGATCTTGAATACCCCTTGGAACTCCAAATTCACTTCCTCAGGAGTTGCGCACTATCTAGATATCTATTTTTCTTTGAGAGATTCCACCCTCAGAAACTAATGACTGGTGGCTCAAAAGAAGAGCCCTATCTAACTCTCAACTAGGTCATAAGGAATCTGCAGGATATTCCTCTATCTCATGAAGCTACACAAAACCCTCTCTTTAACCCTTATGCCATCACTAGTTGAGCTACACAACCATTGCAAACTGTATCTACTAAATAACACGTGAAATAGATGGATGGTATCTATGATAGGCTAGGGTGTGTCTCTCAACACCAAAACCGATCAATGGTGGTGGTTTCCTCCAGAAATCGACAAAACAACAAGGGGGATGATTCCCTCCTCCTCTGGAAACTATCTCAACATCAAATCATAACATAATGAGAAATTAGGTCAAATTCCTCCCTTTATACTCTTCCAAATATAATTCTTCGTTGACATCACTTAAGTTAGAGGATTTTCCTCCAAAGGTGAGTAATTAATTAATTAATTCCCCCCTTAACACATTTTCCTTCTATTTCTCCATTGACTTTCTCTTAAGTGACATTTCCTATGCTTTTTGGTTTAATTCATCATTTTGCCACTAAATCACCCTTATTTCTCATCTTGTTCCCTGTTTGTGCCTGACTATAGTCTATGGGAACAAATAGAATACTAATTCTCTCCCTGTTGTCCTACTCGTAGGAACAGGACATTGCAGTCATCCCTTCCTAAGATTGCTTGTCCTCAAGCAACATCAATCCTGGGTGTTGCAAAATATGCTCTCCCTCCCATGTAGCATCCTCCACTGGAAGTCCCCTCCATCTAATCAAGCACTCCCTGATAACCCTTCTCTTGAACTTGCTCTCTCTCTGCTCAAGCACCTCCTCCAGCACTAGCTCCAACTGACCCTCCTCATCCAAGGGTGGAAACTCCTCTGAAATGCTGACCTTATGTCTCATTGCCTTTTTAAGGTAAGAAATGTGAAAGATGTTATGGATCTTTCTACCCTCTGATATCTCTAGATCATATGCCACCTTGCTTATCCTTTTGATGACTTTATATGGCCAATAAAATTCCATCTTCAACTTCTCTTCTCCTCTCCTCTTCAAGGAGGACTATCTGTATGGTTGTAGAAAAACCAATTCCTCTACCTCGAAACCACGCTCTATCCTATGCCTATCTGCATATATATTTTGTTGGTTCTGAGCTACCTGCAGGTTTTCCTTCACTACCCTTAGGATCCTCTAGCTCTCCTTCACCTAGTATTTGGCCCCCGGTACCCTGCTATCTCCAAATATAGTCTCCAAAAAAGAGGTTGCATCGTATCCATACAATGCTCTAAATGGTGACATCCTGATAGACAAATGGTAAGTTGTGTTGTAGAAATACTCACCCATGTGAAACCATCTCACCCATGTGCTTTGTTTCCCTCCCTCATAGTTTCTCATATACCCCTCCACCCATTTGTTGACAATCTCTATGTGTCCATGTGTCTGTGGGTGGTAGATGGTACTTGTGTCTATCTCTATGCCGAATAATCAAAAACTCTTCTGCCAAAACGCGCTAATGAATCACCCATATCTATCACTGACTATCTTCCTGCATAAGTCGTGCAACCAAAATACCTCTCTGAAAAATAAATATGGTACATGTATGGCCTTGTAGTCTATGGGTATTGAAAAAAAATGTGCAAATTTGGTTAGCCTGTCGACCACCACAAATATACATTCCATGCCCCGCACTTGAGGAAGACCTGTAATGAAGTCCATATAAATGCTCTCCCATTTCTACTCAGAGGTTGAAGTAACCCCGTAGGATGTTTCTAATCGAACTTGTTCCACTGACAAGTCATGCATTCTTGGATGTGTTTCAATACATCTTCCTTGAGACCCTTCCATGAGAATGTCTCCCTGATTTGCCTGTAATTTTTTAGGTACCCTTGATGTCCCACTGCAGGCGAATCATGACACACCTTCAGAATATTCCCCTTCAAGGTAGATTATGTAACCAAGTAGATCCATTCCTTATAGAAAATGGCATCATATAGTCCCCGATATCTATCATCAACCACATGTCCATGGATCACCTCACAAGAAAAATTGTTTTTGGAGTATTCCACCAACAAATCTTCTTTCCAATCTACGCAAATGTCCATCATCAAACACCCTGGTGGCCTCATGGAAAAGGAATCTTCTATGGAGTTCCTCTTTCCCTTGACATACTCAATGTCAAATTCAAAGGCTTGGATATTCGAGACACACTTTTGATTTATCTCGTTGAGGTATTTATAATCCAGGAAATACTTGACGCTGTTGTGATCAATCTTCACTACAAATCTGCTACCTACCAGATACTTCCTAAATTTGGTTAAGGAATGCATGATTGTGATTAGTTCCTTGTTGTAAATAGTGTAGAGTATCTATGACTCATTGAGGTTCCTTCTGTCGAACACAATGGAATGGCCTCCCAGCAAAAAAACTTCTCTAATCCCGACCCCTAATGCATCACACTCTAAGACAAATGGATGTGGAAATCCAGAAGGGATAGAACAGGGAATTTGCTCATAACCCCATTTTATCAAATGTATGTTGTGACTCCTTTGTCCAATGAAAGGTTCCCTTCTCGGTCAAATTTGTGAGTGGTGCTCCCAACTGTGAAAATACCTTGACGAACCTCCTATAGTAACTGCATAACCCAAATAATCCCTTCATCTCTGTGAGGTTCTTGGGTGTTGGACAATCCAAAATGGCCCTAATATTCTCCTGATGAACATGTACTCCCTTCTCACTGATGATATTCCCAAAGTACAATAGTTATCTCATGCTAAACTCACATTTGGACTCCTTGGAATATAATGAATGTGCCTGCATAATGTCCAAGACATCCTCCAAATGTGCCACATGCTCATCCCACGTCATTCTGTAAATCAATATATCATCGAAGAATACCAAAAGGTGTTTCCTCAACTTCCCTATCAAGATGTCGTTCATACAAGACTGGAAAGTGGCAGGTGCATTGGTCAATCCAAATGGCATGAACAAGAACTCAAAATGTCTAAAATGGAATCTGAATGTCATCTTCTCAATATCCTTCTCCCCAATGTTGATCTGATAATATCCTGACTGCAGATCAATCTTGGTGAAGAAAAATTCCCCATGTAAATCATCCATCAACTCATTTATACGTGGAATGGGGTACCTATTATTGATCTTTTTTTGTTGAGATCTCTATAATAAATAAAAATCCTCAATGTGCCATCCTTCTTTAGTACCATAATGAATTAATAGGAAAAAGGACTCGTGTTGGGCCTGATGTGCCCCATCGCAAGAAATTCTTTGATTGTTTTCTCAATATTGTCCTTGAATCTCTTGGGGTGCCTATAGAGCACGGTGATCACTGATGTAGCTCCTACCTCCAACTTGATTGTATGCTCAAATCCCCTGTATGGTGGTCTCCCTAGTGGTATCGGCCCAAACACCATCTCGTACTGACTCAAAATATATTTGATTTGTGGATAGTGATTCTCTCTTCCCTCTGAATCCTTCCGCGTGGTGATCAAACACTTTGTGACATAGAATACATCACCATGAGGGAATATCTGCTCCATTTTTTTTGTTGATATTGCTCGTGGTTCTCCTGTAGACACGCCTCTCATTACCACTCTCGATCCACTAGCGTCTATGAAGCTCATGGTCGATGTCTGATAGTTGAACCCATTATCTCCCAATGAATATAACCACTATGCCCCCAATATTGCATCAATATCTGATAGGTCAACTACATAGAAAGTATCAGTTAGGGCATAGTTTCCTAGTTTGACCTCTATGTCTAGGATCATGTCCAAACATGTCATCATGTATCCATATTCCACTTCCATGTGGAATCCCTCAAACTCCTTAATGCATAACACCCTCCTAGCTACTAAGGACGCATCTATGAAATTATGGGTGGCCCCACCATCAACTAAAGCAATCATGTGTTGCCCCTGTATAAGGCCCTTGAGATTGAGAGTGTTGTACCTGGGTACTCCGGAAAGGGTTTCTATGGTTCCACCTTTCACCTCTCTATGAGGTTTTGTATCCTCCTTAGGCTATGCCACTGTCGGAATTTGAGGTTTCTTCGAATGTTTCTCTGGCTCATGTGTGGTATCATCCTCTGAATCATGTTCTTCCTATGCCACAATATCCTCATCCTCCTTCTCATTGTCTGATTCCACCTTAATGTAGTGGATTTGTCCCTTTCCCATGAATCTATGTCGTGGAACCCAAGGGTCTTTACAACAGAAGAAAATATTCTTCCTCGTCAACTCTCGTTTCGTGTCATCATCCAACTTGGATTTACCCTTCCATTCCCTTTGAGGATTTTTCTGATCCTTGTCTGTCCATGGTACAAAGGGTTTGGTAAAGGTTTTGGGTTTCAACATTGAATCTCCCATGTCTCTCATGTGCACAATGGAATTCTATAAGGTGTGAGTCTTGAAATCCTTAATCCAACCCCTCAATGGCTCTTTCAATGCCTCGGTGAAAAACATCATCAGTCTATGCTCCGATATATCTCATACGACCACTACCTTTCGCTAGAACTTCGTGATTAAGGCCTCAACCGATCTGGTCTGTCTCAACTATGTAAGGTCCCTAAAGTGGAGCTATGGATCTATTTTGTCAAACCTATCCATCAATATCTTAGTGCACTCCAAATATGAAGTAATGTGGTTGTGACCCAAAGTCACCAGTGCATGGTACCACCACTGGTGGGCTTCCCCGTCCAAGTGCAAGGTGGCAAAGCTGATAGATTTCAACCATTTCATCAGGTTAATCTTGAAATTTGCATAAAGCTTCTAGACCCATTCTTGGGATGAGCATCGTGATGATCCATCGAAAGTAATACCCCCTATCTAATCTGTAATACCCCCTAGAACCCCAAATGCACTTCCTCAAGAGTTTCTCACTATCTCGTTGTCTTCTATGCTCTGAGAGATTCCACCATAAAAAACTAATGAATGGTGGCTCAAAATAAGCGCCTTGGCTATCTCTCAACTGGGTCAGAAGAAATCTGCAAGATAATCCTCTGTCACGTGTAGTTACACAAAACCATCTCTCTAACCCTTGGGCCCCCACTGGCTGAGTTGCATAATCACTACAAACTAGGTCTCTTGAATAACATGGTGAAATACTTAGATGATATCTCCGATAGGCTAGGGTGTTCCTCTGAACACTGAAAGCGATCAATAGTGGTGGTTTCCTCCAGAAATCCACAAAACAACAAGGGGGTTGATTCCCTCCTCCTCTGGAAACTATCTCAACATCAAATCATAACATAATGAGGAATTAGGTTGAATTCCTCCCTTTATACTCTTCCCTATCTAATTCTCCGTTGACATCACTTAAGCTAGGCACTTTTCCTCCTAAGGTGAGTAATTAATTAATTAAGTCCCCCCTCAACACCTTTTCATTCTATTTCTCCGTTGACTTTGGCTTAACTGAATTTTCCTATGATTTTTTGCTTAATTCATTGTTTGACCACTAAATCACCCTTCTTTCTCCTCTTATTCCCTGTTTGTGCCTAACTATAGTCTTTGGGAACAAATAGACTACTAAGTCACTCCATGCTGGCCTACTCTTGGGAACGAGACATCACACTTAGAGGAGCTACAATTTTCTCAAAAATCGATTTGAGGTCAACATATCACCAAGTTAGAATCAAGGATGAGGAAATCTACAAGAAATCCTTTAGAACAAGGTACAAGAATTATGAGTTGTAAGTGTTGCCATTTTGACTTACAAATGTACCAAATACATTCATGTGTCTAATGAATAGAATTCTCAGAAAATATTTATACACGTTTGCGCTAGTATTTTTGGATGACATTTTGGTGTATTCCAAGACCATAGAAGAGCATCAAGAGAATATTAGGATGGCGCTACAATTTCTAAGGGAGCACCAGTTCTATGCTAATTTCAGAAAATGTGATTTATTCCAAAGAGAAATCCAATACTTAGGCCACATAATATCAACATAAGGAGTGGCAGTGGATCCCAAAAAGACTAGAAGGAAGTCATGGATTGGCCCTCCCCTAGTAATGTAACAGAATTAAGATCATCCATGGGGTTGGTTGGATATTAAAGAAGGTTCATAAATGGATTTTACAAGATTGGTAATCCTATTACTTCATTTCAAAGAAGGGAGAAGATATTTGTATGGTCACCAAAGTGTGAAGATAACTTCCAACAATTGAAGCATGTTTTAACTAATGCCCCTATTCTAAGGATTGCACACCATGGAAAATATTTCTTGGTTTCCATTGATGATTGCAAGGAAGGAATAGGAGGATTCCTCATGCAATACAAACAAGTGATTTATTATGAATCATGAAAATTGAATGAGCATGAGAAAAAGTATGTTTCCCATGATTTGGATCTTGCAGCGATTGTGCACGCATTGAAGATGTGGATATATTAATTGCTTGGGAGAAGGTTTTTCCTAATGATATACCATTGTGGACTAAATTACCTATTCGACCAGCCAAGGTTGGATGCTAGATAGGCCAGATGGATGGCACTAATTATTGAGTTTGATTTCAAAATCAAACACGTTAAAGGAAAGGAAAATAGGGTGGTAGAAAGACTCAGCCAAAGTGTGCGGATAGTAAATTTAGCAACATCAAGTGTAGGAGATTCTGACATTCATTAGAGTATTAAAAACCTCCTGCAATAAGATGAATTCTTTAATCAAGTGAAATAAGGATTAGAACAATAACCAAAGGAAAATAAATATGAATGATATCATCTCGGGGATCATAAGTTTCTTCAGAGTATAATAACAAGATGTATGTGACTAATTTAGCAGATTTGAGGCACTTGATTTTGGATGAGTGCCACAAGAGACCTTATGCAGGTCAATCTAGTTACCAAAAAATGATGATGACAGTGAGGCAGTTATACTATTGGCCAGGAATGAACAAGGACATTGCTTAGTACATCATAAAATGTTTAGAGTTCTAATAGGTAAAAGTTGAGCACAAACATACTACTGGTCTATTACAACCTTTGCAAATTTTTAAGTTTAAATGGGAATTGATTTCCATTGATTTCATTACAAGTCTACCAAAGACATTCAAGCAACATTGGGAGAAGCTTGTTTGCATGCTTAGGAATGCAATTGGAATTTAGCATGACCTACCATCCTAAAAAAGTTATTCATATAGAAAGAGTGAATATAGTATTAGAATACATGTTGAGGATGCATGTTATGCATCATCCTAAGCAGCAGGAAGAGTAGCTACCCATGCTATATTTTTCCTACAACAATGGTTATCATGAATCATTCAAAATTAGTCCATTTAAGGTTCTGTGATGCAGGAGCATCATCAACAAGTACATGTGGCAGGAAAACTCAATGCCTGAGGACTGCAATCTTTTGAAGCTAATAGAAAACAAAAGAGGAAAGTTCACGCGCGTGGAGACAAAATGAGCACACGTGACCTGGGAGTTTAACCCTAGTCTCGATGTAGTCGCAAATAGATAATAGTTAGTTTATTTGTTTTTTTCCTTTTGTATAAAGAGAGGTTTTGTATGCCCAAAAGGGGGGTTATGATAGTTATGAGAAAGTAGGAGTTGTGAACAGTATTTGTTCCTTTGAATTTTACTGTAACCATTTTCTTGATTATGAATGAAGATAATAGAGGAAATTGATCCAAATGTGTGAGACTGTTGTTGTCCATGATACTCTGTTATTGTTTTTTGTTTCAAGAACGAGTGAATCTTTCTATGAGTGTATGTATCTTTGAAATGTTTGCATTGAATTTAATTCACTTTTCTTCATGAGCGGTGCAAGGTGTGCACACAGTTCGCAAGGAGTGCGTTGATAGGGTATGTTTCGACTCATAAATCTTAGAAGAAATAACGTAAGATTTTCTTTACAGGAAGCAAAAAGTGATTTCCACATGGTGCGCACAGTCGTCACAAGAACTCAAATCTTGTGTAAAGATCTGTTGCAGAGAGTGCAAAGACATAGAATTCAACGAAGAGTCCAAGTGACTTCATAAATAAGTTGAAGAATGAGAGCATGGGAATGTCGAGAAGGTGAGAAAGGATTCTTTTCAAGAATTTTTGGATCTGAGTTTGAGGAATTTCCCAGAAAAGAAAGAACTTTTTGGGAGATCAAATCTTTGAGAAGATCAAGCTCAGGAGGAGTAACACTTTCCAAGAACTGCGAATGAGATCCAAGAAGCTGACTCATAGGAAGGACAAAGGTCGAAACCTTTGAATATTTTCGAAAAATCTTGTAATTCTGAAGAAAGATTGAGCTCAGATGATCCGAAATCAGATCCAGAAGCCTGACAGGGCTTGAAAAATGCTCTAAAATGAAAGTGCTCATAATATGATAAAACCAATGCCATTGCGTCTGTCTCGTCTTCCTGATTCTGGAGGTATATTTACTTTGTCAAACGGGCTCCGTATGTGAAAGTTATCGCGTTATGATCGGAAGCCCAAACAGGTTAAAAGTCAAAGGTCAACTGGTCAAAAAGTCAATGATGATGACATCAGCATGATGACTATGTAGGAGATGACGTGGCACTCTCTGGCTGATGGTGATTGGGTAGGTTTGCTGACAAGGCAAACATGTGGCAGGCAACTGGACCAGTCAATAGCTGACAAGTGGTATTAATCCATCAAATGGAGAGATGCCACATGGCCGAGTCATGGGCAGCCATGTGGCACCCAGTCATCAATTGAAGTGGCATGTTTCAAAAATTGTTTTGGGGTCCATGGGATTTGAACCCATGACCACCACCAAGCCCAACAACTTAAGAAATGGTCCTTTACCAATGCGCCAAATTATTTCTTATGCTATAAAACCCACAATATTAAATATATTGCATGGTATTATGGCGCATAAAGGAGAGGGTTGGGGGCCAAGCCCCAACTCGTGGTCGTGTAAACCCCCATATGACCGTTTCAGAGGGCACGTGCACGGGATCAGGGGCTTATGCCCGATTTTTAACTATAAAGTGGGTTTTTTTAACTAATTTTTGGGTTTTAATTGTAATTAAGCCTATTTTTAATGGGTTTTCTCCATTTTTGGGAGTTATTGGGCATTTATGGAGCCTAAATTTTAGGAGGAAGTTGGAGGTGAGAAACCAACTTCCCAGCTATATAACCCAGGCCTGTTTGAGGCCATAGAGGGCATTCATAGTAGAATTATGCTGAGGAGAAGTCAAGCCAAAGCCATTTTGAGGCAGAGAAGCTTTTGAGGAGGAGACGATGTCGGACCATTTCTGGGAGCTCCGGACGTCCGTTTTGCATGACGTTTTCTTTGCATGGTTCTAGAGATCTGGAAGAACATGACCAGATTAGTCTTGTAGCCATTTGACATTGCAGCGATGTACTTTTGAGCTTTTGAACATAAATAAAGAAGCCTCCCCCACAGAGACAAAGGCCTGGAGACGAAGGCAAAGTTGTGCCGAACTCCGTTATCAATCTGTGTGTTATGGTTTGTTTTCTATTATTTCATTTCAGATCTGTATATGTGTATATGGCTATCATAATTCCTCTTCTTTCCTCATTCTTCACTAAGCTTTCTCAAATGGTTAATTAACGCATGCAAAATTAAAACTCAACCATAATCATTAAAAGATCCGACGGATCAAGTGGTATCAGAGCTAGTTGACATTTGGATTTGAGTTTTGCATGTTAACCAGGGAAAAGCTACAGCGTGGTGAAGGAGAGATTGTTGCAGAGAATCCATTAATTGGATTGAGAAAAAGAGCTTCTCATAGCGAGAATATGGCA
>ML778145.1:205691-239288 GCA_009831015.1 Picea engelmannii | reverse complement strand
TTGGACCCACTAACCTTGATGAGGTTTCTGTTCAAGCTACGTATATTGAAGCAGGGAAAGCAGGTGTGTTAGGGGAATCATCGTCTTCGAGGAAAGAGGACAAGAGGAAAAGGCATGGCAATGGCAAGAATGCAAATGCAGTGGAAAAGAAGGAAGGAAAACCCTCTTGCAAGCATTGCAAGAAAGAGGGACATGATGAGGATAGATGTTGGCAATTGCATCTCGAGAAGAGGCCAAAGTGGTTCAAAGAAAAGAAGGGAACGCAAATAGTGGCAACGACATCAAATCCCACAGACTTGGGATCAGATTCAGGTGATGAGTCAAAGATTTCATTGGTTGGTATGACAGGTAAGAATGGTGAAGAGATTGATTGTAGAAGCAACTTGTTTCATATAAGAGTAATCATGCGACACACTAAGATAGACACATTAATCGACAGTGGATCTCAATCTAATCTAATCTCAGAAGAATTGGCTAAGCAATTGGGGTTAAAAACACAAACTCATCATAAGCCTTACACACTTAAATGGATAAGCAATCATCATCAAATGCACATAACTAAACAGTGCACAATCAAATTTGTAATTTCATCTAAGTATGTGGACGAAGTAACTTGTGATGTTGTGTCGTTAAGAGAATGTGGAATGATCTTAGGTAGTCCATACTTATTTGATCGTAAGGCAATCTTCTACAGGACAAAGAATCAATATCAATTCACTAAAGCAGGTCATGATTATGTGGTTCATGCTCATCGTGTTAAAGCAAATAAAACACTTCAAATAAGGGATCAATTAACGAATGCAGTGCAAGCATGCAACAAACCAATAATTGTTTCAAATGAAGTAATTGATCTTAAGCAAGGACAAAATATGGTTGTTGAATGGAAAATCAATCATAAGTTGCTTCAAGATAAGCTCATGTTGTGTAGATATCTAAAGTATATCAGTTCATTTGCAGTCGTCTTTTTGATGCTGCCATTAGCAATGTTTTCTACATGGATGATAGTGGCTTCAGTAAGATGTAATAGGGTACAAATGGCTAACAATATACTGTCAGTTGTCATGATTGTGTTACAGTTGATCTTGATGAGACAGGTGCAGAGGATAGAGTTCAGAGACAGAGAGAAAGTCGGGTGGCCTATCCCGATCTTGTTGACTATTCAGTAACCTTTTGGGGACCAAAAGGTCTTATTGTGGGGAGGTGTGATCCGAAATCAGATCCAGAAGCCTGACAGGGCTTGAAAAATGCACAAAAATGAAATTGCTCAGAATCTGATAAAACCAACACCATTGCGTCTGTCTCATCTTCTTAATTCTGGCGGTATATTTACTTTGTCAAACGGGCTCTGTATGCGAAAGTTATCGCATTCTGATCGGAAGCCCAAACAGGTAAAAAGTCAAAGGTCAACTGGTCAAAAAGTCAATGATGATGACATCAGCATGATGACTGTGCAGGAGATGACGCGGCACTCTCTGGCTGATGGTCATTGGGCAGGGTCACTGACAAGGCAGACATGTGGAAGGCAACTGGACCAGTCAATAGCTGACAAGTGGCATTAATCCGTCAAATGGAGTGATGCCACATGGCCCAGTCATGGGCAGCCACGTGGCACCCAATCATCAGTTGAAGTGGCATGTTTCAAAAATTGTTTTGGGGTCCATGGGATTTGAACCCACGACCACCACCAAGCCCAACAACTTAAGAAATGGTCCTTTACCAATGCGCCAAATTATTTCTTATGTTATAAAACTCACAATGTTAAATATATTGCATGGTATTATGGCGCATAAAGGAGAGGGTTGGGGGCCAAGCCCCAGCCCGTGGTCGTGTAAACCCCCATATGACCATTTCAGAGGGAGAGTGCATGGGATCAGGGGATTATGCCCGATTTTTAACTATAAAGTGGGTTTTTTTAACTAATTTTTGGGTTTTAATTGTAATTAAGCCTATTTTTAATGGTTTTTCTCCATTTTTGGGAGTTATTGGGCATTTATGGAGCCTAAATTTTAGGAGGAAGTTGGAGGTGAGAAACCAACATCCCAGCTATATAACCCAGGCCTGTTTGAGGCCATAGAGGGAATTCAGAGAAGAATTATGATGAGGAGAAGTCAAGCCAAAGCCATTTTGAGGCAGAGAAGCTTTTGAGGAGGAGACGTTGTCAGACCATTTCTAGGAGCTCCGGACGTCCGTTTTGTGTGCCATTTTCTTTACATGGTTCTAGAGATCTGGAAGAACATGAAAACATCAGTCTTGTATCCATTTGACATTGCAGCGATGTACTTTTGAGCTTTTGAACAGAAATAAAGAAGCCTCCCCCACAGAGACAAAGGCCCGGAGACGTAGGCAAAGTTGTGCCGAACTCCGTTATCAATTTGCGTGTTATGGTTTGCTGTCTATTATTTAATTTCAGATATGTATATGTGTATATGTCTGTCATAATTCCTCTTCTTTCCTCATTCTTCACTAAGCTTTCTCAAATGGTTAATTAACGCATGCAAAATTAAAACTCAACCATAGTCATTAAAAGATCCGACGGATCATCAGAGGGAAAGATCTGGACCTTCTGATGAATGTCCAGACAACGAGGAGAAAGCATAGAGGAAGAAAGATCTGAGCCATTCGATTTGAGCATAAACGGATCGTGGTCATCCGACCAAGGTAAATTTCACTAACTTTAAAGATTTGAAATCACACAGGAGGAACAATGTCACGAAATGTCGAAAAGATCTGAACAGTTCATCGTCAAGGAGGACATGTGGCATGAGCTCAGAATTTTGTTGACTCGTGACTTGAAGAAGTCAAAGGTGGAGCTACAAGAACTCGTGAAGTGATAAATCATGAAATAATCACAGTCGTTGATTGAAGGAGGGATCTGAACTGTAGATCTAACCTTGTCAGGATTTCACGACTTGGGAAATCAAAGGCAAGAGTTGCAAGAACTCGCGATATGCAAAATCATGATATGATCTGAGCCATTGGATCGAGGAGAGATCCATACCATTAATTGTCTAGAGGGAGACAAGATGTGAAGTCGGGAAACGTGAAATCGCGACGTGCTTGAAATATTGGCCAATGGTCACAGTGAAGGGTCACATCAATGATGGAGAACCAAGGGACTAGCATGTGCTAGGATCCTGTCAGGATTCTAGTAGTTGGAAGAGTCTGAGTGACTCACATGTATAATTCGCAAATTTTGAAATCGCGACGCACCTTTCGAATAGGAAAATGGTCACAACCTTAGTCACATTAAAGGGAGGGCTTAACCAGGAGAGCTAGCACCTAAGTACGCTAAGGTTTCCAACGGTGTTAAGCAGAAGGTCGCAGGTTCCATATAACTTGCACTCTAAGGGAAAGAGGGCCTGATAAGTGAATTTGAGGTTCTCGAGGGGCTGAAGAGTGAGTCAGACTCAGGTTCTTGATCGATCCTAGACTGGGAGGTTGCGCAACCCTTAGGATAGGAGGGGGGGTCGGCATCAAGTTGTATCAGAGATGATTTTTGTCTATATATTTCAGGCAAATAAGATAAAGGCAATAAAGGAGACAAAATAATTCGAAGTTGTAATCTATGTGTGAGAGACGGTCAACACAATGCCACCAAGGAGACGAGGAGAGCCACCTTTAGTCAATCATGTTGTATAAAATGATATGTGAGAACTTTGAGAAAGTATGGAAGCGATGGAAGCAATGCAGAGAAGAACACCTGATGCTGAAGACATAAATGATGTAGATAGTGAAGATGTAGAAGCCGAAGAAGCCATAAGAGAACACATTGTCAAAGAATGCTTGCTAAGAGAAGTTGTTAGATTGGGAGCTAGAGCCAAGATAGAGGTCCCAATGTATGAAGGCAATTTGGATGTTGACGAACTGTAGGATTGGTAAAGGTCCATGGACAAATATTTCAATTATGAAGATGTCGATGGGGAGAAAAGGGTGATACATGATGTCACCAGGCTTAAAGGACACGCAACACTGTGGTGGGATGAACTGTAGGCTAAAAGGAAAAGTAGAGGAAAACAAAAGATAAAGAATTGGGATAGAATGGTCATCAAGATGAAGGCTAAATTCATGCCCAAATATTATCATATCAATCTGTTCAAGAAGCTGCAGAAACTGAGACAGAAGGGTATGACAGTCAAAGAATACACATAAGAGTTCTACAAGATGAACATCAGAGCTGGACAAAGAGAGAGGGATGAAGAAAAAGTTTCCAGGTATATAAATGGCCCAAGGTATGAAATCCAGGATGAGATCAACATGATGTTAGTAAGGAAAGTGGAGGATGCTTATTAGTTCATGCTGAAGGTAGAAGAGAAGTTGACTAGAAAACAAAGCCAGCGAGGTAGAGGTAAAATATCAGCCCCGAACAAAGGCAAGGGAGTTGTCGATGAAAAAGAGCATAATTAAAAAGATGAGGCTAAAACTCCACACAGTCACTCAGAAAGAGGCGGAATTTCCCGAGGAAGATAGGGTGGTGGAAGAAACTCTTCTAGAGGCAGAGGCAGAGGATAAATAAGATGTTATGCATGTGGAAAGATAGGGCATGCGTCTTGGTAATGCCCCGAGAAGAAGAAAGAGGGAGGAGAAGATCACATTTCGGAAGCCCAAAGAGGTAATGTTGAAGGAGAGGGAGTCGAATATGGAACATCCCTGATGATGATAAAGGTTCTCTTAAAACAAGAGGCAGAAGTTAAAAATCCAGTACAGAGGAACAATCTATTTAGGATAGCTTTCAAAACTAAAGATAGAGTATGCAAGGTGATGATTGATAGTGGGAGCAATGATAACTTAGTATCGATGAAGATGGTGGAGAAATTGGAATTGGAGACAATTGCACACCTATATTTATATAAAGTCGCATGGTTGTAGAAAGGACACTAGTTAATGGTTACTAAACAATGCTTGGTTGAATTTAAGATAGGGGGATATAAAGATTAAATTATGTGTGATGTAATTCCCATGGATGTATTCAATATTTTGTTGGGAAGACCATGGCAGTTTCACAGGAATGGCATTCATGATGGGAGGAATAATACATACACCTTGGAGAACAATAGTAGGACACACATGTTGTTTCCAATAGAGGAGAATAAAGTGAAAGGGGAAGCTATAACAAGCATACTTTTCATGAGTGGGAATGAAATCTTGAAATAAGTTAATAAAGAACAGGAGATGCAGTTTGTTTTGATGAGGAAACCCAGAGTTATCCTTACTAGTACTTCGATGGATGAATTGCCTGAAGGAGTTCAGAAATTGTTAGATATTTTTTGCGACATAGTGGTGGATGAGTTGCCTAACTCATTACCACCCATCAGAAGCATAAACCATCATATTGATTTGATACCAGAAGAAAGTATGCCAAAAAAAGCATAATATATACTGACACCTCGAGAGAGTCAGTAGCTAAAGAACCAAGTCCATGAATGGTTAGAGAAGGGTTTGGTCAGAGAGAGCTTGATCCCATGTGTAGTACCAACTATGTTGAGTCCAAAGAAAGATGGAGGATGGAGAATGTGTACAGACTTGAGAGCCATCAACAAGATCACTATTAGGTATAGATTCCCTTTTCCAAGAATAGATGATTTGATGGACTGCTTAAGTGGGGAAAATTTATTTTCTAAGATAGATTTGAAAAGTGGATATCACCAGATCAGAATGAGATAAGGTGATGAGTGGAAGACAGTCCTTAAGAAAAATAAAGGTCGGTATGAGTGTCTTGTTATGCCATTTGGCTTAACCAATGCCCCAAGTACTTTTATGAGGTTGATGAATGAAATACTAAAAGATTTCATTGGAATGTTCGCGGTTGTATATCTAGATGATATACTAATCTTTAGCAAGACTAAAGAGGATAATTTTAGTCACGTGACACTAGTGATGAAGAGACTACAATAGGAGAAGTTGTTGATAAACCTGAAGAAGTCCTATTTTATGAAGAAAGAACTCATTTATTTGGGTTTCGTGATCTCTTCAAATGAACTGAATATGGACCCAGAGATGGTGAAATAAATCAAAGAATGGCCATCACTAAGGAACATGTTTGAGGTAAGGAGCTTCCATGGATTAGCGATTTTCTACAGGAAGTTCATCAGATATTTCAGTGGAATTTTTGCACCAATGATGGATACAGTGAAAAAAAGGCACAAGTAGTTTAAATGGATAGAGGAGGTTGAGAATAGATTCAATACACTGAAAGAGAAAGTAACGGAGAAACCAATTCAGGTCTTGTCAAATTTTGAGAAGACATTTCAGGTGAGATGTGATGCAAGTGGAGTTGCAATTGGAGGAGTTTTGAGCCAGGCCAATAGACTTGATGCTTACTTCAATGATACGTTGAATGAGACTAAGAGAAAATACTCCACCTATGACACAGATTTTTATGCCATAATCCAAGCCCTGAAGAAATGGAGACACTACATTGTCCGACAAGAATTTGTCTTGTATAGTGATAACCAAGCTTTACAATTCATAACCAGACAAGAAAATTTGAATCAGAGGCATGAAAAGTGGATTGAGTATATGCATAATTTTACTTTTGTCATAAAACATATTTTTGGGAATGCTAACAAAGTTGTTGATGTAGAATTCCTCCAGAAACCCCAATAGATCTAGAATTCTAGTTAAATTGAACACATGCAATTTGTTGATATTCAAGAGATGAGAGAAATTTTTTTCTCCATAAATCAGAGAATTATATTAATAAAAAATGAATATACATGAGCATCCATCCTCAAAAAAGAAGAGAGGAGGTGAATATATAGAATTTCCAACATAGAAATTCTAGTAAAAAAAAGCTAGAAATAGCTAAAATAGGTGTCATAAGCTAAGGGAGACCACATAGTTCGACCTAGACCACTAAAGATACATTTCACACACTCATTAATGTCCAAAATATTTAATTGATGCGCATTAGCTCACTTAAGCTCACTTAACTGACAAGAGAAGCAGTTCCAACTCACTTAACTGACCCGAAATAGTAGTTACTAATAATAGTAACGGCAAAAATCATTAATTAAGGAATAAATCTCTCACTCAAAGAGGAGGTGCGCATTCCCTAATAATAGATTAGTTTTTTCATGGGGGAGTTGGAATAAATCATGAATAAATCAAGAAAAATCAAGAAAATCAAGAACTGGGAGTTGAGTCTTGATCTAAAATTAGCAGTTTTCCCTAAAATCTAGGGATGAGGCGCCCTTCTTCTCTATGTGGCCAAATTAGGTGAAATAAAGTGTAAATGAATGTATTAACCAATATCTAGGATTCTAATCTAGGTATAAACTAATGTAAGTTAGGATTATGCCCCAACACCCCCCCTTAAGACTAACTGTAATGACAAAAAATTTGAGTCCCAACAACTTGGACATTTTAGGTACTCATTACATAAAAAAATTCCTCATGAAAAGAGGAAAGAGGGAAAACCTTGTGCGAAACCCCCTCCCCAAAAAAAAATATGAAAAAAGAATGTTGAGTGGCCAAAAGTGACCTACTTAGTTGTCTCCACCACTCCAAGCATAGCTCTCAGTTCTGAAAATTTATTTTTAGTAAAGCACTTGGTGAAGATGTCTGCAACCTCAGAGAGTGAATTTGGATCTAAAACAAGTGACATATAGAAATGTATGGAAAGAAAAGGTTTTGTGGCAGCCAGGGCTTGAGGATCCCCAAAAAACTGTGATCTAGTCCTTCTTGTATCCACAGGATCACCGACTAGTTCACCAGCATCTTGAAGGGTTTTCTCTGTCCAAGTTGGCAACTGAGTTGGAGCAGCCATGACCTGCTCCTCATCCTTTGTATCAGACCTGAAAGGATGCTCTAATGGCTGTTTTGAAGTGCTCAAATAAGTTTCTGACTACTCCTCATCAGTGAAAACAAGGAGTTCCTCGGCAGGGTCTTCTGAAAAATCATGCAGTGATTCTTCTTCAAACTTCACACTTCGAGCTAGAATGAACTTTTCACTGTGAGAGTCCAGCAATATATATCCTTTTACACCTTCAGGATATCCAATAAATATGCATTCAACACTTGGTGAAGAATTCTTGTAGGTTGTTGAAATGAATTGGACTTAGGGATATGAGTTCATTCTCTAGTTGATGCACTCTCATTGCATCATGCTTGCCGAATAGTCCATCCAATGTGGTCCAGACCACATCGGGAGTAGTGGCTCCACTGACATGAAAGAGGAGATCTCTGGAAATTGATAGGCATATCATCCCAATTGATTCATCTAATTTATTGAAATACTTTATCTTCTTCGCTGCAATAGTCGGTTCTTTCTCCATTCCCATTCTTACCCGGTAAAGCCCTTTGCTTCGGAGGTGCAGAGAGATCTATGTCTTCCATTCGAAGTAATTGAAAGGATTTAGAATAAGTTTTGTCGTATGAGAAAGATGATCCATTTCTGCTTGTTGTGCCTCCTGATGATCTATACCTTCAAATAAAACCATGTACAATCCACTAGATTTAATCTAGCTCTAATACCATGTAGAATTTCTGCAGAAACCCCAATAGATCTAGAATTCTAGTTAAATTGAACACATGCAATTTGTTGATATTCAAGAGAAGAGAGAAAGTTTTTTCTCCATAAATCAGAGAATTATATTAATCAAAAATGAATATACATGAGCAACCATCCTCAAAAAATAAGAGAGGAGGTGAATATATAGAATTTCCAACATAGAAATTCTAGTAAAAAAAAAGCTAGAAATAGCTAAAATAGGTGTCATAAGCTAAGAGAGACAACATAGTTCGACCTAGACCACTAAAGATACATGTCACACACTCATTAATGTCCACAATATTTGAGTGATGCGCATTAGCTCACTTAATCTCACTTAACTGACAAGAGAAGCAGTTCCAACTCACTTAACTGACCTGAAATAGTAGTTACTAATAATAGTAATGGAAAAAATCATTAATTAAGGAATAAATCTCTCACTCAAAGAGGAGGTGCGCATTCCCTAATAATAGATGAGTTTTTTCATGGGGTAGCTGGAATAAATCATGAATAAATCAAGAAAAATCAAGAAAATCAAGAACCAGGAGTTGAGTCTTGATCTAAACTTAGCAGTTTTCCCTAAAATCTAGGGATGAGGTGCCCTTCTTCTCTATGTGGCCAAATTAGGTGAAATAAAGTGTAAATGAATGTACTAACCAAGATCTAGGAGTCTAATATAGGTATAAACTAATGTAAGTTAGGATTATGCTCCAACAGTTGACGCATTGAGAAGGAGATGTTTGACTCTGCAGGAATTTCATGTAAGGACCTTAGAGTTTGAACACCTTGAGGAAATGTACAATGATGATCCAGATTTCAAGGAAGCATACAAAGCATGCACAAATCCTGTGCTGAGAGGTAGGAGCCAATGGACATAGTATACGATTCAAGAGGGATTGTTGTTCAAGGGAAATCAATTGTGCATAGTAAAATGCTCAATGAGGGATAACCTTTTGAAGGAAAAACATAGTGGAGGATTGGATGGACATTTTGGCTATGATAAGACATTTACGTAGTTGATAAGTTCATACTTTTGGCCAGGTATGAGAATAGATCTAATAAAATTCATGAATATATGTAGAATATGCCAACATGCAAATGGAAAAATAAATAACATTGGATTGTATCAACCATTTCCCATACCAGAGAGGCCTTGGGATGCAATAAGCATGGATTTTGTGTTGGGACTACCAAGAACACAAAAAGGATGTGATTCCATATTTTTTGTGGTGGATAGATTTTCAAAGATGGCACACTTTATTCCATGTCATAAGACCAGTGATGCAATGCATGTTGAAAATATGTTTTTCAAGGAAGTTGTAAGACTTCACTACCTACCCAGAAGCATTGTCTCGGACAGAGAAGAAAAATTTGTTGGTAATTTTTGGAGAACAATGTGGAGGAAGTTATGGAAATATTTTTCCTTCATCTCAACTTATCACCCTCAGACAGATGGACAGAATGAGGTGGTAAACCAAAGTTTTGGGAACTTGTTGAGGAGTCAGGTCTCTGAGCACCATAATCTGTGGGATCAGATTCTTCCACAAGTAGAATTTTCATACAACGACTCACCAAACAGGAGCATTGGGAAGATCTTGTTCCAAACATTGTATGGAATGAAACCCAGGGGAGTGTTTGATTTGAGATACTTGGAGCATAGTGAGATCAAAAGAACTAGAGAAGAATATTTTGCTGCAAAAATGTAGAAGCTCCATACCCTAATCGGGGAGCAATTGTAGAGTTCTAGCCAAGATTACAAGCATAGAGCTAATTCACAATGCAGAGAACTTCAATTTTAAGTTGGAGATCAAGTTCTGGAACATCTCTGAAAGGAAAGGTTCCCTAGGGGACATATAATAAGCTAAATGTTAAGAATATAGGACTGTGTAAGATCTTGAGGAATTTTGATGCAAACGCCTATGAGATCGAGCTGCCAGATGATGTGGGCATATCGCCCATATTCAAAGTCTAAGACCTATATCCTTATAGTAAGGATGATGCATAGGGATCAAGAGATCAAGAGAATATTTAGTGGGAGAAACAAATGCCTATAGCAGAAAAACCATAGATGGAAAAGATCATTGGTCAGAGGAGTGGTAATAAGACCAAGAGGAAGACCTATTTTGAATCTTTGGTCAAATGGAAGGGAAACCCAATAGAAGATCCCAACTGGGAGAGTGAAGCTGATATCCAGAAGCATGGAAAGTCGGTACAAGAGCTCACAGATAGGAGTCCATAAATTTTTGTCCAGGGGGAGTATGATTCAGGAGCATCGTCAGCAAGTACACGTGACAGGACAACTCAATGCCTGAGGACCAATTCAGAATCTTGAAAGCTGACAGGTACTGCAATATTTTGAAGCTGATAGAAAACAAAAGAGGAAATATCACGCGCATGGAGACAAAATGAGCACGCGTGACCTCGTAGCTTAACCCTAGTCTCGATGTAACCACAATTAGATAGCGGTTAGTTTATTTGTTTGTTTCCTTTTGTATAAAGAGAGGTTTTGTATGCCCAAGAGGGGGGTTACGATAGTTATGAGAAAGTAATATTTGTGGAAAGTAGTTGTTCCTTTGAATTTTATTGTAACCATTTTCTTCATTCTAAATGAAGATAAAAGAGGAAAATTGATCCAAATGTGTGAGACTATTGTTGTCCATGATTCTCTGTTATTGTTGTTTGTTTCAATAATGAATGAATATTGATATGAGTGTATGTAGCTTTGAAATGTTTACATCGAATTCAGTTCTCTTTCCTTCATGATCGATGCAAGGTGTGCACACAGTCTGCAAGGAGAGTGTTGACAGGGTCTATTTTGACTCGTAAAGAACAGAAGAAATAACATAAGTTTTTCTTTGCAGGAAGCGAAAAGCGACTGCCGCAGGGTGCGCACAATCCTCTCAAGAACTCAAATCTTGTGTAAAGATCTATTGGAGAGAGTGCACAGACCTTGAATTCAATAAAGAGTCGAAGTGAATCTGTAAAGAAGTCAAAGAACGAGATCAAAAGAACGCCAGGAAGGCGATAAAGGATTCTTTTCAAGAATCTTTGGATCTGATTTTGATGAATTTCCCAGAAAAGAAAGAACTTCTTGGGAGATCAAATATTTGAGAAGATCAAGCTCAAGAGGAGTAACACTTTCCAAGAAGTGTGAATGAGATCTAAGAAGTGAACTCATAGGAAGGCCAAAGGTTGAAATCTTTGAATATTTTCAAAAATTCTTCTAAGTCTGAAAAAAGCTTGAGCTCAGAGGGAAAGATCTGGACCATCCGATCAATGTCCAAACAATGAGGAGCAAGCGTAGAGGAAGAAATATCTCAGACGTTCAGTCTGAGCATAAACAGATCGTGTTCGTCTGACCAAGTTAAAGTGCACTAACTTTAAAGCTTTGAAAGCACACAGGAGGAACAAAGTCACGAAACGTCGAAAAGATCTGAGTCGTCCATCATCAAGGATGACGCATGGCATGAGCTCAACATTTTTATGACTCGTAACTTGAAGAATTCAAAGTTCGAGCTAAGAGAACTCGTGAAGTGATAAATCTCGAAACGATCACAATCATTGATCGAAGGAGGGAGATGAACCATACATATTATCTTGTCAGGATTTTGTGACTCGAGAAATCAGAGGCAAGAGTTGTAAGAACTCGCTATACGTGAAATCATGATATGATCTAAGTCGTTGGATTGAGCAAACATCCAGACCATTAATTGTCCAGAGGGAGATGAGATGCGAAATCACAATGCACTTGAAAGATTGGCCCATGGTCATAGCAAAGGGTCACATCAGTTAAGGAGAACCAAGGGACTAGCACGTGCTAGGATCCTGTCAGGATTTCGGGAGTCGCGAGAGTCCGAGTAGCTCACATGTAGAAGTCGTGTACTGCAAAATCACAACACGCCTTTCAAATAGGTGATTGGTCACAACCTTGGTCACATTAAAGGGAGGGATTAACTAGGAGAGCTAGTGCCTAAGTACGCTAAGGCTTCCAAAGGCATTAAGGAGAAGGCTGGGGGTTCCATATAACCTCCACTCTAAGGGAAAGAGGGCCTGATAAGTGAATTTGAAGTTCTTGAGGGGCCGAAGAGTCACTCTGACTCAGGTTATTGATCGATCTTATACCAAGAGGCCACGCAGCCCTTAGGATATGATGGGGGTTCTGCATCATTATGTATGGTAGGAAGTGTAGAGTTCCAATCAACTAGACATTCCAATGGATATAATCACACTCATACCATAATTGATGAAAGCGAAGGAATAGGCTATCATTAAGATAAGGAGGAATATGAAAGTTGGCGAAGATAAACAAAAGAACTATGAATATAGCAAGAGAACTCACCAAGAGTTCAAAGTGGGAGATCATGTGTATCTATGAGTGAAGCCCAAGAGAATTTCCTTGAGAATGGGGACATGTGCTAAGTTAGTAGTCCGCTACTATGGACCTTTTGAATTCTTGGAGAGAGTGGGGCCTATAGCATACAAACTTTCTTTACCACCTATTGTTATACCTCATAATGTGTTACATGTGTCTTTGTTGAAGAAATATTCACATGAATCTAATCATGTTATCGATTGGACTATGATATAGATGGAACTCGTAGGAGAATTCCATCTTGAACCTCAGTGCAACCTGGACAAGAGAGAAGAAATGCTCAAGAATCGAGCCATTGTGTAGGTCAAGGTGAAATGGAAGCACTTTGGAGTAGATGAGGTTACATGGGAGCTAGAAGATTTGATGAGATTGGTATATCGATTTTGTTTTCTTTATAATTATGTATACATGGTGTTTTAAACACTGAGGATCATGTTTCTTTAAGGGGGAGGGAATGTAACACCATGTTTTCCCTCAATACTATAATTATGCTAGGAATTCATATGATTATATTTGTGGAGTATGTAATTGTGTTTTAATTAATATAAAACAAAACAACTAATTAAGAGGGAAAATCCTTGAAAGTACTTACCATGATACACAAGTGGGAATTGATGAAGTAAAGGTTCATTAAGTGGTTGGGTAAGGTGTAGTTGGGATTCTTTTATGAATAAAAAAAGAACCATGTTTAGCATGCTATCCCATGATTGCAAAACATAAATGTACACCTACCAACATACCCAGATCAGAAAGAAACCACGTGACCAATTATGGAGGTCAGATCGATGGTTGATGCAGTTAATAATTGCTGGCAGTTTGGTCTCTTGAAGAAGGCATGGGGTCAACTAAGTAGACTAATTCAAAGGACACCATGGATTTTCCCCTTCAGGATAGGAACTGTAGGCTATGCGTTGCATCTATAGGAATCTATTAGAATACAAAAAAGGTTGGAGGAGGAAGAGACCAAAGGTGGAAAAGACACCACACGAGAGACCATTAACAAAAGATGACCAATAGAGAGAAGAGAGATAAGTATACCAAGATGAGAAGACACATAAAAAAGAGAAGGATGCATGGGAATGAAAAATAAGTCATCTATAGTAGTATCATAAGAAAATAGAATGAACAAGCTTGAGAAGAGTACTCTGAGAAGGAGTGAGTGCGTGACGAGATCACACTCTAAGACAACATTAATTTTTGTTCTTGTCCAATCTAATAAGTGTGGAAATGTTCTAGGCACACCTATACTTGTGATTGCACGGTGAAAGTGACAAATATAAATCTAAGATTAGTTTATCTTGGAGGGGATGAGCTAAATCCATATGCATCCATTGTGGGAAAAATATTGTGCCTTTGTCTTTGATAGAATATGTTTAAATCCATATATCCCCTATGGTGATTGAGTTCTTAACCTCTCACATGTCTAGTTTGGTTATGGAGCTTTTGTTGTGAGTCCTTTCATTCCTTGCCTAATAGTCTCATGTTTACTAAGTTAGGAAAGGTATAAAAAATTTCATATTGTCTATTTTCATCCCATAACCCTAGTTTTTCTAGAACACCCTCCTAGATTGCATCCATAACTCCATAGCCCAAGCAATAACAGATCAGATCCCTTTCATCCAGCTCCACAATGTTTTAAACATTCCCATTTTATGTGTTTTGTATTTGTTCCTAATCTCCTTTACTCACACTCCATAATACAAAAGTTAGCCTAGTAACCATAGGGATGTCCCCATTGACTTACATCATTCCTTTTTCAGAGGAGTGTTGG
The DNA here is from genome assembly GCA_009831015.1 of Picea engelmannii. NCBI lineage: Eukaryota > Viridiplantae > Streptophyta > Pinopsida > Pinales > Pinaceae > Picea > Picea engelmannii. The sequence continues at coordinate 224,657 of ML778145.1, read as the reverse complement.
TGAGGTGACACTAGCCAACCTCCTGTTTCACATGTCTTCACCAAGGTGTTGGAATTTACATATTTGGGTGTGATATTGTGTGGTAACAAATCCCATAATAATATTTTCACCCTCCATTTATCGCTATCTTAATGAAATAGTCCCAATTGAGCTTATGATGAAGATCAACTCAGAGATATTTGTAGTAATTCGTTTCCTCCAAGTCATGTTTTCATACAGGAAAGTAATTTGTAAAGTTAAAAAATAAATAAATTTAGGAGTTAGTTAATTACTGTAAAAATTCAAGTTTTTTTAATAAAATTCTTTCCTAAATTTAGAATCAATTTTGTCCAAAAATATAATTTCATTTTTATTGATACCAACAATCACTATGGAACTTTGTTCTTAGATAATTTATCCAAATAATTAATGTTTTGGAAAAAAATGAATTAGTTCCAATTAAATAATTAATGTTTTGGGAAAAAATGAATTAGTTCCAATTAATTAATAAGAACATTGACTATGGAACTTTCTCCCTTAAAAAATTTGATCCAAATAATTATAATTTTAAAAAATAACAAATAAAGTAGAACTTTACTTTACAATAAAAAAAAAGTAAACTCATGGGAGAGATGATATTTATCCCGTATTAACTCTCTACATAAACTAAAGCCTTAAAAAAATATTTCCAAACTTATTATTCAATTTAAGATAGTCGCAAAGGGGCGGATGATGAGTTTTTCTCAACTTTTCGGACCCTATAAAATATGTCCATCATGAAGACAAGTTTAGAAAGTTCACAAATTACCTCCTCAATTAGAAAAATATATTAATATAAAATAATATGTATAGACCATTAATTCGGAATTAGGTTTGTTGAGTTAAATATTAAAAAGAATCATTCAATAGAAGGCATTGGGTTTTTAGACTTTCCATGTTTCTTTGATTCTAAATAGTTGCTATCACTTTAAAATCCTTTAGGTATATATGCTAATAAGCTTGAAAGAGTGTTTGTTCACATATTTTTTTTAATTCTTGTATAATGTATATTTGTGTTATGTTCTTTTAACTTAGTTTTGATTGAGTTACCAATTTCATCAACATACATTTTTCCATAGAAACAAAGTATAACATAAAAAAAAATTATGAACTTTGGTTTAATAGGATATTTTGCATTTATGAGTTTTTCTATTTTGCTAATATATTGATTATAATAAGACTTAATAACTATATATATATATATATATATAACACTTACTCTCTATTGTTCATATTAATCAAGTAAAGAGTTACATTTATAAGCTAGATTATGAACTTCTAAAAAGCTATATTCTAAGAAAGTGGATGTGATTAGCTAAAAATAACTAATCTAACAACCCACAAAAATAATGGAGGCATTATCTCCAACACCTCCCCTTAATACTTACATTATTTGAAAACAATACTGAAATAAACAAATAAACAAATTTTTGGACTTTGATCTTTGTCTTCATCAAAATTTCCACCCACTCTGAAATCTCATAGACTACGCTTTTTTTCAACCATCAACTTCACGCTACCACTTGATCCAAATTTAAGATACAATTACTTATGATCATCAATGATGTATTTGTAGGATCGACAATTCTCGACTACCTGAAAAATAGTCTCGATAATGAATCACTCTACAAACATAATTCCATCTGTCAAAATTAAATGAACTATATATTTCAAAAGTTATATAGGAAAGTAGTCTAAGTATTGAATGTATCCAACAATCAATCATACAATACAACTTGACCTTTTTTTCATGTACAAACAAACACATAAAAATAACTTGTAATTGTTGTTCTTGAAGCACCAAAGGACAACAAAAACTATTAGCTTATAATAGACTGAAAACATAATCAAATCAGTAATATCTTCTTGTGACACCGAAGAAATTCAAGAACTATAAACCTCAATTATGTCACTCTATTCTCTAATTGATTCTTCATAATAATTTTACACACAAAAAATAACACTAATACATATATTCAAACACCAATAATAAGCCAACCCAAGACATGACATTTCACTCATGCACCAACATATTTTCAAACACTATATGGAGAAACGATTCCACATCAATTCCAAAGTCCCATTATAAAATCAATTGCCTTGTTGGAGGAACGATTTAGGAGTAAACTCCATGCTATTAAAAAACGATCTGGATACCACCACTGCAAAGTAAAGTAAGATCTCGTTGTTGAGGCTCAGTGAAACCATTTTTCGTCTTCTCCCATGTATGTGATGTCCATATCTGCGTCTGAGTGCAGGACCAATGTTTTCTTCGAAAGACACTCTCATGAAATCCACCACAGATATATGCAACTTCTCCGAGTTAACCACTACCCGTTGCATCATGCTCTTGTATCTTCCATTGCTCAGAACCTCTATATTATTTCCTATGTTTATTGTGAAGCATTTGGGAATTGGTGGTACTGCCTCCCATTGGCCCGGTGGAGCACCTGAAACCCTTTGATCGAGTCTTGACAATGAACGGTAAGGAAACCATAATCTGAATGTGATGGTATGCCAAATAAATTAACTCTGGTGTAGTATGCAAGAACAATAGGAATTAAAAAATAAACCATAAATATTATCTTTGGTATAAAAACAATAATTGTCCCGTTCTACCCTCATAAATTTGTTGCAGTTCTGGACGATTTCTTTACTCGAGAATCAACAGATGTGAAATATACTATTGATTTCCACTTCTATCAAACAATCTATTCTCACTCAGTCTAATATGTTCTACATATTTACAAAGAATCGACTCTCACATCTTCCTAGCCCTCGTGAGGGAGTTAACCCAGAACCACCTTTGATACCACTTGAAAATAGAAGGAATGGAATGGAACCGACTTCTCTCAGGAGAGGTAGCGCCTGGAGGCCATCAAAGAAAATCCATGCACTGCACTTTATTAAATCAATGAGGATTACATTATATATGATGATATTCCGTTTAGACGGTTGGAACCATTATTGAGTTTAGAGGAGTCTCCGTTATTAACTAATATCCATTATTTATAAGTCTCCCCTTTAATGGAGAAAGGATTCACATGCACACCTAACATCTCCCTAAACAGTTCAAATTTTATCTTCCCAAGAGGTTTAATGAAAATATCAACAACATTTTCACTAGTATTACAATACATTAAAGCAATGTCATTAGACTTCATCTTTTATCGAACAAAATGAAGCTGAGTATCAACATGATTTGTCCTTGAATGGTAAACTGGATTATTTTCCAACTTCATTGAGCTATGGTTATCACATTTGATTATCGTATCTTTCCTTTGTTCCTCTCCAACATCTTGAAGTAGTCTTCTCAACTAAACAATTTCACAAGTTGTTGCACACAATGTTTTATGTTCTTCCTCAGTGGATGACAAAGATATAGTAGGATGCTTCTTACTGCTCCATGAAACAATCCCGAAGCAAATTCCAAAGGCATAAACTATAGTATGTCTTCGATCATCCGGATTTCCATCCCAGTCTGAATATGAGTAACCTGTCAGCTCAACATCGAATGAATCAGTATATTTAATACCATAATCAATTGTGCCTTTGAGATACCTGAGTACCCCTTTCGTTGCATTTGAATGGTTTTCTAGAGGCTTTTCCATAAACTGACTTAACACACTAACAAAATATGCTATGTTAGGTCTGGTTGTAGTGAGATAGTTCAAGCATCCCACCATCTGTCTATACATTGTACAATTTTCCTCCTTCGAACCATAATCACAGTAAAGTTTCATGTTATGTTGCATTGGAACATAAGAAAATTTACACCGATCCATTTTAAACTTCTCAAGTACTTCTCTGACATATTTACCTTGATACACAAAGGTTTGACCAACATTTCTCAAAACTTCAAGACCTAGGCAGTAATGTAACTCACCAAGATATTTCATTTCAAATACATGTGAGATCTGCTTCTTAATTCTACTAATCAATTTTTCTGAATTTCCTGTAATAATTAAATCATCAACATATAAAGAAATCAATAAAACATGCCCATTTTCATCAAACTTGGTATAAATATTTGGATCACTTTTGCTCCTCATAAAACCCTGTTGAAGAAAGAAGAAATATATCTTCTCATACCATGACCTAGGTGCATGTTGCAGTCCATACAATGCTTTCTTTAATTTACACACTAAATGTTCCTGACCACTTTTCAAAAACCCCTCTAGATGAGTAAGGTAAACCTACTCCTTTAACTCACCATTCAGAAAAACAAATTTTACATATAATTGGTGAAGCATCCAATGGTCCTTTGTAGCTAATGCAATTAACAATCTAATAGTATTTAATTTAGCTACTAGTGCAAATGTTTCTGCATAATCAATACTCTCCTTCTGTGAATACCCTTTTTCCACCAATCTGGATTTATATTTATCTAAACTACCATCTGATTTGAATTTAGGTTTGTATATCCATTTACATCCTATGGGATTTTTATCTTTAGGACATTCAATCAATTCCCAAGTTTTTCTTTTCATTATAGAGTCATATTCTTCCTCCATTTCTTTTCTCCACTCTTCATGTTCATTAACTTCATTAAAACTCATGGGTTCTGTTAGCACTCTATAAATCTATTCAACTGATAAACAGATGACGAAGGTAACTATTTGAACCAAATTTGAGGCCCGAAACTAGCCTTTCGGACCTCGAGAGGGCTCTCTTAGGAGACACGGTCTCAGCGCAGGATATGGATTTAAAACTTCGGCTAGATTTAACACCTTTAAGATAATGGGTTCTGGTTATATTGGCGCAATAGAATAAGACCTTGGGCTATGGAGTCGATTCGAAAGAACAATATAAACAAATGACTCAGTGACCGAACTTGAGAGGATAAGGCTAAGATAGCAATAGTCTTCAGTGCAAAATCATTGCGGTTGGCGAGGAGAAAACATAGGAAGTAACTCGGAGCACCGTTGCGGATGCATTTGGAGTTAAATTTTAGAAGAAAAACATTTTGTCTAAATGGTACGAACAAGGGGCGCTATGCAACGAATCCACAGGTTTGAAAATTCGTTCTGATTTAGACAGAAAAATATATAAATAAATTTAACAGGAAGAATGTACGCAAAGAAAGGAAAACAATACATCCAACTCCTACAATTAGAATCTTTTCATCAAAGTTACAGGACCTTTGCATTAAGTTTTAGTCGAACTCCAATTTCATATGATAGTTACTTTCTATACTAATTTTGCCAACCAACCTAGCTTACATCAAAAATATCAAACATATAGGCAAGGGAGCCGCTTGGGTTACCCTGATTTTCTAACTACTATCTCCAAAAACTAGGAAACTGACAGTTCTGCATTACAAAAATCTGTGCATGATGCTTTCCAAAAATAGACAACAAATACACCTAGCTACATCATGATTGTATGAAATACGCCATGGGGATTCAGTCATCAATCAGGTATCGTCATGAGGGAGTGATGTGTCAATGCTTTCCTTCGATCAGATCTCTGAATGGACAAGTATTTATCACAGTCCCATTGTCTATTGTAAGGATTGTGATTTCTTCCGCGTGCTCATTTTCTAGGGAAATGTGCACGGAAAGTGGTTGCAGACGATCATGATCATTATCAAAATGGAAAAATGTCTTAGGGTGATGTCCCCTTCAAAACTGTCAAGATTTGATTTATGTTTTCAGATACAGGAACGAACTCAGATAATCTTGTTTCTTCTACTTGTTGGCAGAAACTGTGCGGGCTATATCTCGGACCGCTTCACATTCTCTGGAGTGTTTTTCATACCTTTCCTCCATCATCTGATCTAATTTGTGCAGCTATACGATCGATCCTTAACCTCTCTAAGATGTCATTTGAGCCACGTTGTGTTCTCTTCGCGACCTTGTGTTGTTGACCCTTCCATGGCCTTTGTCTCTAGCTATTGTCTTAGCTCCTTGTTTTCCTGGTACAATTCAACGATGGCTAGCTTCACCTGCTTCAACTGCTGAGATTTTTCTTGATCCTTTGTACCTGTGGAATCCATCATCCTTGGTATTCTCCCACTTTCTCGGCTTGTACCCTCCAAAGGCTCCAAGCGGACGACGTGCATAAGTAATTTTTTAGCAAACTATCATGCGTGTGGTTCGTCTGGGATCTGGGTTTCCCCAACTTCCTTATTCTTCCTTGGCCTGACCCATCACCGAGGTACATGTTGTAGGGGAGATGGGGATTATACTGTCCTTCCTTCCTGCACATCTCCTTCCACTCCAGGTTTCGCATGGTGTGATGTCTTCATTCCCGTGAGCAAAGGGAAAATCCCCCTTTTATCTTTGGGGATGCTTGTTGTGAATGAGAAAGAATCCTAATCACTTTGGGGCTCGAGTCTGGTGATTTTGCCACTTCGTGTTCCCTTCTTTACTTTTGAGAGGTCTCCATGGCGTGACCATTATCTATCTTGCGTGCAGTGGACCTGACGGATGCCCAACGTGGAGAACTTGATCGACCTGGGTCTACGAGAAAACTTACAAACAGAGCCTGGATCTGATTTCGTGAATAAAATGGGTGAAGAAACTCTGGGATTTATAATAGATAAGGTGGAAGGAATAATCGTGCCAAGGAACATTGAATTCATGGCAACTATATGTCCTGAATCGAACTACGGATTTTTCATAACACATCCCCGCATGTAAGGTACAGGCGATAAGCGTTGCAGGGCATACATGATACAAACGCCGCGATTTTTCATTCCTTCAGCTCTCTAATGAACTGATAATAGTTACAACACTCGTCGAAGAAACTTCCATTAATTTCTTGACTTCGACCCCTTGATTGTTACGTAACTGAATTCACATTTTTGGAAACATGGCCCACAACTCATTTTCTAAAAGACTCAACATAAAACTGAGGGCCTTCACTTCGGGCTTCAATTTTCTGCTGACCTACTGACTCGACACAAAAATAAAATGACTATTTACAATGACAAATGACTTAAATAGAATTCATTTCATCAGATAATGCTTGAGGAACCTGCCATTTACAATACCCCAACCAACGCACCCCCCGTTTAGTTCTTCCGGAAAATAAGCATTATTTCCGCGATGTGCACTGATTCTGAATGGACCCGTCCATAGATTATCAAACTTTTAGTGATTTCCTTTGTCCTCATTTCTTGTGTCCCATCTCAACACTAGATCACCCAAACGGAAATCCTCTATCTTAGAACGCTTGTCAAAGGATTTCTTCATCTTTTCCTGGTGGAGTTATGATCAATTGTACACCTGTTCCCCCATCTATTGTGTGTGAACCAACTGGTTTATTCTTCTCTGTGTGCCATTTGGCTTGACCTCCTATTCTTGCAACAATTTTTTGATGGGAAAACCAAGTGTGGCAGGGAAAATTGCGTCTACGATGTATAAAATCTGGAAAGGTGACGTTGAGATGGATTTTTTGGTGGTAACCCGATATTCCCACAGCACAGAGATAAGATTTTTATGCCAAGATTTCTTATTTTCCTACAGGAGCCTTTTGATGATCCTGGTTAGGATTTATTTGAGGATTTTTCTAACTCATTTCCTTGTGGGTGGTACGTCATAGAATGCCCCAGGGTTATATTGTAATCTTGGAAAACAATTTTCATTTTCTTAGACTTGAATGTGGTTGTGTTGTCTGTTATGATCTTGACGGGACATCTGACTCTCAATAAGATGTTTGTCTCCAGAAATTGCATGATGACTATGTTGGTAGATTTCTTCATGGGGATCGCTTCTATCCATTTCGTGAAGTAGTCAGTGGTCGTGACTATCCATTTTTTCTATGTCGAGGATGGTGGATTAATTTATCCTATGAAATCCAAACCCCACTACATGAACGATGCTTCGACTGAGATCAGATTTAGTGGCAGGGGCTGCAACTTTCTTCTCCCGTCGAAAATATGACATTCATGGAAGTTGGAGACTTCTTTGTACACCTATGCAAAAATTGTAGCCTAATAGTAACCCCCTCTTACAATTTTGTGAGCGGTGGTTTTCCAGTAATGGTGTCCCTCGTAGTCACACTTGTGAAATTATTTTGTGGCTCTCTTCGCATCGTTTTCCAACAAACAACTCAACAACATTCCCCTAGGATCTTTCTAGTAGAGTGAGTTATCCAGGATGCATAACTTAACCGCTTTAATATTTAGAAATCAGGCCTTGATATTATTTATGCCCGGAGGGTCCTGGAGATTCTTCAACACATAGATGATGTCTGCATACCACGACGAATCGATGAATTCCTGGGACACTTGCGTAGCCATTTCTAACTGAGAACTTTTTGACAGATAGACAATGCAATTCATTCCCACATCATCACAATCTGACTGCACCATTAGCTTCGCAAGGACATGACCTTTAATTACTTTTGTCGACTTAATTTCTAGGTCATATTCCAACATTCACGATATCGACTTACCTTTCCTTCCTTCGGGGTCAAGATGAGTCAGGATATCCTTTACTGATTTGTTGGACACATAAGAAATGACATGGGAATGCAATATGTACGTCCTGAACTCCTTCAAGGCTTTCACAAAGGCATATGCTTGTTTTTTCATAATGTCATACCTTAGAGGATCATACCGCAGAGTCCTGTTGAAGTAAGCTATGGGCTTCTTGAAGTTCTACTTGTCTTTCTATAAAAACACGTCGATAATCGTATGCTCTGAGGCGAATGAAAACAAGATGAAATATTTGGTTAAATTTGCACTGGATAGCATAGGAGCTCTAGTCAATGCCAACTTGATATATTCAAACAATTTCTTTCATTCCAGGTTCCACTTGATTTCATTTCCCTTTTCGAGCATGCATGTGATATGCTTTATAATCTTTGTCAGGTTCAGGATGAATCTCCTCAAGAAGTTTACTTTTCCCATGATGGATTTCACTTCTTTCTTACTGCACGGAGTGTTGATATTCAAGATTCCTTCAACCCTGCTAGGGTCTATCTTAATTCCTTCATTCGAGATAATGTGTCCCAACAACTTCCCTTCTTCCACTCCAAAATGTGATTTCTTTGGATTTAGTGATACGCTGAACTTTCTGCACTTCTAGAAAAATTTCTTCATATGCTCGAGGTGTTGTTCGTTAGAGGAAGATTATATCGTGATGTCATCCAGATAGATCAGAATGAACTTCTCCTTTTCGTCAGCAAACATGATGTCCATTGCCCTCCAAAAATGTTAAAATTTTAGACCCCAACCCAGTTTCAGTATCGCTGATTTTTCAGCCAACGTTAAATGCCCAAACCCAGTTTCACCATATAAAAACTTAGCAGAAAATAAATGTCAGAACTGAAACATGAGGATTCTGAACATCGTTTTCAACGCAGAAATAAAATATCAGCAGTATGCAAAACTCAGAAAATTTATAGATAGATATTTTTGGTCTAACTTTGACCCTGGAAAAACCCACAAGGGGAAAACCAGAGAGAGGGATTTTTATTATTTATGGGCTTCTGAGAAATTCTTTTACAGCATATTTATCTTCAGAAATTTACACAAACTTATCTGGACATTCCTGTATCTTTGCTCCTTGATTTCTAAAACAAAAATCCGTAAAACTGTATGGTTGTCCCAGCAATTAATGTTGTACGGATTGTCTCAAAATTTGTGCCCAAAATTCTGCCAAGACTGTACGAAAAACCCAGCAGGAAAAATTCCTTGAAAAATGTGCTAGCACCTTGGAAAATGAACCCAAAATTTTCTATGGTACGGCCCTCGATTTCTGTACAAGTTCGTATGGACTGTATAGACTTTTCTCACCCAGAAAAGTGTGCCCAGCTCCTTCCTCGATTTTTGTGCCAATTAAATGTTGTAAGGTAGCCTTGAAAAGTGTGCCAATACTCTCATAAAACATATTTGTTGTCCACCTCGATTTCTGTGCACATTTATTGTTGTATGACCTTCAAAAATATGTATGGTACGACCTGTTCTTCCTTGCTGCCTGCTGCCTCGAAATCCGTGCTGCTCTTTGCCTTGGGATGCATGCTCCCCTTCAACAAATGTTGTCTCTCTTCTCAAGCTCGACCTCTCCCAACTCTCTCTTTCTCTCTCAACAAGAAATGAATGAACTACCCAAGAATGGGTGTGCCCCCTTTCCCTAATCGACCTCATGAGGGAAGGTGAGGGGTTTTCTAATCTAATAGTTGAGATTAGATTAGATGGGTGGCGGAGATTTGGTGTCTCTTCACTCACCCTCACTTTAGTCATAAAGTCACCTTTTAATTTGCATCTCACAAATTAAATGACTAGGACCCACATTAGGCACTTTCTCCCCCTTATGTACCTAGGGAAGAGAAACGCTTGCCTTGGTAATTTATTTTAATTAAAAATTTAACACTCCCTCATACCGAGGAAAGTGTTACTCACCACTCTAATCTTGTCCCTGAAAAATACAAACTTGCCCCTGTTCAATGCCTTGGTGAGTATGTCTGCAACCTGCTCCTCTATAGATATGTATTGTAGCTCCATATCTCCTCTCTGAACATAATCACAGATGAAGTGATACCAAATCTCGATATGCTTAGACCGGTCATGAAAAAATGGATTCTCTGAGAGTTTGTGTAACGACCCTAATTGGATAAATTCTTAAGATTACAAAGTAAAATTAATTAAAGAAAATCATTGTGATTAATTAAGTAATACTCTGATTGCAGATCACATTTAATGACCTGAGAAATAGATTTAAGAGATCAATGAAAAATGTTATAAAAGGGGTGGCGTATGCAGGGCGAGGAGCCCAAAAATCCTGAGATGATAAAATATTAATGAAGGGATGATGGACAGAGGACGGGGGTGGTTGTGGAGTTAATGCGTGAGTCGGAAGGGAGGAATAAGGGACGGGAAGAGGGGGATGTGCACACCATTCGACGGAGGGGGAATGGATGCTGTGGACTGGAACTACTGAGCCGGTTGTATTACCGGAGAACTATTGTATTCTGCTGTGAGCAGAGAGTTCTATACTATTGTGTTTTTCTGTGAGCAGAGAGCCTCTGGAGGGTTATGTTTTGCCGTGAGCAGAGAGCCTCTGGACGGTTGTGTTTTGTTGTGAGAAGCGAGTTTTGTGCACGGTTGTATTTTGTGGACTTTTGGACTTACTGTGAGCACAGAGTTTTGAGACTGTGGCTTTTGATCAGGGGAGGCACTGAGTTGCTGGAGGTTTTGGGCACGGAGGGCCAGGATATCCATAGATATCTTGGAGCTAGGTAGTTTTCCTAGTTGGCATGGAGGACAATAGTTTTGGGCAGTTATTTTCCTGTTTGTGGCAGGGTTGATCTATGTAGCAGGGAGCAGAAAGGCAACAACAAGACAAAGAGGCAGCAGAAATTAGCATCAGATCCAGGTACTTGTTAAGTTATGTGTTTATTTCATTCTGCCATGAATTTAGTATTTATTGATAAATCTAAGTTACTGAAGTTGTTGTTATGAGAATCACTATTATGCTAAGAAGTTACTGATTCAGTTTACCAAATAAAATGTTTACGAATCTTAATGATGTTTAGAAGTATATGGGAATTACATATGGTATCAGAGCGTCTTAGTTCGAAATATGGGCCTAAGGGCCAGAACCCCGAGTGTTAACTCCAGCCACGCTTAAACTACAAACAAAACACGTTCAGTTTGACCCAATATGACTGATACAGAATCCGAAAATATACTCAGGTAGTACCCCTTCATTATCCAAGCAAATGATCTCATAGATGTATCACAAGCAACTGCTTTAAGCAATATCATGTAACTGGATTATGTATGGTTACTACAGTTGTAGTCTGAATATTCAATGAAACACCCTTTAAAATGGTGGTAGCAAACCGAAAAGTTGGAAGGATCACTTCCCACAAAATGGCTATCCTTAAAGAAGCTTGAATAAAACTATTAAGCATGAAGAACATAGATGATAACTTAATGTTATTGTGAGCAATACTTGTCAATAAAGTTTTGGGTAGAATAGACACCTGAAATCGATAAAAATGTTGAGGGAAACTTCTGTTTAAGGCTTGAAGTTAGAAAATTTAATAACTGCACGTATTATACTAAATACAATGCAAAAGGACATTACAGGACCTTGAAAAGGCCTACTTCATTCCGAACTTACCTAAATGAGGAACTTCCAATGCGCAGTCGGACAAATGAAATTTAGAAGACTTGTATCACGCGGGAACAGTGTAAACTACTTGTTGTATTAGCCTCGGCAAAGTTTTAAATAATGTAAAAATCTCAAAGAACAATAAGCCAATACAAATTTTAACCTTGCCAAGAAAGTAATTTTAACACTACGTAATGTTTTATGCAACGAATCAATTATCCCAAAGGAGAGTTGTCTGTTACGCGTGAGGACGGATCTGAGCCGTTAGATCTAGGGTGGATTCCCGTCAGCCATTAGATCTCGAGGCGTTGCGCGGGGATTAAGACCTAGCATGCATAGGAGGAGTCCTGGAAGAGTCATCGGGAAATCTGCGTCATCGGGGTTTTGTTAAGTCTGAGAATCGAGACCTTGTGGTTCTCGAAATCCCGAGAACGGATCCTAGCCATTGATCTCGACAGGACACGTGTCAGCGTTTTGGGAGGCGTCGGGATTTTACCATCGGAGATTTTAGGAGAGTAGAACTGTTGCATAATGAAATCGCGATTCACGATTTTCTGATAGGACCGGAGCCGTCCAAACGGTAGTGACGCGTGTCAGAAGATCCCGAAGAGTCGTGAAATCGGGGTTTCCGGAGACATGAGACTTGTGCAGGTTGAAATCGCGATACGTGATTTCCTGATTAGATCTGGGTCGTCCATCTAGTTGGACAGGTGGCAGGGAGTCGAGAGTTCATCAGTATTCCGGAGAACCCCGGAATGGCGGAGGATTCATAGCCGTAGGATCTCGAGGAGGACACGTGTCGCGTGACCACCAGATCGGGATTTTGGTCATCGGGGTGCAGTTAGGTGAAGGTTCCTAGTTTTCTAAAGTAGCGAACCCCAAGAGTTGATCTGAACCGTCCATCATTTGGGACGCGTGTTAGAACCCTGGAGAGAGTCAGGAATAAGGGAATCAGAGTTCTCGAGCACCCAGAAATCTTGTCACACGGAATCGCGATCCGCGATTTCCCGACAAGAAATGAACCGTTCATTTTGGAGGACACGTGTCAGTAGATCTCGAGGAGTCGGAGATCTTCGCCATCGGAGAAAACCCCGACACGAGAGTTGTCTGGGCCACAGGTGGAACTAGTAAAGGACAGGTGTCCGCAACCTGGGTAGAGTCGGGAATCGGCATATTGGGATTTCTGAGGGCAAGGAATACTCGCATGATGGAGTCACGATTCGCGATATCCCGATGGGAGCTATGAACCGTCCATCGGTGAGGACGCGTGTCAGGGGATCTCAAGGGATCGGGGTTCGGCATTTCGGGTTTCCTACATACAAAGGAATCACGACTGGAGAAGTCGTGAAATCTCGAAACGCGACGGGTCCCACAACCATAGTGTTTAAGTGGAGCACATGTGTCACTCCATATCGGGGTTCAGAGCTAGGAAGGGTCTGTGAACGAGTGCGTTTAAAAACATGAACCTCCGACATGCGATTTCTCGACGGAGTTAAGGGTACAGCATAGGACAGGTGTCGGAGGGTCTAACCTTGACGGGAGTTAATGACAGGTGGCATCGGAGATTGGAGGATTGGGGATCCTGAGGACGTAAGTCCTACACCTTTCAGTTTCACGAAGCCCGAAATCCCGATAAGGGATAAGACTACGGTCGCAGAGGCGGTCATATGGACCAAGCTCGTAGTAAAAAGGGCTAACGAAGAAAAGGGCCAATCGGGAAGTGAGCACGAAATCCCAATGGGAGGGTTTATGGTAATAGGATTGTGAGCGCAGTCATATGGACCAAGGTATAGTCAGTAAGGGGCTAGCTCATAGAGACTGAGCCCATCGCGAATCGGGGTAGGAAAGGTAAAGATTTTGTGACAGCAAAAAGTCTGAAACCCCGATACAGAGTCGGGGATAAGTCACGGTAGGTGCAGAGGCCGTGACGAGCACGTGGAACCCATGCGTGCTCGAACCCTTGGGTATACGCTCAATTATTTTGTATATATATAATATAAAGTGTTAGAAATAATATAAAATAAATTAAATAATTTAGTATAAATAATTTATATATAATGAGGTCAAATTAGTATAAATTTAAAGTAAAGATAATTTGAGTTAAATTAGTGTAATAATAATTTTAAATTAATTATTTTATTAAGTGTAAGGTTAATCTACCTTAAAGATTCGATGTCAACCAAGCTTAGACGCTTCATCATAAACCGAACCTAGCCAATTCCCCTGATGGAGTAGCGTCTATTTACAGACAAGTAAAGAAAACTTACGCCTAACCCTATTTCTTGTTTAAGTAGCACCAATTTGAAACGTCCTTGGACTCACCCGGACAACTTTGGGGGTGATGTAGGTTAAGTCATACAAGATGGCCAGGACTCGAAGGGGTCGAGACAGGGGAGCATCGTCACGGGCACCACCGACGCCACCCAAACCATCAACACCACCACCACCATCGCCCGAGATAGCCCTCATACTGCGCTCGTTGGAAGCCATTAACGAAACTTTGAAGGGGCACCAACCGACAGGAGCTGAAGTGGAACTCCCACCGTCTGGGGCAGGTAATCCAGAAGCATCAAGGAACTCAAGGGGAGAATTTCCACCTGAAGACATCACGCGAAAATTGCAGAAGATCAAGCTTCTAGAGTTTGCCGGAGGTCGCGCCAGTGAATGCGCGGAAGCATGGTTGGAAGGCATGACAAGGTGTTTTGCCCTAAGGGACTATGCGTCCAATTCAAAGGAAAAGATCGCAATTTTCTAGTTAAGAGATAGCGCCTTGAACTGGTGGGGCAACTTGGAAAGACAACTACACCTTACCCCAGACACAGTATCTTGGGAACTTTTCGAGGAGAGGTTCCGAAGGAAGTATCTTCCAACATACTACGAGGAACAACAAGTAGGGGAATTTCATGCCTTAGTACAAGGAAACAAAACTGTAGAAGAGTATGAGATCAGGTTTATGGAACTGGTCAAGTATGTTTCGTATATGGACAATGACCAGCGACAGGCAGAGCGCTTCGTTTATGGATTGAACCCGAAAATAAGGGCTATGGTGCGGATGTGGAAACCGTCTTCAGTAGTAGAGGTGGTAGAGAATGCGCGTTATGCAGAAGAACACATGAACTTAACAGGGGGTACAATATCGACATTTCCACATCGTCTTGGATTCGTAGGAAAGACCCCGAGGACATTTCCTAGGGGAGGGGGCTCAAGGCCACCACCTTATGGTAACAGAGTCGTGCCAAGGACAGTAGCTGCAGGGATTTCAATGGAAACTAGTGTAGCATCTCATTCAGCACCAACGGTGCAGACAGGTCCACCACCATCTCTAGGAACGACTAGTAGGGGTAGGGGTTCCAGGGGAGGGAACTCATTTAGGAATCAGTCACATAACAGTGCACCGGTTCAATCTCGTATTTCCTATTGGAGATGCGAAGGACCCCATTACGAACAGGACTGCATAGAGTTACAATCAAGGTTTGTTCATAGAGATGGAAAGGCACCAATGGGGAGGTCAAATAGAAACCATCAGATTTATGCAACAGTTAACAACCGCCAGGCCGAACATCAATCCATAGTAGTAGAATCCTCAGGTACGTTAAATCATGTTAATGTTAAGATTTTGTTTGATTCTGGTGCGATAGATAATTTCATTTCGCCATCTGCATTAGAAAAGAGTGGGCTAGCAGCCTATGAGCACAATGACTTTAAACAAGTCGAGTTGGCTTCGAGGGAAAAACAAGTTGTAGGACCTAGTATCGATAATTGTATAGTAGACCTAGGAGTGTGCACTACCAGGTTGAAGGTATATGTCACTGCTCTTGGAGCATATGACTTAATCATTGGAATGGATTGGTTAGCATCTCATCGAGCTTTGATAGATTGGTTCGCAAAGAAGGTGCTTTGTGTCAATGATGAGGGAAAACCGATAGAGATTCAGGGTGTACAGAGAAAAGTGTCATTACGCTTTATATCAACTACGAAGTTCAAGTGATGCTTGAGACAAGGGTGTCGACTTTATGTAGTAGAAGAAGTGAATGAAAGGAAGGGACCCTCATTGGGTCAGTACCCAGTATTGCCAGAATTTCAGGATGTTTTTCCAGACGAATTACCAGGATTACCTCCTGAGAGGGAGCTTGATTTTACCATTGAACTAAAACCCGGTGCAGAACCAATATCCAAGACTCCATATCGAATGACAGCGCCAGAACTTTGTGAATTACAAATGCAGTTGAAGGAGTTACTAGACTTAGGGCTAGTAAGGCCCAACATCTCACCTTGGGGCGCACCGGTAATTTTTGTAAAGAAAAAGGATGGATCCTTACGACTGTGTATAGACTACAGGGACTTGAACTGTGCTACAATGAATAATAGGTACCCAATGCCGTGAATAGATGACCTCTTCGATCAGATGAAAGGAGCAGCGGTATTCTCAAAGATCGATTTGCGATCTGGATATCATCAGTTAAGGATTAAGGAAGGTGATATCCCAAAAAATGCCTTTTGAACTCGGTTTGGACATTACGAGTTTGTTGTAGTACCTTTCGGATTGACCAATGCGCCAATAGTGTTCATGAGCCTCATGAACGACGTATTCCGAAAGTACTTAGATCGATTTGTAAAAGTTTTTCTGGATGATATTCTCATCTATTCCAAGAATGAAAGAGAACATGAGGAGCACTTGCGAATAGTGTTATCTTGCCTTAGAAAGAACAAATTGTATGGAAAGTTGTCGAAGTGTTCCTTCTTCCAAAAAGAGATCCACTATTTAGGCCATATCATTTCAGGAAAAGGAATCTCGGTGGACCCAGAAAAGGTAAAGGACATTATGGAATGGCCAGTGCCGAAAAATGCACATGAGGTGAGAAGCTTCATGGGGCTAGCGGGTTATTACCGGAGATTTGTGGAAGGATTCTCAAAAATAGCGAAACCCATCACCACCTTGAAATGCAAAGGGGTCAGGTACGAATGGACAGAAGAATGTGATAGCGCATTCATAGAGCTTAAGAGGTTACTAACTAGTGCACCGATTCTACGAGTGCCAGATATGGAAAAGCACTTCATGGTCTGCACGGATGCCTCGAAACAAGGGTTGGGGGCCGTGCTAATGCATGATGGAGGAGTGATATCTTATGCGTCAAGAAAGTTGAAGAAGCATGAAGAGTTATACGCGACTCATGATTTAGAGTTTGCAGTTGTAATGCTAGCTCTGAAACTTTGGAGGCACTATCTTGTGGGGCAAAATTTTGAACTCAAAATGGACCATCAAAGCTTAAAACACCTCTTCACTCAAAGAGATCTGAATTCCATGCAAAGGCGATGGAGTGAGTTTATGAGTGAGTATGATTTTGGTATTTCATATATAAAGGGAAAGGAAAATGTGGTCGTAGATGCCTTGAGTAGGAGACTACGTATCTTCTCCTTTGTGACCTTAAAGGTCAGTCTGAGGGAACATGTGTTGGCACAACTACTAGGAGATAGTTGGTATTTAAAGGTTATTTCAAACCTCCAGAGAGGGAGGCAATTAGACCCAAAGTATGAAGGATATAATCTTGAAACAGACGGATTGTTAAGATATCAAGGAAGGATGTATATCCCAGAGAATGGGGATATTCGAAGCATCATACTGAAGAAAGCCCATAGATCACTTTATTGTGCGCATCCGGGTGTGAAGAAGATGTACGCAGAGATGAAGAAACTCTTCTTTTGGGTAGGCATGAAGCGCGATGTAGTCCATTTCGTCGCTAGATTCCTAGAGTGTCAACAAGTGAAGGTCGATCACCATCACCCGGCAGGCCTCCTACAACCACATGATGTTCCTATGTCTAAATGGGAAGTCATCTCAATGGATTTTGTTGTAGGGTTTCCACTCACATCTCATAGACACAATTCCATTCTTGTGATAGTGGATAAGTTAACCAAGAGTGCTCATTTCATTCCAGTTAGAGACACATACGATGTTACTGATGTGGCTCGAGTGTTCTTAAGTGAGATTATCCGTTTGCACGGGATACCTAAAAAGATCATTTCAGATAGGGACTCAAGATTCACATCTAGGTTTTGGACAAGCTTACAGTCAACATTGGGGACTCAGTTGAACTTAAGCACAACTTATCATCCTGAAACAGATGGAAAAACTGAAAGAGTAAATCAAGTCATGGAAGACATGCTTAGGATGTATGTGATGGATAATCAAACCCAATGGGAGAAGTACCTACCTTTGGTAGAGTTTGCCTATAATAACAGTTATCATAGTTCCATCGGAATGCCACCATACGAAGCTTTGTATGGAAGGCCATGCAGAACACCATTGAGTTGGGATAGATTAGAAGACCGAGTAACAGTTGGGCCAGAATTGATTCAAGAAATGGAGGAACAGGTGATTCAGATCAAGCAGAGACTAAAGGAAGCACATGATAGACAGAAAAGTTATGCGTATGAACACAGGACTGACCGAAATTATGAAGTGGGGGACCAAGTTTTCATTCGTATCAGGCCTAATAAGAGTACCATACGGTTCAGGAAGGGGACAAAATTGTCACCTCAGTTTATAGGGCCATTCAGGGTCCAAGAGAAAATTGGACCCATTGCCTATCGTCTCATACTGCCACCCCACTTGCATAAAACTCATAATTTATTTCATGTAATTGTTTTATGTCATTATGTTGTTGATGAATCACATAAAATAAATTGGAAAGAATTGCAGGTATCGGATGTGGGAACCCTCACGGTCGAACCGTTACGCATATTGGACCGTAGATTCCAATAGCTTAAAAATCATCTGGTAGATCAAGTTAAGGTCCAGTGGGACAAGTATAGTCCATGATCTGCTACTTGGGAGGACGTCGAGACACTACTGCGAGACTATCCATCACTATTTTGA
>ML778145.1:135829-204116 GCA_009831015.1 Picea engelmannii | reverse complement strand
GTTTGCATGTACTAGCTACACATGCATTCCTTGTACATATACATTAGTATGTATGGACTTATTGATTTACTTACTGATATTGTCAGTTACTTGCTATGAATGTATGAACCATGCCCTTTTTCCTTTGAACCATTAGATACCTTAAACTTCGGGACAAAGTTTCTTGAAGGGTGGGTGTATGTAATGACCCTAATTGGATAAATGCTTAAGATTACAAAGTAAAATTAATTAAAGAAAATCATTGTTATTAATCAAGTAATACTCTGATTGCAGATCACATTTAATGACCTGAGAAATAGATTTAAGAGATCAATGAAAAATGTTATAAAAGGGGTGGCGTATGCAGGGCGATGAGCCCAGAAATCCCGAGATGATAAAATATTAATGAAGGGACGATGGACGGAGGATGGGGGTGGTTGTGAAGTTATTGCGTGAGTCGGCAGGGAGGAATAAGGGACGGGAAGAGGGGGATGTGCGCACCATTCGACGGAGGGGGAATGGATGTTGTGGACTGGAACTACTGAGCCGATTGTATTGCCGGAGAACTATTGTATTCTACTGTGAGAAGAGAGTTATGTACTATTGTGTTTTTCCGTGAGTAGAGATCCTCTGGACGATTATGTTTTGCTGTGAGCAGAGAGCCTCTAGACGATTGTGTTTTGCTGTGAGCAACGAATTTTGTGCACGGTTGTATTTTGTGGACTTTTGGACTTACTGTGAGCACAGAGTTTTGAGACTGTGGCTTTTGATCAGGGGAGGCACTGAGTTGTTSGAGGTTTTGGGCACGGAGGGCCAGGATATCCGTAGATATCCTAGAGCTAGGTAGTTTTCCTAGTTGGCAGGGAGGACAGTAGTTTTGGGCAGTTATTTTCCTGTTTGTGGCAGGGTTGATCTGTGTAGCAGGGAGCAGAAAGGCAGCAGCAAGGCAAAGAGGCAACATAAATTAGCATCAGATCCAAGTACTTGTTAAGTTATGTATTTATTTCATTCTGCCATGAATTTAGTATTTATTGATAAATCTAAGTTACTGAAGTTGCTATTATGAGAATCACTATTATGCTAAGAAGTTATTGATTCAGTTTACCAAATAAAATGTTTACGAATCTTAATGATGTTTAGAAGTATATGGGCATTACAGTTTGATACAACTCTGATTATCACAGTAAATCATAGTAGGCCTCAACTGCAAACCAAAAAATCCCACCAGCATCTTGTGAAGCGAAAGGGCCTCACAACTGGCCTGACTAGCTGCCATATGCTCAGTATCTATCGAACTCAAATCCATTGACTTCTGCTTCTGACTGAACCAAGACACAACTGCTAATCCCAATCCGAAGCAGCACCTTGAAGTGATTTTCATGTCATTTACACATCCTACCCAATTTGAGTTTGTATAGCCAACCAGATGAATTCCATCTCCTCTATGATAGTCCAGACCATAATCTACCGTACCACAAAGATACCTGAGCACATATTTTGCTGCCACCCAATGCACTCTCCTAGGCTCCACCATGAACTGACTGAGAGTGTTAACAACAAAACAAATAGATGGCCTGGTATTGACCAAATACATCAATGACCTGATCAACTGACGATACAAAGTGGAATCCACCAACTATGACTTAGAAGCATGAAGCTTATTCCAGTTAGTAATCATGGGAGTGGTCATGGGCCTACTATCTGCCATCTGAATAGTGAAATTTTCTCAGAATATCACACACATACTTCCCTTGTCCCAGAAAGATGTTTCCGTGCTCCTGCCAAACCTCCAATCCCAAGAAGTAATGCATCAGTCTGATATAATTCATCTCGAACTCTGAAGCAAGGCTCTCCTTGTAGCTGCTAATGAGTCTCTCTGCCCCTGTAATGAAAATATCATCCACATAAAGGAGAAGAATGAGAGGATCCTCTCCAACCACAATGAAGTATAGGTTGGGATCCACCGCACTCTTCTCAAAACCCAACTACTGCAAATAAGCATCTATCCTCGAATACCAATCTCTGGGAGCTTGTTTCAGTCCATACAATGCCTTCTTCAGTCTACACACATGAAACTCTCTCCCATGCACCTCAAAGCCCAATGGCTTCTCAATATACACCTCCTCCTCTATAAGACCATTTAGAAATGTGGTCTTCACATCCATTTGATGGATCTTCCAACCCATCTCTGCTGCAATGGAGATCACTTCCCTGATAAAAGTGTATCTAGCAAATGGTGCAAAGGTCTCATCATAGTCAACTCCCTTAACCTATGAAAAATCCCAAGCCACAAACCAAGCTTTGTACTTCTCAATGCTGTCATCCGCAACATGCTTTAGCTTGTAGAGCCATCTGGAAGTCACCACTGACTTCCCCTCAGGTCTAGGAACAACTTCCTAGACATCGTTCTTCATGATGGAATTGTACTCTTCCATCATGGCATCTCTTCATACCTGTCTACTAGAGGCCTCCTCAAAATTGGAAGGCTCAGACTCCTAAATACTGCTCACCATCACAATGTAGCTGCAAAAACTCTCGGGAGGTTTACTCTCCCTCACTGCCTGTCTGGGATTCCCCACTGAACCCTATGCCTCCCTCAAAGTGTCCTGAAGCCACTTGGGCATCCTCCTCTCTGAAGTAGTTTCCTGTGGAGGGGACTCTCCCTGCTCAACCCCATCTGCTGAAGACAATGATCCTATAGTAGACCTTGAAGTACCTGATCCTAAAACCTGTGGACTAGTAGCCTGCGAACCTG
Organism: Picea engelmannii; assembly: GCA_009831015.1. Taxonomy (NCBI): domain Eukaryota; kingdom Viridiplantae; phylum Streptophyta; class Pinopsida; order Pinales; family Pinaceae; genus Picea; species Picea engelmannii. Next base: position 201,382 of record ML778145.1, on the reverse strand, counting down.
AACTCTGTGGCCTTGTCACCTGTGAACCTGTTGTCACCAAAGTTGGTGGCCCCGAACTTTGTGTCACTGTAGTCTACTGCGAGCTCACCTGAATCTGAGGTGAAGACTTCTCACGTCTCTCTGTCCCTCTAGACTTCCTAAAGGCTCCGTCCTCCTCAAATCTGACATCCCTCTTCAAGACAGTCTTTCTCAAGGAAGGAAGGTAAATATTGAAATCCTTTGAAGTCTCACTGTACCCAACAAAGATTCCTCTCTCTGCCATCGGCTCCAGCTTTGTCCTCTTCTCAGAAGGGATATATGAATAAGTGATGCACCCAAAAATCCAAAAGTGCCCCACCTCAGGCTTTTTCCCAGAGAAAGCCTCCTCAAGAGTCATGCTCCCCACAGCCCTATGAGGACTCTTGTTCTGCAGATAAACTGCAGTGTAGCATGCCTCAGCCCATATAAATAGTGGCAGCCCCTGATCATGTAGCATGGCTCTCATAGCCCCAACAATGGCCTTGTTCTTCCTCTCTGCAACCCCATTCTGTTGCGGGTTGTAAGGAACAGTCAACTCCCTCCTGATGCCCTCTCCTGCACAAAAATCCATGAACTCCTTGGAGGTATACTCTCCCCCATTGTCTGATCTCAAGACTTTGATTTTCTTCCCTATTTGGATCTCCACAAGAGCTTTGAACTCTTGGAACCGACTGAAGACCTATCCTTTGGTCTTCATGAAGAAAATCTAGGACTTCCAAGAGAAGTCATCGATGAATACAACATAGTATAGGGATCCAGTCAATGATGCCGAAGACATCGGGCCACATACATATGAATGTATAAGATCAAGTATCCCTGCTGCTCTACTGTCACTGCTCAGAAAAGCAGTCTTGGTGTACTTTCCCAAAGCACACCCCTTGCACAACTCATGGTGCTCTGAACTGAAATCTGGAACTCCCGTCACCATCTCCCTTAGAACTCTCAAGGTCCCATGTTGAAAATGTGCCATCCTCCTGTGCCATATCTCACATAGGTCACTGCTGCTATTGGTAGAATAAATCAATGCTCTCGTCGGCTGGAACAGAAACTTGTACATCCTCCCATGTCTAGTACCAATCACTTTGTCTGAAGTGATGTTAGACCCTTTGGGGAAAAGAAGCACCTTCCCATCATGGCACAAGACCTCATATCCCTTCTCCTCAATAGTATAAATTGACATTAAGTTCTTCTTCAAGCCCGGAACATAAAGAACCTCTGTCAAAGTCATGGGAGGCAAAGACTCCCTCCGAAATGATATGGTCCCACAACCATCCACCTTGACCTCCCGGTCATCTCCAAGCACTACCTCTACATCTCCACACTGAGTAAGATCTGTCAAGTTCTCACGAACTGTTTTCATATGGCGAGAGGCACCACTGTCAATATACCAAGTATCTATAGTAGTGGTCCTCGAGGATAGACATGAAATCAAGGAAAATTCCTTGTCAAACTTGGTGGAAAACTCTTCCACCTCTACTGAATATGTTGTTTGTTTCTTCTTCTTGTTTGGACATTGTCCTGCATAGTGCCCAAACTTATGGCAAGCAAAGCACTTGAATTTGCTCATGTCTTTCTTTCCTTCACCCTTGGGCTTCTATCCTCCCTTTGGACCCTTCTTGAACTTCTTCTTTCTAGTGGTAGAAAGAGCCACATTATCCTCCTCATGACCAGTAGATGAACTTCCATGTACATAACCTCTCTCGGTCTCCTCCTGTACAAAGTCATCCCAAAGACGTTCCCAACCGGCAAGCTTCTCCCAAGAAACAATGTCGACCACAAAAACAACCCATTGTTTGGAAACACCATTCAATGTTGTTCTCACAAGATCACTGTCAGCTATGGATTCTCCCACAACTCCAAGTTCATCCCTCACCTGTGTCAATCTAGTAAGGTATGTGACCACATTTTTAGTCTTGGTCATTTTTATGCTCTTCAGTTTTTCCCTCAAAACCATCTTCCAGTTCTCATTTGTACTCTGGTACAATTTAGTCAAAGACTCCCACATCTCATAGGCATGTGTCTTCCCCGTCAAGTGAGGAATCAAATGATCCTTGATGGCATCAAGAAGAAATCTCTTAGCCTTGATACTCTTCTTAGTATAGGCTGGAAGAAGAGTAGCATCAGTAGGTACCACAACAGGATGAGTAGTGGTATTCTCCACAATATCCCACAACTCGTTCTCTTGCAAAAGAAAGATCATCCTCTACTTCCAAGCACCAAAATTTGTTGCCCCATCAAGTCTATCCTCAACTCTTAGACCAGTAGCCATGACCCTTTTTTGCTGAAAATCACAAATTCAAAAAAATTGCCCTGTGAAATGACTGTTGTCCCAACTTTCTATATGCTGAAATCTCTGCTTCCCTTCAACTCAGCTTTGATACCATGTTAAAATTTCCGACCCCAACCCAGTTTCAGTCTCGCTGATTTTTCAGCCAAAGTTAAATTCCCAAACCCAGTTTCAGCACAGTTTCAGCAGAATTTCAGCATATAAAAACTTAGCAGAAAATATACTTTAGAATTGAAACATGAGGATTGTGAACATCGTTTTCAACGCAGAAATAAAATATCAGCAATATGCAAAACTCAAAAAATTTATAGACAGATTTTTGGTCTAACTTTGACCCTAGAAAAACCCACAAGGGGAAAACCAGTAAGAGAGGGATTTTTATTATTTATGGGCTTCTGAGAAATTATTTTACAGCATATTCATCTTTAGAAATTTACACAAACTTATCTAGACATTCTTGTAGATTTTCTCCTCGATTTCTGAACCAGAAATCCATACAACTGTACAGTTGTCCCAGCAATTGATGTTGTATGGACTGTCTCAAAATTTGTGGCCGAAATTCTGCCAAGACTATACGGAAAACCCAGCTGGAAAAATGCATTGAAAAACATGCCAGCACCTTGAAAAACGCACCCAGAATTTTCTGTGGTACGGCCCTCAATTTCTGTGCAGATCCATATGGACTGTATGGACTTTTCTCACCCAGAAAAGTGTGCCCATCTCCTTCCTCAATTTCTGTGCCAATTAAATGTTGTACGATAGCCTTGAAAAGCATGTCAATACTCTCAGAAAACACAGCTATTGTCCACCTCGATTTATGTGCACATTTATTGTTGTACAACCTTCAAAAATCCGTATGGTACGGCTTGTTCTTCCTTGTTTCCTGTTGCCTTGAAATCCATGCTGCTCTTTGCCTTGGGATGCGTGCTCTCCTTCAACAAATGTTGTCTCTCTTCTCAATCTCCACCTCTACCAACTCTCTCTTGCTCTCTCAACAAGAAATGAATGAACTACCCAAGAATGGGTGTGCCCCCTTACCCTAATTGACCTCATGAGGGAAGGTGAGGGGTTTTCTAATCTAACGGTTGAGATTAGATTAGATGGGTGGTTGATATTTGGTGTCTCTTCACTCACCCTCACTTTAGTCATAAAGTCACCTTTTAATTCGCATCTCACAAATTAAATGACTAGGACCCACATTAGGCACTTTTGCCCCCTTAGGCGCCTACAGAAGAGAAACACTTGCCTTGGTACTTTATTTTAATTAAAAATTTAACAAAAAAGTGGCTCCAATGTTTATCAGGCTGAAAGGGATCTTGGCGTACCTGAACGTTCCCCATAAAGTTGTGAAAGTTGTTTTTTATCTATCGTCTAGGTGGACCATGATCTGATTATACCCTGAAAAACTGTCCAACATGGACATCTTCTTGGACCCCACCGCCTTTTGCAGGATAGAGTTCATTTTAGGAAGGGGGTAGTGATCCTTGAGGGACACTTTGTTTAAATTTCGAAAGTCTACACACAGTCTTATCTCGCCGCTCTTCTTTCTTACAGGCACAAAATTAGCTACCCATTTCGATAACCACAAAGAAACGATAATCTTAGTGTCGAAAAGTTTCTTTAACTCTTTTTCGATAAGCGACAATAACAGTGGATTTATCTGTCTCCACTTCTGTTTGAAAGGTTTATGATATTCTTTGAGAGGGATAACATGTTGGATTACTTTAGTGTCATACACCTTCAAATCATAATAGCTCCACGTGAAAATGTACGAGAAATCCATCATGAGCTTGATGTAGTCTTTCTTGACCTTTGGACTAAACGTTTTCGATAATTTAATCATTTTCGAGTTCTCCTAAGTCCTGATGTTGCATTCTTCCAAGTCCTCTTCGCTTGCAGTGATCTTGGGATTTTTAGCCACATCATTTTCGTCAAACATCTTTTCCAGCGGCACTAACCCCTTCAGAATGATGTTATTTTTCAGTTGTACTATGTCCCTTCCTGTGATCTGGTTCTGGAAAGGGTCGTCATTACTGAATGCATATACGCTCCCATATTTGTCGCAGCAACATTCGTCATCAATGTTTTTGTTAGCGAACTCATCGCTCATCTGAAGAAATCTTTCTCCCTACTTGTCATCCTTAAACACCTGCCAGTATTTGATATTATCAAGCACTCTTGGCCCGTGTTTGACTTCAAACTCATATTTTTTTCTTGGGAATATGGGGATTTTAAAAACCGAAGCTAAGGTGGCCAACACATCGGCGATCTGATTTTTCTCCCTTGGGATAGAAAATAGGTCATGCTCTGAAAATTCCTCAAGAGGGTCCAGCTCCAAGTTTTTGTATGATCTCAGCCTGGGGTGCTTTGTTTGATATATGCCTTTAACCTAGTTTATGACCAACTCAGAGTTTCCATGCACTGTTATCCTCTTTGTGCGTAATTATTTCAACACCTTCAGGCCCAGAATCAGTGCCTCATACTTGGCCATGTTGTTTGTGCATTTGAACGAGAGCTTGTATGAGCACATATTTATGCCCATTTCAGGGGGGCTTACCCATACACCAGCCCCAACCTGTTCTTTGTTGACTGCACCATCGAAGCTCATGTCCAATATCTCATTTTCCACACGGTCTTTTGGGTCGACGCACTTTGTTGCTTCTCAGGCGGTCTTTTGGGTCAGCACACTTTGTTGCTTCCTATGCAGTTTCCTCCTCGGCTGTCATGATGTTTGTCGCCTCTTCCTCTTCAAAACTCGGGTCATCATAGAATATAGAAGAACCAACCTCATTTTCGATAGAGTATTTGTGGTGGTTGTTTGGATGCGTTTTACTGCTTACCTTGTATTTCAGCAGCACTTCTCTGTACAAACGTTTGTCCTGGCCAAAAATGGGAATGGTGGCATATGACATGTCCATTTGCAGGGTTTTCTTTAACTTCACAACCCACAATCTAGACAAAAACATGCCAAACTTAGGGGGTATCGCCACCATGAACACGTCCATAACCATGTTCTTCGAAGGAATTTGGGCCAACGACACAACCAATTCCTTGATGAGACCCAAGAACTTGAATTTCTTCGAATCAAAAGAGAAACGGTCTTTGTAGGAACTGGTGATATCGAAACCCAATTCATCCATGATCACCTTTGGCATGAGGTTCTGCGATGCACCATAATAAAGCATGGAATTATGCTGGGTCATGCCATGAAACTTCAGATTGACGTAGAATGGAGGTACGTCCTCAGTATCAGTTGTCTCCTAAACATGACGACCAAACAGAATAGCAGGGTGATCATCTTGCACATTCAACGTATCCGGGGTCCCTCCTATTTTTAACATCGTAATCATCTACTCCTGATACTCTCCATTTCTAATAAGTTCATTGAATCGGACAAAGATTTTGATTTTATCCATTTCATGCTCAAAGTTAAAAAGGGGACATACTTTCTCTACCTCTCTTCCACCCGCTTCTCAGTTTTCCTCCGAAGTTTTCTTCAGGGCCTCTTCCTTCGAATTTTCCTTCTCCATCACATCCTTGGTCGTTCTCTTTAGCATCAGTCGCCTTTTGGAAGGGGTGTTCACTGGAGGTTTCCTTACGGGATTCATCTACTGAGGCTCGGTAGACGCTTCTTTTTTCCTGAGATTATATTTCTTCTAAAACATCATGATGGCGTTTTGATAACCCTTTCTGAACTCTTTTGTTTTTCAGGACAGCACATCATCAGTTTCCCTGATCCATGCATCGTCTGTCTTCAACATCAAATCAAAAAAACATGTGTGGGTTTTTGTCGTCGAAACAATGCATTTGTTCTTCGAACATCTGATATAAGTCTTCATCCACGTAGTTGTTTTGGAATGGAGGCCTTTTCTGCTGGTCACCTTGATCTCTCTTCTTCCTCTGTCTGATCTAGGGAACTTGAACCCTTCTGAGGTTCTGATTCCTGAGCTAGGGGTCACATTGTTCTCGGGCAGTGGGTCTGTTTCCCACGAACATTTTCTCCATTAGCTTCTCCATGGTTCTCATCATTAAGTCAAATTTTTCATCTGTGGATCTCGACATCGATGGATGCGCATCTCCCTGGGGCTTATTATTGCCTCTATTGAATCTTTGTTTGATATTCCTCGATGCCATCATGTTTATCTCGACTTCGATCGCATTGTTAATTATCGTGTCTAGGTTTTTTTATCTTGTTTCTCTCAACAGCAAGGCAAAGTCATTGTCGAAAGAGTCGATGTATCGAAAGATTCAGCGTATCGAAACTGCGTAGCCCCAAGAGGTGCCTAGATTTCTATGGGAATCAAGTTATATACCTTCATGAAGTGGGCTGAGGGTTCTTTCACTGTCTCCTCCTGCACCTTCTTCATGTTATTGTACCGCATTAATAACTGAAAGGGGTTCTTCTTGTCTCTCATCTGGTAATGAAGGGCATTTCGAGTGCGGTGAAGTCTTGAATACTTGTTGGTCGTAGGGATTTGAGCCACTTCCTCACCTCCCCCACAAAAATATGTGTGAACAATATCATTTTATCTTCTGCATAGTATACCTCTTCTAGGTCAACAAAATCGTTGAACCAATCCAGATGCTTCTGAGATAAAATGTTCCCTTCAACATCGTAGATCTTAATCATCTGGTTGTAATTCTGGGGAAAGTCATGCAGTTGTGCTGGAAGAATGAGGGGGGTGAATCTGGTGGCCATGGCTCTAGGAGGGTTTGGGATCTGAGGGATATTATTAGACACTAGGGCTTGGAATCTTTTCTAGTCGAAAACTATCTCATCCAAGCTGGTTTTCGACTTAGACCTCAACAGAGTTTGCTCAAAAAATTCATCAAACTCAAGGTCATCAATACTTTGTGTGTCATCTTTAGGTAGGGATAGGATTATTTCTAGGTAATAGAATGGGTCCAATGCTTGTTCTCTAGTCCTACGCATAATTTTCAAGGGATCGTACACAGGCTCTGTAGGGTTTGGGTTAGGATTTTCTCTGGTATAGATCGCCTTCAGAGCGAGGGTTCCTGAACTGTAATACTTGGGGTTACTGGTCTTTTTGACTAGAGTCTCCAGGGTAAAGGATTTCATCTGGTATAGATTTTTTTCCCTCTGTTACCCTCAGGGTCACACTACAACGTTAGTCGTTCTTCCAAGGAAAATCTATTCAATTTTGTCCCCGACAACGACGACAAAATGTTAGCACTCCATAGATTTTTTCATCTAATAAACACACAATGAAGGTAACTATTTCAACCAACTTTGAGGCCCAAAACTAGACTTTCATACCTAGAGAGGGCTCTCTCAGGAGACACGGTCTCAGCGCAGGATATGGCTTTAAAACTTTGGCTAGTTTTAACACTTTGAGATAATGGGTTCTCATTATATTGGCACAATAGAATAATACCTTGGGCTATGGAGTCGATTCGAGAGAAAAATGAAAACAAATGACTCGGTGACTGAACTTGAGAGAATAGGGCTAAGAGAGAAACAATATTTAGTGAAAAATCGTTGTGGTTGGCAAGGAGAAAACACAAGAAGTAACTTGGGGCACCGATGCGGATGAATTCAGAGTTAACTTTTAGAAAAAAAATGTTTTGTCTAAATGGCGTGAACAAGGGGTGTTGTGCAACAAATCCACGGGTTCAAAAATTCGTTCTGATTTAGATATAAAAATATATGAATAAAGATAACAGGAAGCATGTACACAAAGAAAAGAAAACAATACATCAAACTGCTACAATTAGAATCTTTTCATCAAAGTTATAGGACCTTTGCATTAAGTTTTGGTCGAACTCAAATATCATACAATTGTTATTGTTTATACTAATTTTTCCAACCAACCTATCTTACATCAAAAATATCAAATATATAGGTGCGAGCACTACTTCGGCTACCATGCTCTTGTAACTACTATCTCCAAAAACTAGGAAACTGATCGTTCTGCGTTACAAAAAATTTCCCATGACGCTTTCCAAAAATAGACAACAAATACATCTGGCTATATCATGACTATTTAAAATCCTTCGCGGGGATTTGGTCATCGATCAGGTCTCATCATGAGGGATTGATGTGTCAATGATTTCTTTCGTTCATATGTCTGAATGGACAAGTGTCTGTCAGAGTCTTGTTGTCTGTTGTAACCGATGTGATTTCTACCGCCTGCTCATTTGCTAGGGAAATGTGTGTGGCAAGTGGCTGTAGATAGTCATGGCCATTATCAAGATGGAAAACTATCTTAGGGTGATGACCCCTTCAAAATTTTCAATATTTTCTTTCTGTTTTCGGATACAAGAATGAACTAAGCTAATCTTGTTTCTTCTACTCACTCGCGGAAACTATGTGGGCTATCTCTACGACCACTTCACATTCTCTGGAGTGTGTTGCATACCTTTCCTCCATCAGCCACTGTGCTTCACATATTTGTACGATCATATATTATGCTTCTCTGAGTTGTCGTTTTATCCACATCACGTTCCCTTTGCGACCTTGTGTTGTTGATGTTTCCATGGACGTTGTCTCTAGCTGTTGTCTCATCTCCCTATTTTCCTGGTACAGTTCGACGATGGCTAGCTCCACCTGCTTCAACTTTTGAGATGTTTCTTGATCCTTTGTACCCATGGTATCCATCCTCCACGTTCTTCTCCCACTTCCTCAGCTTGTACCTTCCATAGTCTCCAGGTAGACGGTGTGCATAAGTAATTCTTCAGCAAATGATCGGTGCACAATTCGTTTGGGATTCAGGTTTCCCCAACTTACTTATTCTTCCTTGTCCTTCCCCTTATCTAAGGTATCTATTGTTGGGGAGACATCTCTTATACTATCCTCCCTTCCTTAACAACTCCTTCTACTCCGGGTTTCATGCGGTGTGATGTCGGCATTCTCGTGAGCAAAGGGAAAATGCCCCTTTTATCCGTGGGGATACCTGTTGTGAGTGAGAAATAATCCCAATCACTTTGGCGCTCGGGTCTGGGGATTATTCCACTTTGTGTTCCCTTATTTATAATTTGAGAGGTCTTCATGGTGTGACCAATATCTATATTGCACACAGTGGACCCGGCAGATTCCCAAGATGGAGAACTTGATCGACCTGGGTCTACTAGAAAACTTACAAATAGAGCCTGGATCTAATTTCGTGAAGAAAATGGGTGAAGAAACTCTGGGATTTATAACAGATACGGTGAAAAGAATAATTTTGCCAAGGAACATTGAATTCATGGCGACTAGATGTTCCAAATCAAACTATGGATTTTTCATAACACATCCAAATGTGTAAGGTATAGGCAATAAGGGTTGCAGGGCATACATGATAGGAACGTCATGATTTTTCGTTCCTTCGGCTTTCATAATGAACTGATAATAGTTATATCACTCACCGAAGCAACTTCCATTAACTGCTTGACTTGACCTATGGCACATAGAGACTAACTTTTAATAGGACCCGAATCTCTGGGAACAACATGCTCGTACCATTTACGCATGTTTCGGCTCTGACATCCCTTCCCTTTCCCAAGGGCCAACTAGACACTTGATGAATTTCACCACTTGATTGCTACATAACTGAATTCATATGTTTGGACACATGGCCTACAACTCATTTTCTAAAAGACTCAACATAAAACTCAGGGCCTTCACTTCGAGCTTCAATTTTTTGCTGACCTACTGACTCAACACAAAAATAAAATGACTATTTATAATGACAAATGACTTAAACAAAATTCATTTCATCAGATAATGCTTGAGGAACTTGCCGTTTATAGGCCACTAACCAACGCACTCCCCATTTAGTTCTTCCGGAAAATAAGCATGATTTCCGCGATGTGCATTGATTATGAATGGACCCGTCCACAGATTATCGAACTTTTTGTGCTTTCCTTTGTCCTCATTTCTCACGTCCCATCTCAACACTAGATCACCCAAATGAAAATCCTTTGGCTTAGAATGCTTGTTGAAGGATTTCTTCATCTTTTCCTGGTGAATTTGTGATCGATTGTACACCTCTTCCCTCATCTCTTGTGTGTGAACCAACTGGTTTATTCTTCTCTATGCTCCATTTGGCTCGACCTTCGGTTCTTGCAACAATTTTCTAATAGGAAACACGAGTGTAGTAGGGAAAATTGCATATGTGTCGTATAAAATCTGGAAAGTTGACGTTGAGATGGACTTTTTGGTGGTAACCTGATCTTCCCATAGCACATAGATAAGATTTTTATGCCAATCTTTCTTATTGTCCTGCAGGAGCCTTTTGGTGATCCTGGTTAGGATTTTATTTGAGAATTTTGGTAACATGTTTCCTTGTGGGTAGTACGTCATAGAATGCCCCAGGGTTATATTGTAATATTGGAAAAAAAATTCCATCCTCTTAGACTTGAATTTGGTCGCGTTGTAAGTTATGATCTTGATGGGAAATCTAACTCTCAATAAGATGTGTGTCTCCAGAAATTGGATGATGACTATGTTGGTAGCTTGCTTCATGGGGATCCCTTCTATCCATTTTGTGAAGTAGTCGGTGGTCATGAGTATCCATTTGTGCTACGCCGAGGATGACAGATTTATTTCCCCTATGAAATCCAAACCCCACTGCATGAACGATGCTTCAACTGAGATCATATTTAGTGGCAGGGGCTGCAACTTTCTTCTCCCATCGAAAATATGACATTCATGGCAGCTAGAGACTTCTTTGTACATGTCTGCAAAAATTGTAGGCCAATAGTAACCCACTCTTACGATTTTGTGCACGGTGGTTTTCCAGTAATTGTGTCCCTTGCAATCACCCTTGTGAAATTATTTTGTGGCTCATTTCACATCGTTTTCTAGCAAACAACTCAACAACATTCCCCCAGGATCTTTCTAGTAGAGTGATTTATCCAAGATGCAGAACTTAACCGCATTAATATTTAGAAATTGGGCCTTGATATTACTTAATCCTAGAGGGTCCTGGAGATTCTTCAACACATAGATGATGTCTTCATGCCATGATGAATCAACGAATTCCTGGGACACCTACACCGTCATTTCTTCCTGAGGATTTTCTGGCAGATCGACAATGAAATTCATTCCCACATCATCGCAATCCGACTGCACCATTATCTTCACAAGGACCTGACCTTTAATTAGTTTCGTCGGCTTAATTTCTAGGTCGTATTCCAACATTCCTGCTATCCACTTACCTTTCCTTCCTTCGGGGTCGGACTGAGTCAGGATATCCTTTACTGAGTTGTTGGGCACATAAGAAATGATGTGGGAATGCAATATGTATGTCCTGAACTCCTTCAAGGCTTTCACCAAGGCATATGCTTGTTTTAACATAATGTCATACCTTAGAGGAGCATCCCATAGCATCCTGCTGAAGTAAGTTATGGGCTTCTCGAAGTTCTACTTGTCTTTCTGTAACAACACACCGGCAATCGTATGCTCTGAGGCGAATGAAAACAGGATGAAATCTTTGGTTAAATCTACACTAGATAGAACAGGAGCTCTAGTCAATGCCACCTTGATATCTTGAAACGATTTCTTGGATTTTGGGTTCCACTTGATTTCATTTCCCTTTCTGAGCATGCATGTGATATGCTTTATAATCTCTGCCATGTTCGAGATGAATCTCCTCAAGAAGTTTACTTTTCCCAGGAAGGATTTCACTTCTTTTTTACTGTGCGGAGTGTCGATATTCAATATTCCTTCAACCCTGTTGGGGTCTATCTTAATTCCTTCCTTCGAGATAATGTGTCCCAACAAATTCCCTTCTTTAACCCCAAAATGTGTTTTCTTTGGATTTAGCGATATGCTGAACTTTCTGCACTTCTAGAAAAATTTCTTCATATGCTCGAGGTGTTGTTCGTTAGAGGAAGATTATATCGTGATGTCGTCTAGATAGATCAGAATGAACTTCTCCTTTTCGTCAGCAAACATGATGTCCATTTCCCTCCAAAAAGTGGCTCCAATGTTTATCAGGCTGAAAGGCATCTTGGCGTACCTGAACGTTCCCCATAATGTTGTGAAAGTTGTTTTTTATCTATCATCTAGGTGGACCATGATCTAATTATACCCTGAAAAACTGTCCAACATGGACATCTTCTTGGACCCCACCACCTTTTGCAGGATAGAGTCCATTTTAGGAAGGGGGTAGTGATCCTTGAGGGACACTTTGTTTAAATTTCGGAAGTCTACACACAGTCTTATCTCGCCGCTCTTCTTTCTTACAGGCACAAAATTAGCTACCCATTTCGAGAACTACAAGGAAACAATAATCTTAGTTTCAAAAAGTTTCTTTAACTCTTTTTCGATAAGCGACAGTAACAATGGATTTATCCGTCTCCACTTTTGTTTGAAAGGTTTATAATCTTCTTTGAGAGGGATAACATGTTGGATTACTTTAGTGTCATAAGCCTTCAAATCATCATAGCTCCACGTGAAAACATCTGGTAAATCCTTGATGAGCTTGACGTAGTCTTGCTTGACCTCTGGACTAAGAATTTTAGATAATTTGATCATTTTTGAGTTCTCCTCAGTCCCGATGTTAAAGTCTTCCACGTCTTCTTCGCTTGCAGTGATATTGGGATTTTTAGCCACGTCATTTTCGTCAAACATCTTTTCCAGCGGCACTAACCCCTTCGAAATGATGTTATTTTTTAGTTGTATTATGTCCCTTCCCGCGATCTTGTTCTGGAAAGGGTCGTCATTACTGCACGCATCTTCACTCCCATATTCGTCAGAACAAAATTCGTCGTCAATGTTTATGTTAGCGAACTCATCGCTCATCTGAAGAAATCTCTCTACCTGCTTGTCATCCTCAAACACCTACCAATATTTGATATTATCAAGCACTGCTAGCTTGTGTTTGACTTCAACCTCTTTTTTTTTTTTTGGGAATATGGGGATTTTAAAAACCAAGGCTGAGGCGGCCAACGCATCGGTGATCTAATTTTTCTCCCTTGGGATAGCAGATAGGTCATTCTCTGAAAATTCCTTGAGAAGGTCCAGCTCCAAGTTTTTGTATGATCTCAGCCTGGGGTACTTTGTTTGATATATGCCTTTAACCTAGTTTATGACCAGTTAAGAGTTTCATTGCACTGCTATCTTCTTTGCGCATAATTATTTCAACAGCTTCAGGCCTAGAATCAATGCCTCATACTCGGCCATGTTGTTTGTGCATTCGAACACAAGATTGTATGAGCACAAATTTGTGCCCACTTCAGGGGGGCTTACCCATAGACCGACCCCAACCCCTTCTTTGTTGACCACGCCATCGAAACGCATGTCCCATATCTCTTTTTCCATGCGGTCTTTTGGGACAACGCACATTGTTTCTTCTCGCGTGGTCGTTTGGGTCAGTGCACTCTACTACTTCCCATGCAGTTTCCTCCTCGGATGTCATGATGGTTGTCCCCTCTTCCTCTTCAAAACTTGGGTCATTGTATAATATATAATAACCAACCTCAGTGTCGATGGAGTATATGTGGTGGTTGTTTGGATGCATTTTGCTCTTACCATGTATTTCAACAACACTTCTCTATACAAACGTCTGTCCTGGCCAAAAATGGGAATGGTGGCTTATGACATGTCCATTTCCAAGGTTGCCTTTAACTTCACATCCCACGATCTTGACAACAACATGCTAAAATTAGGGGGTTTGTCCGCCATGACCACATCCATAACCATGTTCTTCGAAGGAATTTGGGCCAACGACACAACCAAGTCCTTGATGACACTCAAGCACTTGAATTTCCTCGAATGAAAAGAGAAAAGGTCCTTGTAGGGCCTAGTGATATCCAAGCCCAATTCATCCATGATCCCCTTTGGAATGAGGTTGTGAGACACGCCAGAATATAGCATGGCATTATGCAGGTTCATGCCATGAACCTTCAGAATGACGTAGAATGAAGGTACATCCTCAGTATCAGTTGTATCCTCAATGTAATAGTAGGGCGATCATCTTGCACATTCAATGTATTTGGGTCCCCTCCCATTTTTAACATTTTAATAATCTTCTCTCGATACTCTCCCTTTCTGATAAGTTCACTGAACGGGACCGAGATTTTGATTTTAGCCATTTCATTCTCAAAGTTAAAAGGGGGACATACTTTCTCTACCTCTCTTCCACCCACTTGTCGGTTTGCCTCCGGAGTTTTCTTCAGGGCCTCTTCCTTCGAACTTTCCTTCTCCATCTCATCCTTGGTCGTGCTCTCTAGCCTCAGTCAGCTTGTGGAAGCGGTGTTCGTTGGAGGTTTCCTTATGGGATTTGTCTACTGAGGCTCGGTAGACACATCTTTTCTCCTGCGGTTATATTTCTTCTGAAACAGCATGATTTCATTCTGATAACCCTTTCTAAACTCTTATGTTTCCCAGGACAGTGCATCATCAGTTTCCCTGATCCATTGATCGTCTGTCTCTAAGATCAAATCATCATTTTGGATCATGTATCAATCATGTTCACTCTTTGTAAAAAAACCACATTGGTTTTTGTCGTCGAAGCAATGCATTTATTCTTTGAACATCTGATAGAAGTCTTCGTCCATGTAGTTGTTTTGTAAAAAAACATTGATCTCTCTTCTCCCTCTATCTGATCTGGGGAAATTGAACCCTTCTGAGGTTCTGATTCCTGGGTTGGGGGTCATGCTGTTCTCGGGCAGTGGGTTTGTTTCCCATGAACATTTTCTCCATTAGCTTCTCCATGGTTCTCATCATTAAGTCAAATTTTTCTTCTGTGGATCTCGACGTTGATGGATGCACATCTCCCTGGGGCTTCTTATCGCCTCTGTTGAATCTTTGTTTGATCTTCCCCGACGCCATCATGTTTACCTCGACTTCGATCGCATTGATAATTATCGTGTCTAGGTTTGTTGATCATCTTTCTCTCAACAACTAGGCAAAGTCGTTGTCGAAAGAGTCGATGTATCGCAACTGCGCAGCCCCGAGAGGTGGTTAGATTTCTGTGGGAATCGAGTTATATACCTTCATGAAGCGGTTGAGAATTATTTCACTGTCTCCTCCTATTCCTTCTTCATGTTATTGTACTACGTTAACAAATTAAAGGTGTTCTTATTGTCTCCCCATCTGGTAATGAAGGTCGTTTCGAGTGCGGTAAAGTCTTGAATACTTGTTGGTCGTAGGGATTTGAGCCACTTCCTCACCTCCACTGCAAAAATATGCGTGAACAATCTCATTTTCTCTTCTGCATAGTATACCTCTTTTAGGTCGACAAAATCGTTGAACCAATCCAGATGCTTATGAGATGAAACGTTCCCTTCAACATCATAGATCTTAATCCTCTCGCTGTAATTATGGGGAAAGTCATGTAGTTGGGTTGGCAGAATGAGGGGGGTAAATCTGGCGGCCATGGCTCTAAGAGGGTTTGGTATCTGAGGGATATATTTAGACACTAGGGCTTGGAATCTCTTCTGGTCAAAAACTATCTCGTCCAGGTTGGTTTCCGACTTAGAATTGAATAGAATTTGCTCAAAAAATTCATCCAACTCAAGGTCGTCAATACTTTGTGTGTCATATTTGGGTAGGGACAGGATTCTATCTAGGTGATAGAACGGGTCTGACACTTGTTCTCTAGTCCTATGCAGAAATATCTTGGGATCGTACATAGGCTCTGTAGGGTTTGGGTCAGGATTTTTTCTGGTATAGATCGCCTTCGGAGCTAGGGTTCCTGAACTTCACTACTTGGGGCTACTAATGTTTTTGAATGGAGTCTCCAGGGTAAAGGATTAAAGATGGTACAAATGTTTTTCCTTTTTTATCCTCAGGGGTCACACTACAATGTTAGTCGTTCTCCCAGGGAAAATATATTCAATTTTGTCCCCGACAATGGTGCCAGAATGTTAGCACTCCATAAATCTATTTGGTTGATAAACAAACAATGAAGGTAACTATTTCAACCAACTTTGAGGCCCGAAACTAGACTTTCATACCTGGAGAGGGATATCTTGGGAGACACGGTCTCAACACAGGATATGGCTTTAAAACTTTGGCTAGTTTTAACACCTTTGAGATAATGGCTTATGGTTATATTGGCGCAATAGAATAAGACCTTGGGATATGGATTCGATTCGAGAGAACAACAGAAACAAATGACTCGGTGACTGAACTTGAGAGGATAAGGCCAAGAGAGAAACATTATTCAGTGCAAAATCATTGTGGCTGGAGAGGAAAAAACACAGGAAGTAACTCGGAGCATCGATGCGGATTAATTCGGATTTAACTTTTAGAAGAAAAACGTTTTGTCTAAATGGCGCAAACAAGGGGAATTGCACAACGAAATCATAGGTTCAAAAATCCTTTCTGATTTAGATATTAAAAGATATGAATAAATATAGCAGGAATCACGTACGCAAAGAAAGGAAAATAATACATCCAACTGCTACAATTATAACCTTTTCATCAAAGTTACAGGACCTTTGCATTAAGTTTTGGACGAACTCAAATTTCATACAATAGTCATTGTCTATACTAATTTTTCCAACCAACCTGGCTTACATTGAAAAGATCAAATAGATAGGTTCGGGCGCCGCTTCGGCTACCCTGCTCTTCTAACTACTATCTCCAAAAGCTAGGAAACTAATTGTTCTGCGTTACAAAACTCTTCGCATGACGCTTTCCAAAAATAAACAACAAATACATCTGGCTACATCATGACTATTTGAAATCCGTTGCGGGGATTCGATCATCGATCAGGTCTCATCACGAGGGAGTGATGTGTCAATGCTTTCCTTCGATCAGATGTTTGAATGGACAATTGTTTGTCAGAGTCCCATTGTCTGTTGTAACAGATGTGATTTCTACCGCGTGCTCATTTGCTACGGAAATGTGCACGACAAGTGGCTGCAGACAGTCATGGCCATTATCAAAATGGAAAAATGTCTTAGGTCTATGTCCCCTTAAAAATTGTCAATATTTTCTTTCTGTTTTTTGATACAAGAACGAACTAAGAGAATATTTTTTCTTCTCCTCGCTGGAAACTGTGCGGGCTATCTCTACGACCGCTTCACATTCTCTGGAGTGTTTTGCATACCTCTGTTAGTCGTTGTGCTTCAAATAGTTGTAAAATCATATCCTACACCTCTCTAAGTTGTCATTTTAGCCACGTCATGTTCCCTTCGCGACCTTGTGTTGCTGATACTTCCATGGACTTTGTCACTAGTTGTTGTCTCAGCTCCATGTTTTCCTGGTACAGTTTGACGATGGCTAGCTTCACCAGCTTCAGACGTTGAGATGTTTCTTGATCCTTTGTACTCATGGATCCATCCCCCTCATTCTTATCCCACTTCCTCAGCTTGTACCTTCCAAACTCTCTAGGCAGATGGTGCCCATAAGTAATTCTTCAGCAAACGATCGATGCGCGGTTTGTTTGGGATTCGGGCTTCCACAACTTCCTTATTCTTCCTTGGCCTGCCCCTTCTCTGATGTATCCTTTGATGGAGAGACAAGGATTCTATTGTCCTTCCTTCCTACGGAGTTCCTTCCACACCAATTTTCATGCGGTGTGATGTCTTCGTTCCCACGGGCAAAGGGAAAATCCCCCTTTTATCCTTGGAGATGCCTATCGTGAGTGAGAAAGAATCCCAATCACTTTAGGGCTCGGGTCTAGCGATTTTTCCACTTCGCATGCCCTTATTTATGTTTTGAGAGGTCTCCATGGCGCGACCAATATCTATCTTGCATGTAGTGGACCCGATGGAAGCCCAAGGTGGAGAACTTGATCGACCTGGGTCTACAAGAAAAATTACAAACAAAGCCTAGATCTGACTTCGTGAACAATATGGGTGAAGAAACTCTTTGATTTCTAACAAATAGTTTAGAAGGAAGAATCGTGCCAAGGAAAATTCAATTTATGGAAACTAGATGTTCCAAATCGAACTACGGATTTTTCATAACACATCCCCACGTGTAAGGTACAGACGATAAGGGCTACAAGGCATACATGATACGAACACCACGATTTTTCATTCCTTATTCTTTCATAATGAACTGATAATAGTTACAACACTCACCAAAGAAACTTCCATTAACTGCTTGACTCGACCTGGGGCATGTAGAGACTAACTTTTAATAGGACTCGACTCTCTGGGAACAACATGCCCGTACCATTTACGCATGTTTCAACTCTGACATCCCTTCCATTTCCCAAGAGCCAACCAACCACTTGCTAACTTTGACCCCTTGATTATTACGTAACTGAATTCACATGTTTGGACACATGGCCCAGAACTCAACCAAAAGCCGACTCTAACTGAAAGAAAAATGGTGGTGCTAATAGTTGGGTCCAACGGGGATGTTATCCTCCCCGCGAGGTAGAAAAGAATAGTAGACCAGGTTTCTGACCATTGGGCCTTAATTCGAATCTTCGACACTGCAATTGAAAAACAAAAAGCAACATAAACCTATCGACGCATTTTCTAAAAGACTCAGCATAAAACTTAGGGCCTTCACTTCAGTCTTCAATTTTATTCTAACCTACTGAATCGATACAAAAATAAAACAACTATTTACAATGACAAATGACTTAAACGAAATTCATTTCATCAGATAATGCTTGAGGAACCTGTTGTTTACAGGCCCCCAACCAATGCACTCCCCATTTAGTTCTTCCAGAAAATAATCATTATTTCCACGATGTGCACTGATTCTAAATGGAAATGTCCACAGATTATCAAACTTTTTGTGCTTTCCTTTCTCCTCATTTCTCACATCCCATATCAACAATAGATCACCCAAACAGAAATCCTTTGGCTTGGAACGCTTGTCGAAGGATTTCTTCATCTTTTCCTAGTGGAGATGTGATTGATTGTACACATGCTCCCTCATCTGTTGTGTGTGAACCAGCTGGTTTATTCTTCTCTACACGCCATTTGGCTCGGCCTCCTGTTCTTGCAACAATTTTCTGACGAGCAACCCAAGTGTGGTAGGGAAAATTGTGTATGCGTTGTATAGAATATAGAAAGGTGACGTTTACATGGAATATTTGGTGGTAACCCGATCTTCCCACAACACATAGATAATATTTTTATTCCAAGCTTTCTTATTGTCTTGCAGGAGGCTTTTGTTGATCCTGGTTAGTATTTTATTTGAGGATTCTGCTAAGCCCTTTCTTTCTGGGTAGTACGTCATAGAATGCCCCAAGGTTATATTGTAATCTTGTAAATATTTTTCCATCCTCTTAGAGTTGAATGTGGTCGCGTTGTCTATTATGATCTTGACAACACATCTGAATCTCAATAAGATGTTTGTCTCCCAGAATTGGATGATGACTGTGTCGGTAGCTTGCTTCGTGGGGATCACTTATATCCATTTCGTGAAGTAGTCGGTGGTCGTGGGTATCCATTTTTTCTACGTCGAGGATGGGGGATTTATTTACCCTATGAAATCCAAACCCCACTGCATGAACGATGCTTCAAATGAGATCAAATTTAGTGGCAGGGGCTGCAAATTTCTTCTCCCATTGAAAATATGACATTCATGGTAGCTGGAGACTTCTTTGTACACGCCTGCAAAAAATGTAGGCCAATAGTAACCCGCTCTTACAATTTTTTGCGCGATGGTTTTCTAGTAATGGTGTCCCTCGCAGCCACCCTTGTGAAATTATTTTATGGCTTACTTCCCATTGGTTACCAACAAACAGCTCAACAACATTCCCCCAGGATCTTTCCAGTAGAGTGAGTTATCCAGGATTCAGAACTTAACCGCTTTAATCTTTAGAAATCAGGCCTTGGTCTTACTTACGCCCAGAGGGGCTTGGAGATTCTTCAACACATAGATGTTGTCTACATACCATGGTGTATCGATGAATTCCTATGACACCTGCGCAGTATTTTCTTCCTAAGGACTTTATGACAGATCGGCAACGAAATTCATTCCCACATCACTGCAATCCCACTGCACAATTATCTTCGCAAGGACCTGACCTTTAATTAGTTTCGTTGGCTTAATTTCTAGGTCATATTCCAGCATGTCGGCTATCCACTTACCTTTCCTTCCTTCGGGGTTGGGATGAGTCAAGATATCCTTTATTGAGTTGTTGGGCACATAAGCAATGACGTGGGAATGCAATATGTACGTCCTGAACTCCTTCAAGGCTTTCATCAAGGCATATGCTTGTTTTTACATAATGTCATACCTTAGAGGAGAATCCTGCAGCGTCCTGCTGAAGTAAGCTACGGGCTTCTCGAAGTTATGTTTGTCTTTCTGTAACAACCCACTGGAAATCATATGCTGTGAGGCAAATGAAAATAGGATGAAATCTTTGGTAAAGTTTGGAATAGATAGCACATGAGCTCTAGTTAATGCCACCTTGATATCTTCAAACGATTTATTGGATTTTGGGTTCCACTTGATCTCATCTCCCTTCCTGAGAATGCATGTGATATGCTTTATAATATCTGCCAGGTTTGGGATGAATCTCCTTAAGAAGTTTACTTTTCCCATGAAGGATTTCACTTTTTTATTTATTGCGCAGAGTGTCGATATTCAGGATTCCTTCAACCTTGCTGGGGTCTATCTTAATTCCTTCCTTCGAGATAATGTGTCCCAAAAACTTCCCTTCTTCCACCCAAAAATGAGATTTCTTTGGATTTAGGGATATGCCGAACTTCTTGCACTTCTGGAAAACTTTCTTCATATGCTCGAGGTGTTGCTCATCAAAGGAATATTATATTTTGATGTCATCCAGATAGATCACAATGAACTTGTCCTTTTCTTCAGCAAACACAATGTCCATTGGCCTCCAAAAAGTGGCTCCAACGTTCATCAGGTTGAAAGTCATCTTGGCGTACATGAACGTTCCCCATGAAGTTGTGACAGTTGTTTTTTCTCTATCATCTGGGTGGATTATGATTTGATTATACCCTAAAAAACCGTCTAAGATTATACCAAACAAAGAAACGATAATCTTAGCGTTGAAAATTTTCTTTAACTCTTTTTTTATAAGTGGCAGTAGCAGGGGATTTATCTGTCTCAGCTTCAATTTGAAAGGTTTCTAATATTCTTTGAGAGGGATAACATGTTGGATAAATTTAGTGTCATGCACCTTCAAATCATCATAGCTCCATGTGAAAACATCCAGGAAATCCTTCATGATCTTGACGTAGTCTTTCTTGACCTCTCGACTGAGTGTTTTTGATAATTTGATCATTTTCGAGTTCTTCTTAGTCCCAATGTTGTAGTCTTCCACGTACTCTTCGCTTGCAGTGATATTGGGATCTTTAGCCACGTCATTTTCATCAAACATATTTTCCAACGGCACTAACTCCTTCGGAATTATGTTATTTTTCAGTTGTATTATGTCCCTTCCCGCGATCTGGTTCTAGAAAGGGTCATCCTTACTACATGCATATGCACTCTCATTCTCATCGCAACAACATTTGTCATCAATGTTTATGTTAGCGAACTCATCGCTCATATGAAGAAATCTTTCTACCTGCTTGTCATCCTCAAACACCTGCCATTATTTGATATTATCAGGCCCTGTCGGCCTATGTTTGACTTCAACCTCGTATTTTTTGTTTGGGAATATGGGTGTTTTAAAAACTGAGTCCAAGGTGGCCAACACATCGGTGATATGATTTTTCTCCCTTGGGATAGCAGATAGGTCATGCTCTGAAAATTCTTAGAGAAGGTCCAAATCCAAGTTTCTATAAGATCTCAACCTAGGGAGATTTATTTGATATATGCCTTTAACTTGGTTTATGACTAGTTTGGAGTCTCCGCGCACTACTATCCTCTTTTCCCGTAATTATTTCAACACCTTCAGGCCTAGAATCAGTGCCTCATACTTAGCCATGTTGTTTGTGCATTCAAACATGAGCTTGTATGAGCACAACTTTGTGCCCACTTCAAGGGGGCTTACCCATACGTTGGCCCCAACCCCTCCTTTTCTGACCGCTCTGTCGAAACGCATGTCCCATATCTTGTTTTCCACATGGTCTTTTGGGTTGGTGCACTCTGTTGCTTCTGACGTGATCTTTTGGTTCAACGCACTCTGTTGCTTCGCGCGTAGTTTCCTCCTCGAATGTCATGATGGTTTTCACCTCTTCCTCTTCAAAAATCCGGTCATTGTAGAATATAGAAGAACCAACCTCAGTGTTGATGGATTATATTGGGTGGTTGTTTGGTTGCGTTTTTCTTCTTATGATGTATTTCAGCAACACTTATCTGTACAAATGCCTATGCTGGCCAAAAATGGGAATGGTGGTGTATCACATGTCCATTTCCATGATTCCCTTTAACTTCACAGCCCACGATATGGACAACGACATGATAATATTATGGGGTATGTCCGCCATGACCACATCCATAACCATATTCTTCGAAGGAATTTGGGCCAATGACATGACCAACTCCTTGATGAGACCCAAGCACTTGAATTTCCTCAAATCAAAAGAGAAAAGGTCCTTGTAGGGCGTGGTGATATCCAAACCTAATTCATCCATGATCACCTTTGGCATGAGGTTGCACGATGCACCAAAATATAGCATGGCATTATGCAGGGTCATGCCATGAACCTTCAGACTGACGTAGAACGAAGGTACATCCTCAGTATCAGTTGTCTCCTCAATGTGAGGCAACGTGAGGACCAAACATAATAGCAGGGTGATCGTCTTGCACATTCAATGTATCGAGGGTCCCTCCAATTTTTAACATTTTAATAATCTTCTCCCGATACTCACCCTTTCTGATAAGTTCATTGACCGGGACACAGATTTTGATTTTATCCATTTCATGCTCAAAGTTAAAAGGGGGACATAATTTCTCTACCTCTCTTCCACTCGCTTCTCGGTTTTCCTCCATAGTTTTCTTTGGGGCCTCTTCCTTCGAATTTGACTTCTCCATCACACCCTTGGTCATGCTATCTAGCCTCAGTCAGCTTGTGGAAGGGGTCTCCGCTGGAGATTTCCTTATGAAATTCGTCTATTGAGGCTCGGTAGATGCTTCTTTGCTCCTGAGGTTATATTTCTTTTGAAACTGCATGATGAAATTCTGATAACCCTTTTTGAACTCTTCCATTTCCTGGGACAACGCATCATCAGTTTCCCCAATCCATGCATCATCTGTCTCCATCATCAAATCATCGTTTTGGCTCATGTATCGATCATGTTCGCTCTTTGTCAAAAACACGCATGGGTTTTTGTCATTGCAATAATTCATTTGTTCTTCGAACATATGATAGAAGTCTTCATCCGCATAGTTGTTTTGGAATGGAGGCCTTGTCTGTTGGTCACCTTGATCTCTCCTCTCCCTTTGTATGATCTAGGGAACTTGACCCCTTCTAAGTTTCTAATTCCTGGACTAGGGGTCATGTTGTTGTCGGGCACCAAGTCTATTTCCCACAAACATTTTCTCCATTAGCTTCTCCATGGTTCTCATCATTAAGTCATTTTTTTCTTCTGTGGATCTCGATGTCAATGGATGTGCATCTCCCTGGGGCTTCTTATCGCCTCGGTGGAATATTTGTTTGATATTCCTCGACGCCATCATGTTTACCTCGACTTTGATCACAATGCTAATTATCGTGTCTAGGTTTGTTGATCTTCTTTCTCTCAACAACAAGGCGAATTCATTGTCGAAAGAGTTGGCATATCGCAACTGCGCACCCTTGGGAGGTGGTTGGATTTTTGTGGGAATTGAGTTATATACCTTCATGAAGCGAGCTAAGAATTCTCGCATTGTCTCCTCCCGTGCCTTCTTCATGTTATTGTACTACGTTAATAACTGAAAGGGGTTCTTCTTGACTCCCCATATAGTATTGAAGGTCATTTCGAGTGTGGCAAAGTATTGAATACTTGTTGGTTGTAAATATTTTATCCACTTCCTCACCTCCCCCAAAAAAATATGTGTGAACAATCTCATTTTCACTTCTGCATAGTATACCTCTTCTAGGTCGACAAAATTGTTGAAGGAATCCAGATGCTTCTCAGATGAAACGTTCCCTTCAACATCGTAGAGCTTAATCCTATGTCTGTAATTCTGGGGTAAGTCATGCAGTTGGGCTGGCAGAATGAGGGGGTAAAATATGGCAGCCATGGCTCTAGGAAGGTTTGGTATCTGAGGGATATTATTAGACACTAGGGCTTGAAATCTCTTCTGGTTGAAAACTATCTTGTCCAAGCTGGTTTCTGACTTAGACCTGAACAAAGCTTGCTCAAACAATTCATTAAACTCAAGTTCGTCAATACTTTGCATGATGTTTTTAGGTTTGGACAAGATTATGTCCAGGTAATAGAATGGGTCTGACACTTGTTCCCTAGTCCTGCGCAGAATTTTCTCAGGATTGTACACAGGCTCTATAGGGTTTGGGTCAGGATTTGCTCTAGTATAGATCGTCTTCGTAGCCAGGGTTCCTGAACTGCACTACTTGGGGCTACTGGTATTTTTGACTGGAGTCTCCAGGGTAAAGGTTTTCAGCCAGTACAAATGTTTGTCCCTCTATTACCCTCAAGGGTCACACTACAACGTTAGTCATTCTCCCAGGGAAAATCTATTCAATTTCGTCCCCGACAACGATGACAGAATGTTAGACTCCGTAAATCTATTCGGTTGATAAACAAACAACGAAGGTAAGTATTTCAACCAAATTTGAGGCCTGAAACTAGCCTTTCATACTTAGAGAGGGATCTCTCGGGAGACACGGTCTCAACACAGGATATGGCTTTAAAACATTGGCTAGATTTAACACCTTTGAGATAATGGGTTCTGGTTATATTGGTGCAATAGAATAAGCCTTGGGCTATGGAGTTGATTCAAGAGAAAAATGGAAACAAGTGACTCGATGATCGAACTTGAGAGGATAAGGCTAAGAGAGAAATAATCTTCAGTGAAAAATCATTGTGGGTGGCGAGGAGAAAACACAGGAAGTAACTCGGAGCACCTCTTCTAATGAATTCAGAGTTATCTTTTATAAGAAAAATGTTTTGTCTAAATGGTGCGAACAAGGGTCATTGCGCAACGAATCCATAGGTTCAAATATTCGTTCTGATTTAGATAGAAAAAGATATGAATAAAAATAACAGTAAGAACGTATGCAAATAAAGGAAAACAATACATCCAACTACTACAATCAGAATATTTTGATCAAAGTTACAGGACCTTTGCATTAAGTTTCGATCGAACTCAAATTTCATACAATAGTTACTGTCTATACTAATTTTTCCAACCAACCTGGCTTACATCGAAAATATAAAATATATAGGTGAGGGCGCTACTTGGGATACACTTCTCTTCTAACTACTATCTCCAAAAACTAGGAAACTGATTGTTTTGCATTACAAAACTCTTCTCATGACGCTTTCCAAAAATAGACAGCAAATACATCCGACTACATCATGGCTGTTTGAAATCCACCACGGGGATTTAATTATCGATCAAGTCTCTTCATGAGGGAGTGATGTGTCAATGCTTTCCTTCGGTTAGATGTCTGAATGGACAAGTGTTTAGCAGAGCCCCATTGTCTACTGTAACGGATGTGATTTATGCCGTGTGCTCATTTCTTGGGGAAATGTGCACAAAAAGTGGCTGCAGACAATCATGGCCATTATGAAAATGGAAAAATGTCTTAGGGTGATGTCCCCTTAAAAAAATTCAATATTTTCTTTCTGTTTTCGGATAGAGGAACAAACTCAGCAAATCTTGTTTCTTCTACTTACTGGAGGAAACTGCGCGGGCTATCTCTACAACCGCTTCCCATTCTCTAGATTTTTTTGTATACCTTTCCTATGTTAGCCTCTACGCTTTGTGTAGTTGTACGATCGTATCCTATGCCTCTTTGAGTTGTCATTTTAGCCACGTTGCATTCCCTTTGTGACCTTGTGTTGTTGATGCTTCCATGGACTTTGTCACTAGCTGTTGTCTGAGCTCCCTGTTTTCTTGGTACAGTTCAACAATGGCTAGCTTCACCTACTTTAGCTGCTAATATGTTTCTTGATCCTTTGTACCCGTGGAATCCATCCTCCTCATTCTAATCCCACTTTC
The DNA here is from genome assembly GCA_009831015.1 of Picea engelmannii. Lineage (NCBI taxonomy): Eukaryota > Viridiplantae > Streptophyta > Pinopsida > Pinales > Pinaceae > Picea > Picea engelmannii. The sequence continues at coordinate 175,124 of ML778145.1, read as the reverse complement.
TCGTCTTGTACCTTCCAAAGTCTCTAAGAAGACGATGCACATAACTAATTCTTCAGCAAAAGATCGATGCGTGGTTTGTCCGAGATTCGTGTTTCCCCAACTTCCTTATTCTTCCTTGGCCTATCCCTTCTCTGAGATATCTTCTGTTTGGGAGAAGATTCTTCTACTTTCCTTCCTTCCTGCGTAGTTCCTTCCACACCAAGTTTCACACGGTGTGATTTCTTTGTTCCCGTGGGCAAATTGAAAATCCCCCTATTATCCTTGGGGATGCCTATTGTGAGTGAGAAAGAATCCCAATCACTTTCGAGCTTAGGTTTGGCGATTCTGCCAATTTGCGCACCCTTCTTTATTTTTTGAGAGCTCTCCATGGTGTGACCATTATCTATCTTGCGCACAATGGACTCGGTAGATGCCCAAGGTAGAGAACTTGATCGACCTGGATCTACGAGAAAACTTAGAGACATAACCTGGATCTGATTTGACGAAACAAATGGGTGAAGAACCTCTGGGATTTATAACATATTGGACGGAAGGAAGAATCGTGCCTAGGAACCCTGAATTCATGGAGACTAGATGTTCTAAATCAAACTACAGATTTTTCATAACACATCCCCACATTTAAGGTACAGACGATAAGGGTTGCAGGGCATATATGATACGAACGCTGTGATTTTTCATTCCTTCATCTTTCATAATGAACTTATAATAGTTATAGCACTCGTTGAAGCGACGTCCATTAACTTCTTGACTCGACCTGGGGCACATAGAGACTAACTTTTAACAGGACCCGACTCTCTGGGAACAACATGCTCGTAACATTTATGTATGTTTAGCTCTGACATCCCTTCCCTTTCCCAAGGGTCAACCGACTAGTTGCTGACTTTGTTGGCATTTTTTACGGGAAGTGTGAGCTTGTTATTGATGGCAAGAACAATAGCGAACCAAACCGACAATGTAGAATACGAGAAATCTCAGAAGAGATAGCGGTCCAGAAGTGAAGACGAGTTACAAGAGACGGACTCATAGGAGGAGCAAAGGTCGAGACCCGTGAACACTTAGAAAAACTTCTAAGTTAGAGAGATCAAAATCTTGGGAGGAAGAGTGACAGTGGTCATTGGATCACCGATCTAGAGGACCAAAAACCATTGGATTAAATTAATGGAAGGACAGGATAAGAAAGGGCTGAGATCTAATATCTCGATCACCCGAATTTCCATCAGTCGTCGGATCGAAATAAATGGGAGGATAGGGTAGGCAAAGATGGAGAGTCGTTGGATTTAATCTAAGGAAAATACACATCACAGATAGATCGAGCCATTGATATAATATCTTGATCAACGAATGAAATTTGTTTTGGGTATAAAGATGTGAGGAGGTTACGCTGCGTAGAAATCACTTTGAGAGTTTTAGTTTGAGATTTGAAATACCCGAAGCCTGGAGAGACGGAGAGAGGAAATAAATTGTCGACCGTCAGATCATCTGAAGAAGATAACAACCATTAGAACATCAAAAGAATATCTCAAGAATAAAATCATCTGAAGTGGATCTGTGCCATCTGATCCAAAGCGCCTGTTTGAGATTTGAAATCCCCGAAGTCCAGAGAGCCGAAATAAATCCTCGACCCTTGGATCATCCAAAGTAAATTTCAGTCGTGAGATCATTCTAAAGTGGAAGGAAAGAATAATTTACTACTTATCGCATAAACCCCCCTCGGATTAAATCACCAAACCACTCATACATACCACCTCCGCAATCCGGTGTCACACTCCACTACCCACTACACGTAACACTCCACTACTGCGCTCTGAATCCACACTCCACTACTCTGCCTACACATCTCACCCACGTTAGCAGACCACCTCAACAAATACATGTGGCATACCACTTCAACAAGGAAACGAGTTGTCCGATCTGAAATATCACTTTGGGTGTATTCTCAAACGTTGATCATAGTAGAGTGGAAGGATAGTGTAAGTTTGAAAACTTGAAATCCTGAAGCTCCAAAGGGAAATTTTTTTACAGCCATCCATATCAATGTTTGATTAAGTCCTAGCCGTTGGATTGAACAATGAAAGGATGAGTGTAAGGATCAAATTTGACCATTGATTTGTTTCTATGAAATAAACCATTGATCAAGAAAGGGACCACAGAACCGTTGATTTGGTTGAAAGTTCAAATTCCCGAAGTGAAAGAGGATCGTTGATCCGAGAGGGAAATGAATCAATGGATTGTCAACTCCAAAAGTTTGGCATATGGGAAAAGCGAGGTCTGATATTTAAAAATCTCGAAGCACGTCTCACGAAGTAAATATCAGCCATTGATTTAGTAAGGGTAGATCTAATTCGTAGACTTGAGTGGACAGATATGAACCATCAGTTCAAGAGCACCATCAATATTGTGAGATCAATGGTCCTGTCGCATTGCAGGGCCATAACATGCTCGTGTCTTAATTTTTTCATGGTTGTGCCCGCAATCACATGGTCACATGATAACATCGCCCATGGTCACATTAGAGGAAGATAGGGGAAGGAGCTAATGCTACCAGGTTCCACCTCAGAGTATAATCCAATGGCTCTAATCAAACTGAATCTAATCGAAGGGTTGTTGTTTCATCTCGTGATTTCTTGATCAGTTACGATTCAGTTACACTAACTGAATCATTGTTCCTGAGTGGCTGAATAATTGTTCCTAAGCATTGGAATCATTTCTCTAGAGCGTTTTGAGATTCCCAACATTGAGCATTTGAGATGTAGAGTGTAACAGATGATGAGAGCATGAATAAAAGAAATGTGTCGAGATAGAAGAAGGCTTTTGTTTAACGGTAAAACAAGTTGAACTGTATGAAATGAAGTAGAGAGCATGAACATAGTGTGAGAGATGCAGAGATAAAGAACACAAGTCGGATAAAGCAGAAATGGGGAAAACAGCTAACTATACAAGACCCTAAGAGCATGAGAAGAACAGAGGAAGAGAGATGGAAAGAAACAACAAGTGGAGCCAAGCATGACCAAATAGAACCAAACCAGAATTGAAGAACATAGAAGAACTGGGAAACGTTGAAATGTGTGTATTATTGTAAAGTATTATTCAAGAAACGTTTTAGAAACATGGTGGTAGGGTGGTGCTAGGGAGGACTGTTGTCCTCAGAGTTTCATGTGGGTGCTTGAACATAGGGAGTTGTAGCTTCCATCTGGTTGCATCCAGAAAAACCAGGGTGGTAGGGTAGTGCAAGGCAGAACCATTGTTCTCTGTTATGCTGGTTGGTGTCTGTGTGACTGGAAGTCAGTGCTTCCATCCAGTTGGTGTTCGAACACTCAGGGAGTTGGTGCTTCCTTCTAGTGGGTGATAGAGAAAATAGAGAGTTGGTGCTCTCAACAAGTTGCATCTTGCTAAATAAGAGGTTTTAGCCTCATTTTGAGTTGGTTCTCAAAGAAATATGATGTACAAAACTTAAAATATTGTCTATCATTCCAAGAAGAAGAGGTTTTCTCCCTTTATGGGTTTCCTCATGAATATTTGTCTCTTTGTATATCATGTGTGTTATTGATGTTTATTATTTATGTTGTTCATGACTTGCATAATATTTATGATCACTTGAAGAAGGTTAATAACATTTTAATAGGCATAAAATTGTTTAAGCACAGTAACAACTGATTGAGCTCACCCCCCCGCCTCTCAGTTTTCTTAGTATTTCCAACAATTGGTATCATAGTGGGTTCCTTTTATCTGAAGGTAGATCAGTAATCTTAAACATGAAAAGTCATGAAGAAACTTCAACCAATAAGCCCCCATGTTCAATGGAAGAACTGAATGATCTTAAGACTTTGTCTATTGATCAACTTCTAGGAACTCTAGCTTCTTATAAAATGAGGATTAGTAAGGATAAACCCACCTCTAGAGAAGCATCATTTAAAGTAGCTAAGAATGAGGATTCTAAGCCTGATGAAATGGAAGCAAAATTTGTGAGAACACTAAATAAAGGATCAAGCAAATACTAAGGCAAGTTACCCTTCAAATGTTTTAATTGTGGAAAGATAGGTAACTTTTCATCTAAGTGTCCACACAAGAAGAAGGACCATAACTCTAAAGGTGAATAGAAGTACAAATCCAAGAGATTTGGTAAAAATAAAAGTCTATGTGTAAACAATGATGACTCTTCAAAAGACACATATAGTGACTCTTCCTGTGAAGATAAGGTTAATGAGTTTGTCCTTATGTCCAGAGAGGATTATGAGAATAATAACACATGAAGTGATGTTAATGATGAAGAATTTGTGGTTGATATGGAAGGAAAACTAATCAGTGTTTTAGAACATATTGACAGACTTAGACTTAAGAAGAGAAAACAAAAACAATTGTTGATACAATTTGAAAAGAATGGTAAAAAACCTGGTGAAGACTTTTCCCTACTAAAAGTGGAGTTAGAAGAGGAAAATAAAATGGAGGAAAATCTTAAACAACAATTATTAGATAAGAAGGCAAGATGTGAAGCCTTGGCAGAAGAGGTAGTAAAAACCAGAAAAGAGATGGAGAAGTTTAAAGAAATATATCTCCAAAATCTTCCAATCATTAAAGCCTCAGTAGAACCAAATGACATTCTGAGCAAACAGAGATCTCCCTTGTTAAAGACTGGTTTAGGATATGTAAGTGGTTCAAGGAACAAATAGACAGAAATCAAAGAGCCAGTAAATATGATCAAGTTCCAATTCAGAAGACAATGAGACCAGGTGAGTACGCTGCCACCAAAAGCTAATAAAGACAAGATGATCCCTGATAAAAAACAAAGACATCAGAAGATGGAGCAACAAATTTCAAGAAGAAGGTCATCCTTCAGGTACCAAAATTTCTTCCATGGTTACATTTTTTACTGCTCTAATTTTGGTCATAAGATTGAAAATTGTCAAATTAAGTTTAGATACATGCAACTTAGGAGATCAAGAAATAAACAATCTTTGCAACATAGAACTAAACAACCAATGAGTAGACAAAGTTTCACCAATCACTTTGAACTATTGAATAATGAGCTCGAATTTTATAACTATCATAACTTCAGCCACAAAGTTGCAAACTGCCATCTGAAGAATTATAAAGCAAATCCAAGGATAAAACCCTTAGCTAGAAATTCCAGCACATGGAAAAAGAAATATAGTGAAAAATGTGGTCTAGTAATTTCAGCTCAAAAACAAAAGAACCGCTGGTATATAGACATTGGATGTTCCAAGAACATGACTGGAGACAAGGATAAGTTTATGTCTATAAGTAAAAGAAAAACATTAAATGCGACCTTTGTAAATGATGAAGTAGGTAAAATCAAGGGTAAAGGGATGGTGAGTTTGAGTAATGGCAAAGGGAAATCCCAGGATGTTCTGCTTGTAGATGGGCGGAAACATAATTTACTTAGTGCAAATCAAATGTGTGATAGAGGATGTGAAGTGGTGTTTACCTCCAAAGATTGTAATACAAAGTCTGTAAACTTAGGACAAGTGGTGGGTAAAGGCATAAGGACAAAAAACAATGTCTATGTTTTGAAAGAAGAAAAAGAAGAATGTCACTTAAGCAAGTATGATGAAAGTTGGTTATGGCATAGGAGACTTGGACACCTAAATTTTGATCATGTAGTCAAACTTAGAAACACTGGGGCAGTAAAAGATCTTCCAAAGATATCAAATCCATATGATTTTGTATGTAAACCTTGCCAAATAGGAAAGCTTACCCGAACACAGTTTAAATCTAAGAACTTTGCATCAACAAAGAAAATTTTTTAGTTAGTACATAGGGATTTATGTGGACCATCAAGGAAGGAAGGAATAGGAAAAGAAAATTATTTAATGTTGATTATTGATGATTATTCTAGACTTACATGGGTTGCCTTTCTAAAAGAAAAATCTGAACCATTTGAAAATTTCAAAGTGTTTAAGGCTCTGAATGAGAATCAAGCAAGAAAAAGATTGAAGTCAGTAAGGTCTGATAGAGGAGGAGAATTCATTTCAAGGTACTTCAAAGCGTTTTGTAATAAACATGGGATCAAAAGAGAGTATACTATTCCAGGGACTCCACAACAAAATGGAGTAGTTGAGAGACATAATAGATCAGTTCCGCAGATGGCAAGATCAATGATGAATGAAAGGAATATTCCTCAGACATATTGGGTAGAAGAAATTCATACAATAGTACATATTCTTAACAAAGCTCATCTCAGGCCAAAAAGTGACAAGACTCCTTATGAACTATGGTTTGGAAGACCTGCTTCAATCAAGCATTTTAAATTTTTTGGGAGTAAGTATTATATAAAGAATAATGATGAAAATCTTGGCAAATATGATGATAGGGCTGATGAAGGTATCTTCTTAGGGTATGCTACAAACTTTAAAGGATACATATTTTATAATAAGGGGATGCATAAATTGGTTGATTGCATTGACATAAAAGTTGATGAAGAGATCTTGGTACGAGATGTAAGCAGTGTTGAATCAACAACAAAGGATATAGTTGAAGGTGAAGATGAACAGGTCCAAGAATCATAAAAATAAGACTCTGAGTCAGATGAGGATACAAATACTCAGGCAAACTCAAATCAACAGACATCATCAAATCCTTCCTCAAGAATTACTCAAAAGAATCATCCTGCAATTCAGATAATTGGTGAGAAAGACAAAGGTGTAGAAACCAGGAGAAGGATAATCAAAGACACCGAGCAATCACATATAGACTTCGTATCCATGGTGGAACCCAAGAACTTTAATGAAGCCAGTGAAGATGTAAATTGGTTAAAATCAATGAATGAAGAATTGGATCAGATTGAGAAGAACAATACTTTGGAGCTTGTTCCTAGACCTGTAGATAAGAATGTAATTGGCTCCAAATGGGTGTTTAAGAATAAAATGAATGAACAAGGACAAATTGTTAAGAATAAATCCAAATTAGTCTATAAGGGGTATTCACAAGTGGAAGGACAATATTTTGATGAAACCTTTGCACTAGTGGCAATATTGGAATCCATTAGAATGTTTCTTGCCTATGCAGGTCATAAGAACTTTAAAGTATATCAGATGGATGTTAAGTCGGCTTTTCTTAATGGAGATCTAGAAGAAGATGTATACATGGAACAACCTGAAGTATTTTCACTGAAATCTAACCTTGACTATGTCTGTAAGTTGAAAAATACATTATATGGATTGAAACAAGAACCACGAGCCTGGTATTGTAGACTGGACAAATTTCTACAGGAAAAAGGGTTCAAGAAAGGTTTTGTTGACAGTAATATATACATTAAGTATGAAGGTGATGATTTATTAGTTGTTTTGGTTTATGTAGATGACATTATTTTTGGATGCACTAAGGACTCTTTAGTTCAGTGGTTTTCTAATTCAATGCATATTGAGTTTGAGATGTCCATGATAGGAGAACTGTCATATTTTCTTGGTTTACAAATCAATCAGAGTTCTGCAGGGATATTTATCTCTCAAGGAAAGTATTTGAAAGAGATGTTAAAGAGGTTTCATATGGAATATTATACACCTATGTTGGTTGGTTGCAAGCTCAGTAAAGATGATATTTCACTTGATGTTGATCAAAGAACATATCGATCAATGATAGGCAATCTTTTGTAGATCACTTCATCTCGTCCCGATATAATGAAAGTTGTTGGAATGGTAGGTCATTATCAGTCTACTCCTAAACAAATTCATTTAGAATCTATCAAGAGGATATTCAAATATTTGAAGGGTACAATGACTTATGGTCTCTAGTATCCTAGAAATCAGAATTTTCAATTAACTACATATTCAGATGTTGATTGGGAAAATTGTTTGGATGAGAAAAAGAGCACCAGTGGAGGCACATTATTCTTAGGTGACTCGTTAGTATCATGGCTTAGTAAGAAGCATGGATCTATTTAATTATCAAATACAGAGGCCGAGTACATTGTTGTTGCTACTTGCTGCACTCAGATTTTATGGATGATACAAACTCTTGCAGATTTGAAGCTAACTTATATTGATCCAATTCCACTTCACTATGATAACACCAGTGCCATTAGTGTCTCCAAAAATCCTGTTCTCCATTCAAGGACAAATCATATACCAATAAAGTATCATTTTCTCAAATATCAGGGTACGAACAGAGTTATTCAGTTAAATTATATTCCTTCCACAAAACAAATTGTAGACATCTTTACTAAACCCCTAGCCAAGACACCATTTCAACATCTTCGTCAAAAGTTGAGTGTCATCCCTTATCTCACCTAAGAGATTACATCCTATTAGGTGGATTACATGTTGTTCGAATATCTGATACCTCCGAAAATTACTACAACAACTCAGGGGGAGCATGCTTTCTTTGACATTGATGTTAAAGGGGGAGAAAAGGTGTGGTTTGGATGCTACAGTTGGAGGTCTAAGTAGAACAATACAACCTTTCATGGTTGCCATCAATGCCAAAGGGGGAGATTGTTGACATGTTTTACAGGAATCACGTGTTTGTCATTGATGGAAATAACAACAACGAACCGAAACTCAAGAGCACAGAAGATGAGAAACATTAGAAGAGATAGTGGTCCAGAAGTGCAGATGAGGTCAAAGAGATGGACTCGTAGGAGGAGAAAAGTTCAATATCTGTGAACACTTAGAAAACATTCTAAGTTGGAGAGATCAAAAGATCAGGAGGAAGAGAGATAGTGGTCATTGGATCACCGATCCAAAGGACCAAAAACCATTAGATTGAATTAATGGAAGGACGGTATAAGCAAGGGATGAGATTTGAGATCTCGATCACCCGAATTTCAGTCAATTGTTAGATCGAAATAAATGGGAGGATAGGATATGCAAAGATGGAGAGCCATTGGATTTAATCCAAGGCAAAGATGCATCAAAGACGGATCGAGCCATTGATCTAATATATTGATCAAAGAACGACATTCGTTTAGGGTCTAAAGTTGTGAGGAGGTTACACTCTGAAGAAATCACTTCGAGAGTTTCAATTTGAGATTTGAAATACCTGAAGCCCAGAGAGCTGGAGACCCGAAATAAATTTTTGACCATTGAATCATCCAAAGAAGATCGCAATCGTCAAATCGTCTGAAGAATATCTCAAGCGTCAGATCACCCGAAGTGGATCTGGTCCGTCTGATCCAGGGTGTCAGTTTGATATTTTAAATCCTCAAAGTCCAGAGAGTTGGAGAGATGAAATAAATCCTCAACCCTTGGATCATCTGAATTAAATTCTAGTCGTCAGATCATTCTAAAGTGGAAGGATAGGATAAGTTAGAGGGTGTGCTAATCTTAGCAGCTGATAATCGTGATGTCATATCTACAGTTGATAGCGCATATCAGACCCCCCCCCCCTGACCTTTCTGTCTTTAATTGGGGGGGTCCGAGTTGGTGGTATTTTCCATGTGGGACCCTCATACGTGTCACCTTCCTATTAACTTGGACCCCCCTCTCTCATTAGCACTTACCGCCTAACCTCCCCTCTAGTGTAAAACACCAAACCACTCATATATACCACCTCTATGATCCGACGTCACACTTCACTACCCGCTACATGTCACACTGCACTACCCCGCTCTGCCTCCACACTCCACTACTCTGCCAACATATCTCACCCACATCACTTGAACACCTCAGCAAGGACATGTGGCACACCACGTCAGCAAGGACATGAGTCATCCGATATGAAAGATCACTTCAAGTATATTCTCAACCATTGATCATAGTAAAGTGGAAGGATAGTGTAAGTTTGAAAAGTTGAAATACCAAAGTTCTGAAGGGAGAAGTTCTAAAATCCATCCATCTCAATGTTTGATTAAGTCTTATACATCATATTGAACAATGAAAGGATGATTCTAAGGATCAAATATGACCATTGATTTGTTTCCATGAAATAAGTCATTGATCCAGAAAGGGATCGCATAACTATTGATCTGGTTGAAAGGTCAAATTCCCAAAGGGAACAAGGACCATTGATCTGAGAGGGACACACGTTAATGGATTGTCAACTTCGAAAGTTTGGCGTATGGGAAAAGCAAGGTCTGAGATTTGAAACTTATGGAGCCCATATCACAAAGTAAATCTCAGTTGTTCATTTAGGAAGGGTAGATATGATCCACAAACTTTAGTGGACAGATATGAACCGTCAGTTCAGAAGCACCATCAATATCGTGAGATCGACAGTCATGTCGCATTGCGGGGCCAGAACATGATCGTGTCTTAATTTTTTCATGGTCGCACCTACAATCACATGGTCACATGATAGCATCACCCATGGTCACATCAACAGAAGATAGGGGAAGTAGATAATGTTTCCAGGTTCCACCTCGAAGGATAATCCAACGACTCTGATCAAACCGAATATGATCGAAGGGTTGTTGTTTCATCTCATGATTTCTTGATCAGTTACGATTCAGTTACACTAACTGAACAATTGTTACTTAGTGGCTAAATCATTGTTCCTGAGCGTTGGAATCATTTTTCTGGAGCATTCTGAGATTCCCGACATTGAGCGTTGGAGATGTAGAGTGTAATGAATGATGAGAGCATGAATAAAAGAGATATGTCGAGATAGAGGAAGGTTTTTGTTTCTCGGTAAAACAAGTTGAACTGTATGAAATGAAGTAGAGAGGATGAACAAAGTGTGAGATATGCAGAGATGAAGAACAAAAGCTGAACATAGAAGAAATGGTGAAAACAATAGACTGTACGAGAGCCTAAGAGCATGATAAGAATAGAGGAAGAGAAGATGGAAAAAAACAACAAGTGGAGCCGAGCATGAACAGACAGAACCAAACTAGAATTGTAGAACATAGAAGAACTCAAAACGTTGAAATGTCTGTATTATTGTAAATTATTATTCAAGCAAAGTTTTAGAAAATAGAGTGGTGCTAGGGAGGACTGTTGTCCTCAGATTTTCAAGTGGGTTCTTGAACACAGGGAGTTGTAGCTTCCATTTGGTTGCAGCCAGAAAAAACAGGGTGATAGGGTGGTGCAAGGGAGAACCATTTTTCTTTGTTATACAAGTTCATGCCTGTGTGACTGGAAGATGGTGCTTCCATCCAGTTGGTGCTGTAACACTCAGGGAGTTGGTGCTTCCTTCTTGTGGGTGCTAGAGAAACCAAAGAGTTGGTTCTCTCAGCAAGTTGCATCTTTCTAAAGAAGAGGTTGTAGCCTCATTTTGAGTTGGTGCTCAAAGAAAGATGATTTACAAAACATAAGAGACTGCCTACCATTCCAAGAAGAAGAGGTTTTCTCCCTTTATGGGTTTCCTCATGAATATCCATCTCTATGTATATCATGTGTGTGATTGATGTTTATTATTTATGTTGTTCATGACTTGCATAATATTGATGATCACTTGAAGAAGGTTAATAACATTTTAATAGGCATAAAATTGTTTAAGCACAGTAACAACTGATTCACCCCCCCCTCTCAGTTGTCTTAGTATTTCCAACAGACTTTGACCCCTTCATTGTTACGTACCTGAATTCACATGTTTGGACACATGGGCCACAACTTGACCAAAAATTGACTCTAACTGAAAGAAAAATGGTGGTGCTAATAGGTTCTATGAAATTTGAAATCCTACTCATCAAGGCATAATATTTATATTTTTCGGGTGGACGAACCTGTCATGAAGATCTTCTCAATTGGCTGGTGACTTCTTCTCCATTTTGTGAATATTCTTCTTCACTGTTGGATGCATCCATGCTACTGGATTCCTTTTCCTGTTGGTGCTTCTCTTCTTTGACATCTTCATCTTCAAGAAGTACATGTCATCCTTCATGCTTGTTGTCTTCATTATTTCCTTATGCCTGCTCATGGAAAATTACATCTCTACTTGCAAACACTTTTTGAGTAGATGGATCAAACAATTTATATGCTTTAAATTCTGAACATTACCCTATAAAAATACATTTTATAGTTTTAGCATCAAGCTTCTTCCTTTTCTCCTTTGGAATATGTGCAAAAGATTTACACCCAAATATCCTCAAATTATTAATTGTTGGTTTAGAATCATACAAGGCTTCGAAAGGAGTTTTATGATTAAGACACCTCTTTGGACTTCTATTCTTTAAATAAACAACAGTGCTAGTGGCCTCATCCCAAAAACCATTTAAGATATTCTCACCTTTCATCATACTTCGTGCACACTCCACCAGAGTTCTGTTTTTCCTTTCTGCAACTTCGTTATGCAGTGGAGTGTGGGGTACTATAAATTGTTGTACTATTCCATAATCTTTGCAATACTTGATGAAGTTCCGTAATCTGTACTCTCCCCCTTAATCTGAGCGGAGGATTTTAATGGACTTTCATGTTTGCTTCTACACCATGTTTTTAAATTCCTTGAAGTATTAAAAAACTTCACTCTTTTTTCTAAGGAAATAAACCCATGTGTATCTTGTGCAGTCATCAATAAATAACAAAAAATAATAAGCACCACCTAAGGACCTTGTCTGCATTGGTCCTGTTAGTCTCTAATTTTGTCTTGGTTTAGTGAGAAACCCTTATCCTAAACCCTTCTTACGTACACTTCATTTTTTGTTTCCAATTGATTTCGATTTTTGTTCTTAGTGTCTTATGGTTTGCATTAAAGCTTTTAGATAGTTTATTTAAGTTTGATTTTGAAAGACATGGTTTTAAAATGAGGTGTCGCCTTATATGCCTGTTTGAATTTCAAACTTTCAAATTTTTCTAAGTCATTAATAGTGCTACGAGAGTCAGGCTATTCCCATAGCGCCAAAATAATCATGCCTTGATATGTAACTCCCATCCAAATTTCATTACGATGACAAGAATAGTGGATTGAGAGTTCGCATGCATCCACAAAATATTGGAATCATTTACCGATTAAAACCGTTTCATAATCTGATTGTTGTGTACCTGCACAAGACTCATTTTAAATCACCCAATTCTCAATGATCATTATACTATACCTGTTTGATTTTGCTAAATTTAGGCGTAGGTATTCGCTCAAAGGAACGATATACACTAACAGATTGCAAGTGGCAAAATTTGGAAATCGAGGGTGCTAGTTACAGAACTGTGTTTTGATGGCGCCAAAGAGGAGCGGATAGGTAGTCAGAATAGAACCAGAAGGTGCTGAACTTCTTGAAGCCTATCCTCAGATAGCTCAAGGGTTCAGAGATGATGGGTGGTTTGAATTCCTTACCACTTTTCAAGGTTACGATGAGCAGGTCTCCATGGAGTTCGCTCTAAATTTTGATGGTCACGAGGTGGATATCGGTAAGATGTTGATGCTAGTGACAGAGCAGACCATTGCAAAGGTTTACAGGTTGGTGGTTGGAGAAAACATATGGTGGAAGAAAGAGCATGTGGTTACAGAGTTTGTAAACCAATTCCTTCTTCCAGATAAGAAAAATCCGAATTGGAAAAGGGGAGTACCTCATAGCTGGATTCGACCCGAATGGCACACTGCTCTGATCATAATCCACAGGTATATCACCTATGAAGGTAGATTATCACTGGTCTATATCTACCACATTAGGATACCAATGCATTTAAATGGTGATTACCCTTTAAATATCCCTTATTTTCTACTCAAAAGCTTGACAAAGATGTCAAAGAGGGTGCAGTCACTTTCCACCAATGCTAAGAGCAGTTTGTTTCATCAAGTCCTAATTAAAACTTTAGTTACGTCTTCTTTGAGCGAATTACAAAATCCCTAGAGCTGGCTCATGCAATCTTTAAACCCTAACACACAGTCCAATAAATAGAAGAAAGGTAAAGGGAGAAAGACTTTTATACAGAGCCGAGATATTTCAATCGATGAAACCCCTGTGAAAGAGGATATGCCTGATATCAGGGTGACGAGGAACAACATAAGTAAAAGACTTAGGTGGGATCTAGAAATTGAAACGTTTTCTAAAGGAGATGTTACAGGGGAAAATGATTTAGATAAATATGTTGATACTCAAACTACAGTCAATCATGAATCACCATCAACCAGAAAAGGGGGTGTTGCAGTCATAGGGAAAAGGGTTAAAGGTGTGTCTGTATCACAAAAACCTAGAAGGAATTATAATAGGGTCACCAATAAGTATAGACTGAAGTCAAAGGCCATGTTTAATCCATCGATCAAAGAAAAAAATGTCATAGTCATAGAACATGACTTTGAGAATGTTGAAGAGGGTACCAGGAAAAGGGCAAAAAGAACTTCATTGCCTAAGAAACCAGTTAGCAAAGGTAAAAAAATGATGTCATCATCTACAGGACCTGTAATGAGAGCTTCAACTAGATTAGAAAAATCTAAAGAGATGGCTAAAGGTATCAGTGAAACCTCTGAGGATAAACAAGATTACTTTGAAGACTCAGATCGCATATCAGATGTGCCTGAAGCTATAGATTCAACAAGTTCTGATGAAGAACATAGCTTGGGATTAGTCTCAAAGTACCAAGTTACAGAAAAAGAACCCAAAGTTTTCTTAAACCTGAATGAACCTGCACCTTTTGAAGAATGCTCAGGATTTAGAGTTAAAATCAGAACTGATAAAGAAAGGATCAAGGAATTTTAGAAAACAATAGGACAGTTAAAGAAAGAAAAAGTGCAAATAGAACAATGGAATTCTCACTAGCAAGAAAGGATTCAAGGTTTTAAAAATAAGAAGAAAGACCTAAGGGCATTGCTCAAAGAACTCAGGGAGATAAATTCCAGACTATATTGGCACAGTGTCGTGCTTACCACAAAACTCAAACAGAAAAATGCTAAATCTACGGTTGTGATTATATCCTAAAGGTTACATGGAGATTTTCTACAATCATGATTTAAATGTTTTCCAGGAAATATGGCAAATCCTACTCATTTTTAGTTAGTGAGATGCTAAGACATCGATCTATTTGACTAAATCAAACTAATTCCTATTTTGTAGAATCAAATGTAAATGCTGGCAATATTATGCAATATCAAGCTGTTGAGCTGTGATCTGTTTTGAGATTGTAGAAGCTCTTTTTGAGTGAAACGCCTTAGTAGATAGATACTATTCCAATCTAGTCATTAAATCTATACTAGATGATAGGATCTGGAATTTTTATAGATAGTTTAAATAGACATAGGAAAGACTAGGTGAAGGTCGAAAAATTGGAGATCCAGGGGACCTTTTTGTGAAGCTCATTGTACAAGGCATTTATGTTCAATTTGACGCTTAATAGAAAAGGCATATGGATGGTTAGACCCTCTTTTTCTACTCTGTTATTTCTGTATTCATGCTTGAATTCATTATTCAGATTGCAACGCTTTTTTATTCTTGATTGTTAATTTATACAGTGAAAACTTTACTATAGAGATAATTTTTCAAGTTTTGATATCAAGCTGATAGTCTTGCTTCTTTATGACATTTTGAGACGAGAATTCATGTGAAGTTGACAAATTGAAGACTTCATGTTCATTTTCTTAATTTGTTTAATCCATCTATGTGTCCACCTATTATTCGGCCAATGGGATATGCTATGTTCTAATCTTGATTTTCTTGTTATGCTGTAAACTTGAGCTAGTTTTCAACCACCCTACTAAGAAAAAACCAAATCATAAAACCTTATAAATACTTTGCAATAATGAATGATTCCCTAGTTTTCCCTCTTATAGTCAAGTGAAACTTTAGGGACTAACATTTTTGGTTCCTTTGTCGGGGACGAAGAAACGAAGAGATCTTCCCCGGGGAAACGACAAGTTTACATTCAGATCTTGGTGGTGAACAAGATTTTGGACATTATTTAAGACTGTGATTATTCACCTGGCGACTCCTCTGTGGTAATTATGGTTCCTAAAAGAGAAGGTAAAGGACCTAAAACTCCTCTAAATTCTTCATCATTTAATAAGAGACCAGTAACAGGAAAAATCTAGATCTTGAGCCTGTTGCAACAGTTCCAGATACTGAAAAGTTATTAAGAAAACCTAAAGTTCTTTCCAGTCAGTCTTTACTCTTAAAGACAAAATTATCTTCAAAAAGTTCTCAAGGACAATCCTTTGAAATCATAAAAACCAAATTAGATGAAGATGTGAATCCTGAAAGTGAAATTAAACCTGTTATTGAGTCTGATATAGTTTCATTCCCTTCAACTATTTCATAATTAAATCTAGAACAATGGAAGTTACTTACTAAACTCATTAAACAGGAGTATCCAGACATTTTGCCTGTGAATGAAACTTCGAGAGGTCACAACACAGATATTAAGAGTGAACCAGAGATACCTTTGTCATCTCTAGGATCTGTCTCATCTAAGTATTTTAGATCACATTATTTTTCTTTTGACAATCCTCTATTTCTCAACCCATTAGATGATCATAGTCTAGAAGAAAAATCCTTATCTTTTAAATATCAAGACTCAGTGACAATACATATAAGTTGTAATACACAAGGGACACCTTCTCCTTCATCATTACCAAACTTACTCACTCCCAGAGCTCTAAAAATAGCTAATATGGCTGCAGACAGAATGGACAAAATAGTTGCAGCAAGGTATGCTCCCTTGGTTCTTCCACAAGTCATGTATGCCTTTCCACCAAATGATTATAAGAGATACTTTCCCATATTCAATGGAGATGGATCAGTTACTGTTGAAGAGCATTTGAGTTCATTTTATAGTTTTGCAGACAATTTCAATGTAGAGCATGTTGATGTGTGGATGAGACTATTTGTACAAAGTCTAAATGGGGAAGAAAGAAAGTGGTTCAAGAGTTTTCCTCCTAATTCAATAGTTGATATCATAGCCTTAGATGATGCCTTTCTTAAACACTAGGCAGACAAGCAGGACTTTTTATACTACATCACCGAATTCAGTTCTTTAAGGAGGAAACAAGGTGAATCAATTCCTGATTTTACCAAAAAGTTCAACCATATGTATGGTAAAATTCCAGAGGAGATAAAACCTTTAGAGACATCATCTAAAATCATGTTTGCCAATACATTCGATGCTGAATTTTCCTTGGTGCTTAGGGAAAGAAGAACCAATACCCTCAGCCTGATGCAAGATGCTTCTATCGAGGTAGAATCAAACATATTAGCAGCAGACAAATTGAAGTCTAGAAGTGAAAGAGACAGGAAAAAGAAAAAGGAAGAATTTCCTTCATCTTCTAATTCAACATCTGATTCTAAAATGGATGAAATGGCTAAGATGTTGAAAACTCTGACATATGAAATGGAAAGGTTGAAGATAGAACAAAAACATCCCAGTAGACTTGCACAGGAGGGTGGTTATAGAAATCCAAATCAATTCAAGAGACCAAACAATGTACCTCAAATATTACCAAGAGAAAGAAAAAACCAAGATGACCAAAAGGTGTTACTTCCTTTTTAGAATAATGTAGTAGATGAGGAGGAGGATGAAGATGATACAGAACAAGACCCTGTAGTTCATTTGAATGATTCTGAATCATCTCCTCTACATGTGACACAACATGATTATGAAGATGCTTTGATTGCAAATCAGTTTGAAGAAGGGGATGAAGATGAGATCATCCAACAGGAACCTAAAAGGAAAAAATACAATCTCATATCTGTTTCAAATGCACCTAAAGTTGATACACTTGTTTCCACAAAGAAGGCCAGTGCTCCAGTTAAGACAGGAATTTTCAAAGGTGTTCCCAAGATCCAAGTTGATCAACCATTGAAACAACCCACCAAGGATAGTACTATTGACATAAAGGAACCAAATAGAAATGTTTTTGCTTTCAGTTTAGAACATGAAATCAACAAAATGAAGATTTTAGTGCCATTATTAGAACTCATGAAAACAAAACCTTTCAGAAAGACCGTCCTCAAGGATCTATAGGCTCCATCTCTTGTCACCTTTTTAGATACGGTCAATCTAGAGGATGAAAACCCTGTTATAACTATTGGACCTCACATTGAAGATAGAATTGATGCCTCTCGACCTTTTTACATTTCATTAAATATCCATGACAAGATATTTCACAACTGCTTAATGGATTCAGGTGCCTCGCATAATGTAATGCCTAAGGTGGTGATGGAAGAATTAGGGTTGGACATTACTAGACCGTATCATGATCTATAGTTGTTTGACTGCAATAAAGTCAAATGCCTTGGAGTTGTGAAAGATGTGGTTTTTACTCTTTCCCAATTACCTATGAAAAGTGTGGTATCAGATGTTATCGTGGCTGACATACCACCAAAATTCGGAATGCTTCTTTATAGATGTTGGGCTAAGAAGGTAGGTGGCACTCTACAGATGGACCTTAGCGATGCAACCATACCTATTTTTGGTGGTGAACAATGGAGATTATACAGAGAAGTTAGATTGGATTATTTGGTAAGTGATCAAAATAATCCCACTAATCATCCTATATATGTTGTAGAAGATGATCTTGGTTCTTCTATTTTTCATATGAGTGAGGAAATGGCAGAAGTATCAGTCAGAAAGTCAACAACTGTAGTGGGAGACAGTAAAAACAATTTTGTTTGGAAAATGTATTTTGATGGAGCATGTTCTAAAGAAGGTTCTGGAGCTAGTATTGTCTTCATTTCCCCTTTCAAGGAGGTTATCCCCATGTTATATAAACTTGAATTTGATACTACTAATAATATCAGTGAGTATGAAGCTTTGTTGTTAGGTTTGAAAGCTGTTAGAGATATGGGAGTAGATAAGCTATCTGTTTTTGGAGACTCAGAACTTATTATTCACCAGATCAAAAATATATACCAAACCAAACAGCAAAGGTTAAAACAATACATAAATGAGGTGTGGGATTATGTGGATAATTTCTTTTCGGCATTTAATATTACTTTTGTGCACAGAAATTTGAATCAGCAGGTCGACTCTTTGGCACTTGCAGCTAGCAACTTTAAAAATCCGATGTTTCCTAATATGAAATTCGAAGTTGAAGTTAGAAACAAACCTTCAATACCGGAGAATATAAAACATTGGTAGGTTTTTAAAGATGATGAGGAAATTCAAAGATTTTTGAAAACTATTGAAGAGTTTTCCAACATTTCAATTGATCAAGATGACGAAGATGGAGAAGCTGAAATACATGCTGCAGAAGTCCTTCAAGAAGAAATTGTTGGCCACAAAATCATTGGACTGAAGACAAACCATATGCGCAAGGGTTTGGTTCCACTAGAAAGGTTGTTCGATCATAATGATGTTTCCAGGAAGGTTTTTATCTAAACAGAAGAAACTGACGTAGTAGACTGTGACATTAGTCTGGATGCAAATCCCAGGTTGGTAAAAATATCCAGGAAACTGTCACAAAAATAGAGAGAAGCATATGTTGAATTAATGAAACATTATTCAGAAATTTTTGCATGGTCTTATGAATATCCGAAGGTGTTTGATACAGAGATTTTTCAGCACAAAATTCCTTTGAAACCTGGATAAAAACCTGCTAAACAAAAGTTCAGGCAATTTATTCCTTTACTGTTACCTATAATAGAAAAGGAGCTCAAAAGGTTGCTGGAAGAAAAAATCATAGTGCCACTGAGATATTCAGAATGGGTATCCAACCTTGTACCTATCAGAAAAAAGAACGGAGAGACAAGGCTCTATGTAGAGTTCGGGAATCTAAACAGGTGCTCTCTGAAAGACAATTACCCATTACCAAAAATGGATTTTATCTTACAAAGAGTTGTCGGTGCAAAGATAATTTCTATGCTTGATGGATATTCAGGGTACAATCAAATATTAGTAATGGAAGAGGACAAAAAGAAAACAACTTTTACCACTCCTTGGGGCACCTTTATGTACGAAAAGATGCCTTTCGGATTGATGAACGCAGGAGCCACATTTCAAAGGGCTATGGACATCGCTTTCATTGGGGAGAAAGATAGGTTTGTGGTTATTCACCTTGATGAGATCACTCTATTTTCGGCATCCAATGAAGAACATTTACAACATTTGAAGTAGACCTTTAAGAAATGTAGGAGGTACGACATATCACTTAATCCCAAAAAATCACATTTTTCCATGGAGGAAGGAAAGCTTCTAAGACACATCATTTCACCTGAAGGTATTAAAATAGATCTGGAAAGAGTAAAGACGATTCAACAAATTGACATTCCGAGAAATAAAAAGTCTATTCAGTCATTCATTGGTAAAATTGATTTTTTAAGGAGGTTTATACCTAACTTTGTAGAAATTGTCAAGTACATCACTGATATGTTGAAAAAGGATGCAGAAATTAAATGGATACTAGAGGAGAGATAATCCTTTGAAAGGATCAAACAAGCTATCGTTCAGGCCCCTATTCTAATTAGCCCAGATTACTCCAAAGAATTCATGATTTTTTCATTTGCATCAGAGAATACCATAGTTGTTGTTCTTCTGCAGAGAAATGAGAAAGTATACGAGCAACCTATCTCCTTCTTTAGTAAAACCCTCAGAGACTCTGAATTGAAGTATGATTTAATAGAAAAACAGGCCTATGCCTTGGTAAAGGCTTTAAAATCCTTCAGAGTATATGTTCTTCAATCTAAAATTACAGCTTATGTCCTAAGTAGTGCAGTCAAAGAAATATTGGTTCAGCCTGATTGTGAAGGAAAGCGAGGGAAATGGATAACCAAAATCTTGGAATATGATCTCACCATCCTACTCAACTGATAAAAGGGAAAGGCCTCACCAAATTAATGACAGAATCTAATTGCAAATGAGTTGGGTTATACCATCTTTCAGACATGACAGAGGACTCTTCTGTACAGATTGAAGAAAGAAATTCACAGATAAACAACAAGTATGTTTATTCAAAATGGTACAAAGATATCGTATTGTTTCTGTTGAATTTTCAATATCCCCCAGAGTTGATAAATCAAAATTCAGATAATTAAAGTTGAGAGTTGTAAAGTACAATATTGTTGATCAGACCCTATTCTGGAAAGACCCCAACAGTTTTTTGTTGAGGTGTGTGGACGAAAAGGAAGCTAAACAAATATTTCATGATATGCATCATGTTGTCTGCGGAGGCCATCATCATTGGAAGGATACTGCCTTCAAGATTCTTAGAGTAGGCTATTATTGGCCAGTTCTATTCTCAGATATTTTTGCTCAGGTCAGGGCATGTGAACCTTGTCATAAATTTGCTGGAGAGCATAAACTTATATCTCTGCATCTGAAACCAATCATCGCCCATGGACCGTTTCAACAATGGGGATTGGATTTCATCATAGAGATTAATTCGTCATCCTCATGACAACATAGATGGATTCTTACATCCACAGATTATTTTACAAAGTGTATTGAAGCAATTTCGACTCAGAATACAACAAACAAGGTAATCATGGAATTTCTAGAAGGATATATTTTTTCCAGGTTTGGTTGTCCTAAAAAACTGGTCACTGATAATGCACAAGATTTTAAATCAAATTCCATGATTGAATTATGTAAAAATTATAGTATCAAATTGGTTCATTCTACCCCCTACTACCCCTAAGGGAATAGATTGGTGGAATCTTCTAATAAAACTCTGATAAGGATTATCAAAAAATTACTAACAAAAAATAAAAAATCATGGGATTCCAAGTTAAAGTTTTCCCTTTGGGATGATCGTATCAGTAACAAGAAGTCTATTCAGACATCTCCTTTCCAGATGGTATATCGGACATAAGCAATTCTTCCAACTCAATTGGGTGTTCCAGTCTTAAAGTTTCTACAAGAAGAACTAGAGGAACCCAATGATGTCCAAAGAAGAATTTTTTAGATGATTGAAGTTTAGCAGGTCAGAGAACAGGTTAATCAGAAAGTTGTTGCTCATCAGAGAAAAATCAAGGCTACATTCGATAAGGGAACTAAGAAATATGTTTTCAATGAAGGGGATTTGCTGTTAAGATGGGATGCCAGGAGAGAGGATAAAGTAAAACATGGAAAGTTCGATAACCTATGGTATGGTCCTTTTAGGATAGCCAAGGTAATGAACAATAACACTTTTTTCCTGCATAATTTAGATAACATTGAAATTTTTGGGGCCCCAGTGAATGGGAGTTTCTTGAAGCACTATTTTTTCTAAAGGCTCATCAGGTTTCAGTTACTACAATAGGTTTTCTTTTCAATAAAGACTCCATATACCCAATGGACTTGTTTTTATAGTTATGCTAAGAATAAAAGATTCACAGTTGCAGGGGAATCAGTGAATCATAGATAAAGGAAAGGCATTGGTCTGCAGTTCTTGGAGTTTATTATCAAAACTCCATCCCCAGAAGGAGCCAGTGTTAGTCTCTAATTTTGTCTTGGTTTAGTGAGAAACCCTTATCCTAAACCCTTCTTACCTACACTTCATTTTTTGTTTCTAGTTGATTTCGATTTTTGTTTTTAGTGTCTTATGGTTTGCATTACAGTTTTTGGATAGTTTATTTAAGTTTGATTTTGAAAGACATGGTTTTAAAACAAGGTGTCACCTTATATGCTTGTTTGAATTTCAAACTTTCAAATTTTGCTAAGTCATTAATAACGCTACGGGAATAAGGCTATTCCCATAGCACCAAAATAATCATGCCTTGATATGCGCCTGCCATCCATATTTCATTATGATGAAATGAATCGTCGATTGAGAGTTCGCATGCATCCACAAAATCTTGGAATTATTTACCGATTCAAACCGTTTCATAATCCGATTGTTGTGTACCCACACAAGACTCATTTTAAATCACCCAATTCTAAAGGATCGTTATACTATACCTGTTTAATTTTGATGAATTTAGGCGCAGGTATTAGCTCAAAGGAACGATATACACTAACATATTGCAGGCGGAAAAATTTGGAAACCGAGGGCGCTAGTTACAGAATTGTGTTTTGATGGCGCCAAAGAGGAGCGGACAGGTAGTCAAAATAGAACCAAAAGGTGTAGAACTTCTTGAAGCCTATCCTCAAATGGCTCAAAGGTTCAAAGACGCTGGGTGGTTTGAATTCCTTACCACTTTTCAAGGTTACGATGAGTAGGTCTCCATGGAGCTCACTCTAAATTTTGATGGTCACGAGGTGGAGATCGGTAAGATGTTGATGCTAGTGACAGAGCAGACCATTGCAAAGGCTTGCAGGTTGGTGGTTGGAGGAGAAATATGGTGGAAGAAAGAGAATGTGGTTACAGAGTTTGTAAACCAATTCCTGCTTCCAGATAAGAAAAATCTGAATTGGAAAAGGGAAGTACCTCGTAGCTGGATTCGACCCGAATGGGACACTACTCTGATCGTGATCCATAGGTATATCACCTGCGAACATAGATTCTCATTGGTCTATATCTACCACATTAGGATACTAATGCATTTAAATGGTGATTACCCTTTAAATATCCCTTATTTTCTACTCAAAAGATTGACAAAGATGTCAAAGAGGGTGCAGACACTTTCCACCAATGCTAAGAGCAGTCTGTTTCATCAAGTCCTAATTAAAACTTTAGTTATGTCTTCTTTGAGCGAATTATAGAAGCCCTGGAGCTGGCTCACGCAATATTTAAAACCTAACACATAGTCCAATAAACAAAAGAAAGGTAAAGGGAGAAATATTGTTATACAGAGTCGAGATATTTCAATCGATGAAACCCCTGTGAAAGAGGAGATGCCTGATATCAGGGTGACGAGGAACAAAAAAAGTAAAAGACCTAGGTGGGATCTAGAAATTGAAATGTTTTCCAAAGGACATGTTAAAGGGGAAAATGATTCAGATAAAGATTTTGATACTCAAACTACAGTCAAGAATGAGTCGCCATCAACTAGAAAAGGGGGTGTTGCAGTCAAAGGGAAAAGGGTTAAAGGTGTGTCTGTATCTCAAAAACCTAGAAGGAATTCTACTAGGGTCACCAATAAGTATAGACTTAAGTCAAAGTCCATGTTTAATCCATTGATCAAATAAGAAAACATCATAGGCATAGAACATGACTCTAAGAATGCTGAAGCAGGTACCAGGAAAAGGGAAAAAAGAACTTCATTGCCTAAGAAACCAGTCAACAAAGGTAAAAAAATCATGTCATCATCTATAGGACCTGTAACGAGAGCTTCAACCAGATTAGAAAAATCTAAAGAGATGGCTAAAGGTATCAGTGAAACCTCTGAGGATAAACAATATTACTTTGAAGACTCAGATCGCATATCAGATGTGCCTAAAGCTATAGATTCAACAATTTATGATGAAGAACATAGATCAAGATTAGTCTCAAAGTACCAAGTTAAAGAAAAAGAACCCAAAGTTGCCTTAAACCAAAATGAACCTGCACCTTTTGAAGAATGCTCAAGATTCATAGTTAAAATCAGAACTGATAAAGAAAGGATCAAGGAATTCCAGAAAAGAGTAAGACAGTTAAAGAAAGAAAAAGCGCAAATAGAACAATGGAATGCTCGCCATCAAGAAAGGATTCAAGGTTTTAAAAAGAAGAAGAAAGAGCAAAGGGAATTGCTCAAGGAACTCAAGGAGATAAATTTCAGACTCTATTGGCACAATGTCGTGCTTACCACAAAACTCAAACAGAAAAATGCTAAAGATACTGCTGTGATTATATCCTAAAGGTTACATGGAGATTTGCTACAATCATGATTTAAATGTTTTCCAGGAAATATGAAAAAGCCTACTCATTTTTAGTCAGTGAGATGCTAAGACCTGATCTGTTTGACTAAATCAAACTAATTCCTATTTTGTAGAATCAAATGTAAATGTTGGCAATATTATGCAATATCAAGTTGTTGAGTTGTGATCTATTTTGAGATTGTAGAATCTCTTTTTGAGTGAAACACCTTAGTAGATAGATACTATTCCAATCTAGTCATTAAAGCTATACTAGATGATAGGATTGTTGGACAACTGAGGGGGGGGGGTGAATCAGTTGTTACCATGCTTAAACAATTATGATTATTTTAAACACTTTGCAGAGCACTTAATGACAATCACAATAATGCAGGGAGGTAAGCAATAGAACATTCGACATCAGTCACACATAGGAAATATACAGAGACAAATATTTCATGAGGAAACCCATAAAGGGTAAAAAACTCTTCTTCTTGGTATGATAAGTAATCTTTACATTCTGTACATTATCATACATATGAGCTACGACTCATTGTGAGGCTACAACCTATGTTTTCAAGCTGCAACTTGTTGAGAGCACCAACCCTCTGTTTTCTCTAGCACCCACTAGAAGGAAGCACCAACTCCCTGGTGTCTCTAGCACCCACTAGAAGGAAGCACCAACTCCCTGGTTTCTCTAGCACCCACTAGAAGGAAGAAACAACTCCCTAAGTGTTCCAACACCAACAGGATGGAAGAACCAACTTCTAGTCACACAGGCACCAACCTGTATAACAGAGAACAACAATTCTCCCTTGCACTACCCTTCCATCCTAGTTTCTCTGGTTGCAACCAGATGGAAGCTACAACTCCTTGTGTTCAAGCACCCACTTGAACCTCTGAGGACAACAGTCCTCCCTAGCACCTCCTGACCACCCTGAAATATAAATATTTTCTACTGAAACTTATTATAGTGATTCAATAGTTGTCATTGGCTTACCAGGCTTATCATTGTTCTGCTATGCTACTCTGCTCTCCTGTATCAGTGTCTCTCTGCCTGCATCTTCTTGTGCTTTCTGATCTTCTGCTTTTCTCTACAAGTGCACCTCAACCTTCTTTTATTGTCTCAGTTATGCATCTATGTTCTTTGCTTCTGCTGTGCTTTATGCTCTGCGTGCCATATCCCTTCTATGCACCATTCCTCTTCTTTTCATTTCAGCTGTTGCACTCTGCCTCCTTCTACACACCTGAATCACTCTCAACATCATCAATATCTTCTCTGTTCTACGTTGTTATTTTCTATGTGCATCTTCTACATCCTCAATTCACAACGCTTCTGCATGCCCTCCCCATGTCGAGTGCTTTGCTTAATCATCATTGCAACTCTTCAGCTACTCTGGAGGTTAAACCCATGCATCAATCATCGTTGGGTGATATGCCGATATTCCTTAGCCTCTCCAGCAGTTGAGACTTTTCGTCTTCTCTTCCAAAGTCAAGCTCATTCCCTATGTTGCAGTTCCAGGCTCCAACGGTCTTACATCTGTCAATAGCTTCTAGGAATAGTCTTCATGCCACTGGAATATGCTTGAAGACTCTTCATCTTCTCTGGTGATCACCCTAAAGTCTCTTCGAGTCCTCTGGAAGAAACCATCAGTCCTTTCTACTATTTACACTATGAACCTCCAAGAAAATGCATCAACATCTGAATCACCAACCATCCAAGAGTCATGATTTAGTTCTGCTAACTGAATCATAACTGATCGATTAACTATGAAGAGTGACAATAGCCCTTCAATCAGATTTCCAAGTGTCCAACACCGTTGGATTACAAGCACAGGGTCTCGTGTTGATTTTTCCATTTTTCATTTTGTCATTTCGGCATTTCAGCATTCCTATGGTGAAGTGTTTCGACACTCCAACTCCCGATATCCGAAACCTACACCAAAAGGTGTTTTTCACATTTCAGCATTTCGCAATTTCGCATGTCGCAAATTCCTGTTGTGAGGCATCTCGACTCTCCAAGTCGTGATCTCTTAAATGGAGTTTAGTTGTTAGCGCCTTCCTCCAACTCTCGACGATGTGACCACATCCTATGACCACTCGCTAATCATTTGAGTGCTTATCTCTTCATATCAACGGTCCACGATCCGTGGTGATCGAATGCCTATCCTCTGCCTCAGAACTTCATCTTTCAGGACTTTGGGGAAGAGTTGATGCTAGAACTCCCGAAACTAAATTCTTGGAATGACATCACTCGATGACGTGTCGTGATCTGTGTGTCTACCATGTGTCACTCAGAATTGTAATTTCTAGGTTCTTGAAATGCCAAATCAACTTGACACTTGTCCTTATATGATTGCACCATGTGTCCTTTCTGACGTAGGCTGCCACCTGTCCTTGCTGACATGGTCTGCCACATTCACCTCCTAGGTCTGATAGCCCAAACTTGTCCTTGATCCAACAACTAAGATTATTTCGTGATTTCGCATATCACGAGTTCGAGAGGTTAGGGAACCCCGTTTCTTTGACTTTCCAGTCAGTGAAATGACGATCTTTCACCACGTGTCCTATGGAACCAATGATCCAGATCTTATCATGATTTCAAAACTTCATGGGCCTTCATCGTGTCTATTTTTGGATTTCTAGGTTCGCTACTTCAAAGGTTAAAGTGCCTTTGATATTTTATTTCCAGGTCTACGAAACTCCGAAATGGAGTCTTTATTGATGTGCCTGTTTCGGGATTTCGACGTTTCGCATTTCGCAACTTCGGGACTCCTATGATGAAGAGTCTCAACTCTTGACTCCTCCAAATCCCGGTATCCGAAACTCCGAAATGTTGTAGTTTCGCATTTCGCGATTTCATCATTCTTTTCGTGAGTTTCCTTGACACCTCCAACTCCCAGTATCCGAAACTACGAAATGGAGATTAAGTCGTGGTTTTGCATTTCACGATTTTCTGTCTTGAGTTGCTTCCTTAACTCCTGAAATTTACGCTTTTGAATGGGATCCAACGATCACTTGTTGAACTTGCCAGTGCCATGCCATTATCCCTGCACTGTTGTTTGTGATCTTTGTCATCAATGACAAACACGCATACTCTATAGTATCTCTTCTGATCTTATCGAGCTTTCTCTATTGCGTCTTCCCAAAATACTTCTGGTGCCCACCTGGCACATTCTTCCTGTACTTAAGCCATCGTCGTTGCTATACTTGACATCAATGACAAGAATACACTACCTGTAAAACATGCCAACAATCTCCCCCTTTGGCATTGATGGCAACAAAGGCACCCAAACTCTTCAACACATGCTCCCCCTGAGAACACATCAATGTCAAAGAACACATGCTCCCCCTGAGCTGTTGTAGTATTTTTAGGAGGTATCAGATATTAAACCAACACAAACTCCCCTTGACAGGATGGACTCTCTTATTTGAGGCCTGCAGAATATTTGTATCTAAACCAGAGTCTTCTCCTTCTGATTCTTGGACCTGTTGATCTTTAGCTTCCGTTGTATCCTCTATAGAATACTCAAAATTGCTCACCTCTCTTATTCAGACTCCTTCATCAACATTTTCTTGTCATAACTGGATGACTCCCCCTATCACTATTCTCTCTATGCTTCTGACTACTTTCCCCCTTTGTTCCTAAAAGGTTATCTTTCCTTGACAAGGTCTTTCCTCTTGTTATCTCTACAGGATGTCAGGTATATCATTTTGTAAAAAAAAATGTTGTTGCTAAGGATGTTGTTGTCCTACTAAAACACTACATAATTGTAGCTCATACTTTTCAAACAACCCTTGGATCTGCCTATTGATTCTCATCAATTTCTATTACTGCAAATTCATTTTTCTTCCATGATTCTTACAACCCAAGTCTTTTATGACCATATACATCACAAGAGAAAAACACTACAAACATTCTCACATTTGCTTTTCCTTTTTACAAATGGAGGACCTGTATCAGGTTTCTTAAAAGCATTTATTTCTACCTTGTTGAGTCCAATACTGGATTTGTCATTTGGTGATCTCTGACTATCCAAGATTTTATCCAGGGTCATGGAACTGTTCAAGAACTTGATTTGGGTGTTTGACTTCTCAACCTTCAAAACTTCTGCTTCCAGCTTATGACATGATTCTTCTCCTACTTCTTCCATGGGATAAATGCTAACTGAACATTCTTTTATTGTATATGAATCTTCTTCTTTACTTGTAGGGGAGGATTCAACATCAACATTGTTGTTTGTCCTTATGCTTTTAGCCACCACTTGTCTTGAGTTTACAAAATTTATCTTACAATCTTTGGAAAGGACCGCTTCTTTACATCCTTTGTCACACATTTGACTTACATTGAGAAAATTATGTTTCCTCCCATCTATAGGAAGATCATCTTGAGAATCTCCTTTTCCATTACTTAAACTCACCATCCCTTTATCCTTGTTTTTACTCGGTTCATCATTTTCAAGGATCACATTTCCTATTTTGATTTTTCTTATAAGCAGAAACCTATCCATTTTTCTAGTCATGTGCTTGGAACATCTACTATCTATATTCCAGGGGTTCTTTTGTCTTTGAACCGACAACACTAATCCACACTTATCACTTTCTTTCTTCCTCCAAACCTTGACATTTTCAGCAGAGGAATTCAAATCTGATTTATAGTTCTTTAAGCGACAATCAACAACTTTATACCCATAGTTATGATAGATGTAGCATTTCGGTTCATTGATTAAAGAGTCAAAACGATTGTTATACTTAACCTGTGTCCTTTTCCCAGCCATCAAGTGATTTGCAATCTGTGGATGTTTTTTTACTTGGGTGTCTCATTCATTGTTGTGGAAGATATCTATACCTTGAATGCCTTGCTTGCTCATATCTAAATTTTAAAGAACAATTTACAACTTTGTGACCAAAGTTAGAACAGAAAAAGCAATATCCATAGAAAAATCCTTGGTACCTGGAAAATGGTTGTCTTCTTTGAGCAGGTCGATTTATTTCATGCTGATGATTTCCTTGAGCAGGGAGTGCATTATTTCTTTGTTCTATAGATTCAGTCCTCACACATTTTTCTTTACTCCTCCTAGGTGGTTGATTGTCTTCCTTTGTTTTTGCAGGTTTGTTGTTGTCACTAGTTGTAGATTTGACAAACTTGATGAAGTCTTTGTTGCTTGGATGACCACTACTTGATCCCTCTTCATAACCCAAACTTGTTTTCAACTTTGGATTCCTTTGTTGATTCAGAATGGTGGTTAATCCTTCTGAGGCTTTGATACTTGACAGATTCTGATGATACAAGGCTTGAAACTTCTCCAATTCTTTCCTAGTTTTCACTACTTCTTCTTCCAGATCTTTACATATTACCTTCTTCTCATATAACTGTTGTTTCAGAATGTCCTCGATTTTCTTTGCCTCTTCTAATTCCACTTTTAGTAAGGCAAAGTCTTCATCAGGTTGTTTACTGTCTTTCTCGAACTGTATCAACAAATGTTTTTTCTTTCTATTCTTAATTCTGAGTCTGTCAATTTCTTCCAGTGCACTGATAAGTTCTCCTTCCAAATCAACCACAACTTCTTCTTCATTAGCTTCACTTCCTGTGATTTTATTATCATAATCATCTTGGTCCATAAGCATGAAGTCATTGTCCTTATCTTCATGCGAGGAGTCACTATCTGTGTCTTCTGAAGAGTCAACATCATTTACACATAAACTTTTCTTTCTTCCAAATCTCTTAGGTTTGAACTTCTTTTCACCTTCAGAATTCTGATCATGTTTCTTGTGTGGACATTTATTTGCAAAATGACCTATCTTACCACAGTTGAAACATTTTAAGGGCATCTTACCTTGGTACTTTCCTGATCCTTTCTTTAGTCTTCTCACAATTTTTTCTTCAATTTCATCAGGCTCAGAATCTTCATTCTTATCTGCTTTAAATGATGCTTCTCTAGAGGTAGGTTTATATGTAACTATCATCATTTCATATGCAGTCAACGTTCCTAGAATTTTATCAAAATCCAAAGCCTTTATATCATTAAGATCTTCTATAGATGAGACCTTTGGGTTGAACCTATCTGGCAGAGATCTCAAAATTTTCTGAACTAAAGAGGGTTCCTCAATTTTTTCACCAAGTTCTTTCATTGCATTTACTAGTTCTTCAACTCTCGGAAAATACTTCCCAATGGTTTCATCTTCTTTCATCTGTAGCTTTTCAAACTGTACTCTGTAGGTTTGAAGCTTGGCATCTTTTACCTTCTCATTACCTTCATAATTGCTAATGAGTTTGTCCCACATTTCTTTGGTAGTTTGAAGATGCATCACCTTTACAAACTTGGCTTATGCAAGTCCATTCAAGATAGCATTCATTCCCTTAGCATTAAAGATAAATTCTAACTTATCATCCTTGGAAGCTAGAACAACAGGCTTTATGTATCCAGTCTCTACTACATCCCAAACATCAACACCTAAGTCCATTAGGTATGTTCTCATTCTAACCTTCCAGAAGGTAAATTTTGTTCAATTGAAAAGAGGGGCCTTATTGGTTGAATTTCCTTCATGGCTTGAAATGTTTAATCTCTAGGATATACCCTTAGATAAAAGGGGTCGACTCTAATACCAATTGTTGGACAACTGAGAGGGGGGGGTGAATCAGTTGTTACCGTGCTTAAACAATTATGCTTATTTTAAACTCTTTGCATAGCACTTAATGACAATCAAAATAATGCAGGGAGGTAAGAAATAGAACATTCGACATCAGTCACACATATGAAATATACAGAGACAAATATTTCCTGAGGAAACACATAAAGGGTAAAAACCTCTTCTTCTTGGTATGATAAGTAATATTTACATTCTATACATTATCATACCTATGAGCTCCAACTCATTGTGAAGCTACAACCTCTGTTTTCCAAGAGGCAACTTGCTGAGAGCACCAACTCTCTGTCTTCTCTAGCACCCACTAGAAGGAAGCACCAACTCCCTGTTTTCTCTAGCATCCACTAGAAGGAAGCACCAACTCCCTGGTTTCTCTAGCACCCACTAGAAGGAAGCAAAAACTCCCTAAGTGTTCCAGCACCAACTGGATGGAAGCACCAACTTCCAGTCACACAGGCACCAACCTGTATAACAGAGAATATCAGTTCTCCCTTGCACCACCCTGCTACCCTGGTTTCTCTGGCTGCAACCATATGGAAGCTACAACTCCCTATGTTCAAGCACCCACTTGAACCTATGAGGACAATAGTCCTCCCTATCACCTTCCGACAACCCTGAAATATAAATATTTTCTACTGAAACTTATTATAGTGATTCAGTAGTTGTCATTGGCTTACCAGGCTTATCACTGTTCTATTATGTTTCTCTCCTCTCCTACATCAATGTCTCTTTGCCTGCATCTTCTTGCACTTTCCGATCTTTTGATTTTCTCTACAAGTACACCTCAGCCTTCTTTTATGGTCTCAGCTATGCATCTATGTTCTTTTCTTCAATTTCGCTTTATTCTCTGCATGCCATGTCCCTTCTATGCACCATTCCTCTTCTGTGCATTTCAGTTGTTGCACTCTACCTCCTTCTACACACCTAAATCACTCTCAATAACAGCAATCTCTTCTTTGTTCTACATTGTTATTCTCTATGTGCATCGTCTGCATCCTCAATTCACAATGCTTCTGCATGCCCTCCCCATGTCGAGTGCTCTTCCTGATCATCATTGCAGCTCTTCAGCTACTCTGGCGGTTAAACCCATGCGTCCATCATCACTAGGTGTTATGCCGAGATTCCTTAGCCTCTCCAACAGTCGAGACTCTTTGTCTTCTCTGTCACAATCGAGCTCATTCCCTTTATTGCAGTTCCAGGCTCCAACAGTCTTACATCTGTCAATAGCCTCTATGAACAGTCTTCATGCCACTGGAAGATGCCTCGAGACTCTTCATCTTCTTTGGCGATCACCCTGAAGTCTCTTCGAGTCCTCTGACATAAACCATCAGTCCTTTCTACCAGTTACACTGTGAACCTCCAAGAAAACGCATCAGTAACTGAATCACCAACCGTACAAGAGTCATGATTCATTTCTTCTAACTAAATCGTAACTGATCGATTAACTGTGAAGAGAAACAATAGCCCTTTGATCAGATTTCCAAGTATCCAACACCATTGGATTACAAGCATAGGGTCTCGCATTGATTTCGCCATTTCGCATTTCGACATTTCAACATTCCTGTGGTGAACTGTTTCAACACTCCAACTCTCGGTATCTCAAACCTACACCAAAAGGTGTTTTTCGCATTTCGGCATTTCGCGATTTCGCATGTCGCGAATTCCTGTTGTGAGGCATCTCAACTCTCCAAGTCGTGATCTCCAAAATGGAGTTTAGTTGTTAGTGCCTTCCTCCAACTCTTGACGATGTGACCACAGCCTATGACCACTCGCTAATCATTTGAGCACTTCCCTCTTCAGATAAACGATCCATGATCCGTGGTGATCGGACGGCTATCCTTCGCCCCAGAACTTCAGCATTCGAGACTTTGGGGAAGAGTTGATGCTAAAACTCCCAAAACTAAATTCCTGGAATGATGTCAATCGATGATGTGTCGTGATCCATGTGTCTGCCACGTGTCACTCAGAATTATGATTGCGCCATATGTCCCTTCTGACGTAAGCTACCACCTATCCTTGCTCATATGGTCTGCCACATTCACCTCCTAGGTATGACTGCCCAGATTTGTCTTTGATCCAACGACTAGGATTATTTTGTTATTTCGCATATTGCGAGTTCGATAGGTTAGGGAAACTCGTTCCTTTGACTTTCCAGTCAACGAAATGATGATCTTTCGCCATGTGTCCTATGGACCCAACGGTCCAGATCTTATCATGATTTCAAAACTTCACGGGCCTTCATCGTGTCTGTTTTGGGATTTCGGGGCTCGCTACTTCAAAGGTTAAAGTGCCTTTGATCTTTGATTTCTCGGTCTGCGAAACTCCGAAATGGAGTCTTTGTTGATGTGTCTGTTTTGGGATTTGGACGTTTCACATTTTGCAACTTTGGGACTCCTGTGAGGAAGAGTCTCAACTCTTGACTCCTCCAAATCCCGATATCTGAAACTCTGAAAGGTCGTGGTTTTGCATTTCGCGATTTCATCATTCTTGTCGTGAGTTTCCTTGACACCTCCAACTCCCGGTATCTGAAACTCCAAAATGGAGTCTTTGTTGATGTGTCTGTTTCAGTATTTCGACGTTTCGCATTTCGCAACTTTGGGACTTTTGTGATGAAGAGTCTCGACTCTTGACTCCTCCAACTCCCAGTATCCAAAACTCCGAAATGGAGATTAAGTCGTGGTTTCGCATTTCACGATTTTCTGCCGTGAGTTGCTTCCTTGACTCTTGGAGTTTACGCTTCTGAATGAGATCCAACGATCACTTGTTGAACTTTCCATTGCCATTCCTTTATCCCTGCGTTGTTGGTCGTGATCTTTGCCATCAATGACAAACACGCATACTCTGCACTATCTCTTCTGATCTTATAGAGCTTTCTCTGCTGCATCTTCCCAAAATACTTTTGGTGCCCGCCTGGCACATTCTTCCTATACTTAAGCCATCGTCGTTGTTGTACTTTCCATCAATGACAAGAATATGCTGCCTGAAAAACATGCCAACAAGGATCTAGAATTTTTATAGATAGTTTAAATAGATAGAGGAAAGACTAGGTGAAAGTCGAAAAATTGGAGATCCAGGGGACCTTTTTGTGAAGCTCATTGTAAAAGGCATTTATGTTCAATTTGACACTTAATAGAAAAGGCATATGGATGGTTAAACCCTCTTTTTCTACTCTTTTATTTCTTTATTCATGCTTGAATTCATTATTCAGATTGCAATGCTTTTTTATTCTTGATTGTTAATTTATACAGTGAAAACTTTATTGTAGAGATAATTTTTCAAGTTTTGATATGAAGCTGATAGTCTTGTTTCTTTATGACATTTTGAGACAAGAATTCATGTGAAGTTGGCAAATTGAATACTTTGTCTTCCTTTTCTTAATTGCTTTAATCCATCTATGTGTCCACCTATTATTTAGCTAATGGGATATGCTATGTTCTGATCTTGATTTTCATGTTATGTTGTAACCTTGAGCCAGTTTTCAACCACCCTACTAAGAAAAACCCATAAAACCTTATAAATACTTTGCAATAACGAATGATGCCCTAGCTTTCCCTTTCACAGTCAAGTGCAACTTTAAGGACTAACACAAACATCAATATGTATAAGTTCTAATACATCTTTCTTTCTGCTATCAAAATTAGAGGGGAATTCATCTCTGAGCATATTTCCTAATGCACAACCCTCACAAGAAACATACTCATTCTTCAACATAGGGAGTCCTTCAACCATACTTTATTTTTGTAATAACAACAAATCATGATAATTAATGTGACCATACCTTTGGTGTCAAAGAGTTTCTGTAGGCATAGTTGCAGAAGTCAATGCTTGATGATTCTTGCTGGTGACATCAATTTTTTATAGACCTCCAACTCTAACTCCTGAGGCAACAGTTCTTTAATGATCCTGCAAGTCCTTCACTATACAATGTGTCTTGAAGAATTCGACCTTCAAATTCATATCTGTAATTTTGGACACATAAATCAAGTTTTTCTTTATCCCAGGGAGATACACAACTTTCTGAATGTGTCTGACAATACCATTCAGAAGTGTTACTAGAATATCTCCATTTCCCTTGATTTGATAAGAATGATCATCTCCAAGATAAATATGGGCACCATTATGTGTTTATTTAAAGTTTATATACCAATTCTTGTTACATGTCATGTGAATTGAAGCTCCAGAATCAACAAACAGGACATAATACACCATTCATTAATCCCGTAAATGTAGTTGGTGCATTACATAAACCAAAATGCATGGCCATCCATTCATACATATCTTTCCTTTTCTTGAAAGTGGTCTTCTAGGTGTCTTATTCTTTAATGTCTACCTTATGGTATCCTGATTTTAGATCCAACTTGGTGAAGTACCTGGAATGCTACAACTGGTCTAACAAATCATTGATCCCGGGTAGAGGTTATTGATTCTTTAGTGTGATCTTTTTCAAAGCTTTGTAGTCTATACACATTCACTAAGTCCCATCCTTCTTGGGTACTAACATGATAAGTGACCCACAAGGTGAGGTTCTTGGATGAATTACTCCATTCTCCAATAGTTTCTACAATTGTTTCTTCACTTTGTTTGCTGCTAGAACATATTATGTATACAAATAAATATTTGGTAATAGGGATTCAAGCAAAAACTATATCTTGTGCTCCACTTTCATGTTATGTTGTATCCCTTTAGGATATTGGAACAATAATTTGTATGTGTGCAACAACTCATTACGCCTCCAACTGTTGTTTCTACTCTTTGGCACATCCCTCCAAGAATGTATTTACTCTTATATATTATTCCCTTGGATGGGTCTCTGCTAAGAAAAGAAATACATAGTTCTTACTAGAATTGATCAATTTTTTGGCTTGGTTGGCACTTACCAGAGAGATGTTTTATTTACCTTTTTGTGCATTGATGATGTAAGACTTCTCATCCTTGATCAAACCTTACTATTTTTCTCTTTGCATTAAGATAAGATCCCTCATATACATGTAGGGGCTTCCAAACACTAGACCACTCACATCAAGGGGTACTACATCTAACTCCACTTCATCAATAAAATATGCACTTATAGAAAACTTGATCTTACACTTTTGAGTGAATTTTATCTATGCATCCTTACTCACCCATCCCAATGTATATGGAATCAGATGATCATGAACCTCCAACCCAAAATTCCTAACTAGATCATCTACTATGAGGTTGGTCATTGAACCAAAATTAAATTGTGGATATACCTTGGTATTTTTTACCAATATATTAATATGGAAGAGTTCAGTCATCTCCTTGTCTTCCTTGTTATGAAAGATACTTGTATTCACCTCCTTTTTCACTAAAGTGTAGACAATATTCTCATCCACATCTAAGTTTCTCTCTACCTGGTTTCCTGTAATATCCCCCGGTAGTGCCCCAGTTATATTATGAATTGTAATCATGTTTTGTAGGTTGGTGAGCCGAGTATTGATAAGCTAGTGGGCTTATGTGTTTATTAGGTTGGAGAGCCTAAGTGTTCAGGTCAGGAGCCTGATTTTGTATATGTAATTATGCAGATCATTAATATAATATATAAACATCATTGCATGCCGACTGACCACAAAGAAAGAGTGATGGGGGACTAAGCTTCCACAGCATGGGTAAGGGAGAGCGGGCTGAGAGGTAGGAAGAGGGGCTAAACTTGAGGGCTTAAGTCCTTAGGAATAACAATTTATTATTATTCCAAAGTGGTGTGGAAGGCATGTTTTTATCCTCATCCCTGGGAGAGGCAACCCATGCAGCCCCAACGTGTGCAAAAGGGAATGCATACTTGATGGAGTGCATGCAGCTTCATGGGCGACATGTGTCGGCCCAGACACGTGCAATTTAACCCAAGAATTGAGCTGGGATGGGGATTCGTCCTCCATTCTGTCGCTGGCTATCTAAACTGTGGGAGTTCGTGAACTTCCTCTGCTTAATTTTCATATCATGCAATCCTGAAAACCAGAACCGGAAGTCGACTGGTGTATTCCTGTGAATTTCGTGGCCTCTGTATTCATCTTTTGCAATGTTCACGCACACACCTGAGACCTGAATTCCATCATCTAAGTTGTTCTGTGAACCTTCCATACTTTGCCTGAGTTCACTGGAATCCTTCCCAAGAACCGTTTTGTCTCTACACTCGACCTCTGCATAGCCACGCACCTCTGAAGCCGACCCACATCTTCTATGAAACCTAAGAAATTGTCTATGTCCTGTGTGTTATAATTGTGGGTTGTTGTGGCCACACAGTCCCTTGGATGAGTGTAATTGGCTATCGTCATCCATTCCTTGTTGAGCCTTGTTGTCCTCCTTGAGCTGGAACAGAGCTGAATAAGCAGGATGTCAAGCTTGTGTGCAACACTCTCTCCAGGTGAGAGAGGTGGTTGTGGTTGAAGAAGTAGGTTGTTAGGCCTGTGAGCGACTCTCTCCAGGTGAGAGAGTGCGCGGAGGAAGTGAGACTTCTTGGAAGGAGTCCTGTAGCTACCACAGATCTCGGAGAATTCTGGTTCGGTCTGTTGTTGAAGCCCAAGGCAAGGGAGGTTTAGCAGCCAAAGGATTGTCTTAGTGATAATGAAGGTGTATACTCCTGGGGTGGGACAGACATGTGGGGAATGAGATTTTGTGAGCAGTGGGCATAAGTGGCTCATGGGAGAGAATCCTTCCTCATAAACTATGTGTCTTCCGTTGACCTTGACTAGCCTAGGATTCCCTTACCCGATGGAGCTTAGTGCCAGCTCGGAGGTGACCTACTGCTAAGAGTGATGAGCAGTGGGGTCCAAGGATGGGGGGTTCGTGGAAGATCTGTATGCAGTTGTTGGTGTATTACAGTTTCAAAGATAAGTATCATTATGTGTTTTAATTCTGTACTTACTTAAAATGCATTTTCTGTGATACTTGTAATATTATCATGTATTTCATTGCAATGATATTTACTGTTAATTCCATTAATTTGGTATGTTAAGGAGTAATTATATGCTTACTTTGTTAAGTCATTTAACTTTATTTAAATGCATACTATATAAGTGTTATCTCTCATAGTAGCATTGTCCGACAGTGGGGTTGATGGTCGGGGATGTTACAATATGGTATTAGAGCCATGTTTTCAATGCTAATCCTGGATGGGTAGGATAAGTGGTATTTGGACCCAAGGTTTCAAGTGGAAATGGTGTTCAGAGGAACTAATTTTGAACCTTAGATTGTTTTTGAGTGCCAAGGGGTTACATTGGCCGTGTTACGAAGCTCATGAGGAGTAGCAGTAGAATAAAACTGTAGTCGGTGTGGTATTTGACCACAGAGAGAGAGCGCTCAACACTTGGGGTGTTGGAGTCATAGGATCTATTCGGACAGAAGGCAAATTCATTACAACCATCAGATATGGAGAAGGTACGAGAGGGCTATCCTGGAAACCTTTTGGATTTCGACAATTGGGAGAAGTGGGGTGCATAAAGGCATAAACTCCCGAAACCCGACTGTTATCACTGAAATTTCGTCTGCACATGGTTACAAGAACTCAGCATCGTCAAACAGTAATGAAGTCATTCATGGACCTAAATTAATACCACAACATTCAAAAAAAGGTCAAAAACTATACAAAGTAGTGAAAAATTGAAGAGTGCTTTGCAGACATTGGGCGCGCGCGCGCATGCGCGGAACAGGAACGTACAAATAGCACACAGGTGCACGATGCGCGACTGTTAGAGCAAAAAGCCACGCACCTGCTAAACAACGCATTTATGGAAGTGGTCGGCCTCCCAACCACTTATGGTTCAGCTCCCAAGCCGATTTGACCTCCAAATCCAGACTGGATCCGAATGGTGGGTTGGTCAAAGACCTAAGAATGCCCTAAATGGCCTCTTTTCACACTACAAAGCAGTTGAACAATAACCCATATGAATGCTATAAAAAGACATGAATGCACCTCATTTTCTGAAGGAATTCAAAGTAATGTTATGTTGCCTCTATTGTTTTGAGGACTCCATCCTTGACACAAGCATATTGGCACCATTACATTGGACAATCCACCTCTCCATTGAGTGGATTTGTAAAGATTTCTTTCATCACCATTTTCCATTTTCTTTGTTGTAAGAAGAGCTAGCTAGTGAGGGTCCAAGAGCCTTCCCTTGGAGGAAGAAGGGACTCATAGTCCCATTTCTTCTTGGTGCTTTGTTTTCATCAATAGATCAGCCTCAAAC